>JUBA01000215.1:0-24690 GCA_000818905.1 Trebouxia gelatinosa | reverse complement strand
AGGCACAAATACCAACACCATAATGCTTTATTTTATTGCAGCAATTGAATTACGCCCTGTTTGATGCAGATAGCTTTGGGCTTGCTGATCATGTGTGCGAGCATGTGTAACAGATTGATTATGCATGTTGCAACAAGCTTCAGGCATGTTGCATTGCGCTTGCAAAGGTGTTGCGCCAGGTTTTGCTGCTTCCTCAACAGCCTCTTCTGCAACACCTGGCTCAATGTGTGCAAGAGTCTTGAGTCTGAATACGCATCGCGCAAACAGCTCCTTTGAAAGCTGTGCCAAAATCTCTGCTTGTTGTATTCTGTGTGATTCCATTTGCTATACAAGCAACACCAGCACAAACTGCTTGTCTTACCCTAGCGGCTTTTGCTGCGGCAGACTTGACCTTGTCCTTGGCATTAGCAATCTTGACAATGGTTCCCAGCTGCATGCTGGCAAGATCGATCCTCTGCTCAGCCAAGGGCGTTGTGGGCTTTGCCGCTCCTGCTGATTTGCCCATGCCTGATTGCAGGTATCAAACTGTGTGTGCTTTTGTGTGGGGCAGCAATCAATGTTGCACAGTACAACAAGCTCAATGTATGGACAAGCTGACAAAACAGGTTGAGTTGGTGCCTAGTAACGCTTGGAGAAGCCTGTCAGGTATGCTGCCCACACATGTCAGATGCTCGTGTGACAAGAATTGTTTGGCGCAGCTGTGATGGTGCAGAACGCATATGCTACGAAGGCGTGCATGTTGCAGTCCACTTTGCAATGTCATGTAGTGCAGCAATAGGGTGCTGTCCTGAAGTGGCAACTTCAGGGAGGGGCCATACTTAGCTGCGATATGCAATGCGACTGCAATGTGCATGGTCTGGGTGCTGTTTTTGTATACTACCTTTGCGCTTTTTAGCTTTGGTCATAGGCCCACTGCCCGGCAGGGTGCCATCAGTTTCGTCCACCGGGACTACGGCTTGTGCGTTGCTATCAAGTGCAGGTCCTGCTGGCACAGGTGCCTGGTCTGATCCTGGTATGGCTGCAGGCACAGACTCAAATATGCTGTTTGGCTCTGGTGCTTTTCTCTTGCCAGTAGGCCTGAGCTGGTGAGCCTGCAGCCGACAGGGCACCATGAGGCTTGCGAGTTGATATAGAATAGAACAGAACTGAAAGATCTGCAGGTCAAGATAGAGCCGAGATGCAGTGCTACCTGTGATGGCTGTGGCATCGGCTCCGCTGCCATGTCCTGTGCCTCACGCGTGGCAGGTGCAGCATTGTCCAGCTTGTTTGTTTCTGCTGCAGGCTGAGCACCTGCTGTCTCTGTCCGTGCAACATGCTCTGAAGGCTGCTGCTGTTTAGGCTGCGCTGCACTCGTGCCTAAAAGCAGGAAGACAGTTGAAACAAGTGCCACACAGAGCAGGTAAGTGGTCGAACAGGTGGCGAAATGACATGGGTGCCTCAGGGACTACGTGACTGACCTGAAGCGTCAGGTGTAGCCCCCTCAGTGAGTCCCTCTACTGGCTTGGCCTGTGGCTTTGGTCGCTGGAAGTGCAAGGTTGTAATTAGTACGTTGCGAGTTGTGGACGACGGGTTGTGTATCTGGCAAGCGTGAGGCCGTCGGCTTGCAGGCAAGCTTACCGCACGTATCGCAGGTCCGAACTTCGGCTTGGGTTTGGCTCCAGCGGGCTTTGCTGGAACGGTGTCGAGCTTGGAAATGTTGAACTGCATCCTGTGTACACAAGCACGTCTCGCAAGCTATACCAAGACTCGACTCGTCAGCATCAAGTCAGGTGTCTGCAGGAAGCGCAAATACATCAGGCTTTGAGTCGGACCAATTCACTCACAATATGGACGCTTTTAAATGCGTTAAACCGCCCCAGCGTTATTTCTCGCACGATCTCGATTCCTCCCACCGCGACTCAAGCGCGTCTGGCTGCGGTGAAGACTGATTGAGTACTGAGTCGACTCACGATCAATTTGAACGCTGCAGAACACTACTGCAAGGGCAAGGGCAACTGCAGTCCATGGACGCCGTTGTAGCAGAGTCACTATTCGATGTGCAGGCAGGATGCACCTGTTGCACCTCCCTTGTTTAAGCATATAGTTGTGCAAGTCCCGCCCCTAGGTGTGTTTGACAGAAGGGACCTGCAGTGGGCTGAAAGACCGCTCACTAGTGGCAGCAACTAACCGTGCGTTAAACCGTGCTCGGCTTGTAATGTATCGACATACATTTACCACATACCTTGATTACACGTATACTGCAGTCATGTGTCAGACTGCAGCTCCTGAGACCAAGCTTGTTCTGCGACTACTGCAATTCAATACGAAGTGCCTTGCAGTTGCTAGCGTACGCTAATTTACTTGTACTCGTCACATTTAATAATCCTTCTCACTTACAGCATGGCATGCACCCAGCTGACATTTACATCAGCGCACAGACACATTGACCCGCAGCTCACCGGCGCACGAGGGCAACGAGGGGTGTGTTGACACAACACTCATTGACTCACCATGCAAAGCCTGGCACACTAACGCTGCAAGTTGACAGTGTCAGCAAAGATCGCAGTCCATCCTGTGTAGTGTCAAGCTTGATTGTGATGGGCCAGTCTTGACTCTGCATTCTCCTTCCACACCTCGCCACCCTCAAAGACCTCCTTTTTCCAGATGGGGACCTTGGCTTTTAGCTCATCAATGAGCCACGCAACTGCCTTCAAGAATGCCGACTAGTAAATGGCAAGCGCTGACTTTTGACTTGACAACACATGTGATAAGCCAGACTTCACAGGTATTGCTGCATGTAGCGAAACAGTTTCTTTGCACGGCGCAGCACTACTTTCTACCTGGAGCGCATCCTTCCTGTGAGTAGAGCTGGCTGCTATGACCACACTAGTTTCCCCAACCGGGCAGGGTCCTATCTTGTGCGCAACAGCAATTTTTGTCAAACACCATTGCTGTCTTGCTTGGTGACACAGCGCCTAAACAAGGTTAGACAGTAGCAGTGTCAAGCTTAACTCAGCCTGCGAAGGCCTATTCAGAATTAGACTGAGCACAGGTAGCAAGCCAAGCACACACACGGACCCGTAGGGTTTTCTCAGCCATGTCTGCATATGCCTCATACTCCAAGGTAACCACTTTCTTGCCGTTAAACGAGTTTCTGGTCACCCCGCTAAAAGTGGCAATGGCACCTGCGCTGTCGTCCTGCACAAAGTCCGCATAAGGATCCAATGCAAGGAGATCAGGCGTTATTCGGATGAGCAACGTGTCGGTATCACCAGGCTGCATCGTACGTATGCAGCTCCAAGCCAAATCGAGCTGTACGAAAGCCACGAACAGCGAAACACGTAGAACGAAAGCGTACGCGGTTTGCAATCTTCCTGGGATTTGTAATCTTCCTCATTACATTACCGAAACGTGTCGCCTTGGCATCTAGCTAGCCGCTGCTAGTGCCGTTACGGGACACAAGAAAAGGCCTCTTTCTGCTCGTGCCTCGTGCAAAGCGTGCACAACATGAAGCATCGCCAGCATGGCAATGCTTACAACAGGTCTGATCCCTGCAGCTCAAACAGGAAATAGAACTGTTTGCACAAGCGACTTCAGTGAACGTGCAGATAAGTGCAATTTAAATTTCAAGCTAAGCTTCATGAAGCCTGATCACTTGGAAAGGTTGTACTGGCCAGTACCATGGTATCATTGCTTGTGCGAAACTTTCACTCAAGTCTGTGGTTGCAGCACATCGCGCACAGGCAGTGATGTCGGTACATGCAGCTGCCATTTTTGGACCTTTGGGTGACGGGAGTCTGAATGGAACCAGCTACCTGAGCAACTTCTCGTTGAGGGATTCCCTGACTAGACATCAAGTGCAAAATAAAGCGCATCTTGTTGCGCACCCACGTCGTCTGCATACCCTGCAAATTCTGTTTTCGTCAGCACAGGAGGTTGATTGTGATTGCTGCCTGCTCGTGCGCGCCTCGGCAGCTTGAACGTATCGGTGTTGGCTTATCAGTAGCCGCGAACACTGCTCGTATCGTCAGCACGCAACCTCGCCCATGGGCTTCCCGCAGCGAAAACAGATACAGAAGAAACTGGGCGAGGGAGCTTTCGCGACAGTTTGTCTCAGCACGCAGCAGTCCGGAGAGCTGATCGAAAATGTTGCGATCAAAAGGCTTAAGCGAGCAAGCAGCGTTGAGGACTCAGAGCTCTTTGCCAGAGAGGTGGATGTGCTGCAGAGAATATCCCACCAGTGAGTCTGCATTCAGCACCGGATCCAATCGCTGCTGCTTCGGCGTTGTGGTTGTTCCAGCAAACATGCATATGCGCACGTGCATGCTCGAGCATCAGGTAGCGGCACTGCTGAAGCTGACGGCACTGTTGTCGACGTGCGTCTGATTTTGCAGGAACATTGTTGCATTCAAGTCCGCAGGCAAATCTGGAGAGACCAAATTTCTGGTTCAGGAGTACATCAAAGGAGGTGCGGGACAAGCTGGACACATTCTGCTTCAGCGCCATATGCATTGCTGGACAGCCTAGCAAAGAGCTGCATTGATAAGCTATGCAGCAAAAACCTGTCATGCAGCTCTTGGAGTGCGTGCCCACGTCTGGCAGCAGCTGGCATTGATAATTAAATGAAGTGCCTAGGCCTGCACGCATGCCAGCTTTTGACTGTCCAGTGCACCTGCATTGCCTGGAGGGGCCTTAGCAATTGGTTTATGCACACATGTCATGGCTAATCGAGTTATGTTCTTTGAAACAATGTTTGCTTAGCTCATGCCCCGTACATCGTGCATGATTGCAGAAATTGCCAACTCTATCTAGATCTTGTCCTGGTTATCAGCCTAAGCAGTTCTAGTCCCCGCAACTACTCACTGCAGCATACCATTTGACACTGCCATTGCCATTGGAAGGCTGCTTAGCTCAGTGCAGTGGCATGTGCAGATGCTCCTGCACCCTGCAAATATCTCTTCTGTCACTCGCTGTGCTGTGATGCCACCATGAGGAATCTTGAGTGTCAGTGCTCAGGTCACTGACAGCTAGAAGTGACCGTCCAGTCAAATATGCTCATCCAATCCTGTTGGCCTAAAATGCATGACAGCAAGAAGAGATGCAGAAAACACTCGCTGCACCATGGCATTGGCATGCACACCTTGTTTGCAAGTCTTGGCATGCTGTGCTGCAGGCACTGTCCGTCAGCTCATTCTCAGGCAAATGTCAAATGTCCACAACAGGGTGTACACACAAGCAGACTGCTTACGATGGAGCACTGACATCGCCAGAGCCTTGGTCTACCTTCATTCCGGGGCAGCAGGCAGCTTGATACTGCACCGTGACATCAACCCTGACAACATCATGCTGACCACGGGTGTGCCTAGCCAGGCAGATGCTAAGCTGGTTGACTTTGGCCTGCACAAGAGCATACCAGGCAATATTTTCACCACACAAGACTGCACATTACATGGTAAGCACAAGGTGGTGCTCTGCGTGCATGTAAATGTTCACACACAGACATGAGGTGTAGCGAAATGACTGCCTCAGTGGCATGCTCGATACACAGGTGTTGTGTATACTGGCAGGCTAGGTTGCTTTGTCTATATGGCCTCTGCCAATCAAACAAGAGCGGCTGTCACATATGTGATGTTCATGCACACGTGGGTCGTGGCGTGACTCATCAAGTGGCACCAGCAACCTGGGCAAGGCTTGAACATGCGCCACCCCACAAATGCAAGTACTGTCTCACAAACGATTCGCAGTGACCTCACTGCAGTTGTTCACAGTCACGATGTTGTACTGTACGACACGCAATCAGGCACACACTCCACGGTCTGCTCACACACTAAGCACACTGTGACATCTGGAATGTGTGATTACAAACATTAGTACCACAAACAGTCCAGATTAATTTGTGCACGCTGCAGGGGAGCTGCCAAGCCTGGACCACCCAGGCGACTTCATCAGTGATGATGCTCCTGTGGAGGAGCTGTACAACCTCACCAACACCACTGGCTCCCTCATGTACATGGCACCCGAGGTGAGCCCCCAGCCACACCACATCTGTAACCGGTGTATATGTTGTGTACTCAACATATTGTATATGCTGCTCTGCTGAGAACCAATGGCACCTTGGTCGCTGACACACCACGGCATGTTTGTGGCACTCAGTCACATATGTACACAAAAGCTGCCTCTTAGCAATCGTACTGCATCATGCTGCTCAGCAGCCCGGGCATGATGCTGGTAGATTGACCAGCACTTCACTTCACATGGAGTCATAACTGTATGAGTGACTGCTGTGATAGTTGCTGAACAGATGCATGTGTGCAAGATGCTAGCTGGTCACAGTGTAAGGTCAGAGCTGTGCAGGGCGGCAGTCTATTGTCATCACAGTAGATGCACCAATGACAGATCTTGCCAAAACTGAGCCTTAAAAGTATGGTGCTAAATCAAATTGTACCCAGGCCTGTATCATGCTCTGGAAATGTCGATGTATGGCAGGCTCAACGGTCACTGTTGTCATGCTGTTTACAGCTTGAACACCACTGTGGGTGTTCATGTTTCAGGTGCTGCTTAGTGAATGTTCATGATGGAAGTATTATTCTGGCAGGGNAACACAGCTGTGTCTGGTGCAGGCTGAGTATGATTGCTGACAGACCTCCCAAGTTCAGCTTATAGTTGCTACAGCTCAGCATCCCTGCCACAGTCAACTTGATGCTGTTGCAAGACAAGCATCAGCACACATTTGTGTCACCCAAGCAAGTTCAGCAACACCTGCTTGAGGGATCACTGCAACTATGCACCCTTCTATGACAGCTTCAGGGAGGGCTTTGATTGGCTGCAAGCACTACACACTCAGGTGTTGCACCTACACTCCAGCATGTCGTCGGGCATAAGGTCTTGAAGAATTTTCCGCAAAAACAATCACTGCTTTGAGTCTTGTACCGGGCTCGCCTTCGGTCGTTGCAAACGTGTGAACAGTAGAGACAAGATGCAAAGAGACACAATGGACGTCAACCAGCTGGGCGCCGCTCTGGGAGGTAGGAGCTGCCATGCTCGGCTCACAACCGTTGTGATCTCGCTTGTTACTCTACAAACCTGCATAGCACTTGCACATGCCACTCCTGCGCTTCTTCAGCATTGCGTCCCTGAAAGGGACAGCGTGCTGCGAGAGGTCACAGCAGGCAGTGAGCGATCACTTACTGAAAGAACACACCATTGCGAACACTTTTGGAAAGACAATCACTTTTACGACGAACACACACACGTTAGCAACGACGAAGCTAAGCTGCAAGCACAAAACGCGACACGATGGCTGCTCACAGAGGCCGAAAGTTCAAAACCCATCAAGTGCCAGATACTCTGCTTGATCGCCACTTCACCTTGGCCGGACTGGCAGCAGTACCATAAAACATACTCTGAATCAATGTTCGACGAGGATATTTGCCTCGCAGGACAAGCTTATTTGTACTGCCATCCAAGGGCACACCCAGCCCTGCAAAAGGGGATACATGACACCAACCGGGTGCATGCTGGAACAGCCCTCGCCAAGACTGACATGGACACAAGATATGCCAAGGGGCAGCTTATTGCTGAAAAGCAAAGAGCAACAAAAGCAGCACCAGGCAGTGAAGATAGCTTCAGCGGCAACTTGGAGCGCCTAGCTGGCCTTCAATACAACCACTTCAACATCAGTGGAGCCCCAATGGCAGGCTCCATTGCAGATCCAGATGCTTGGACACAGCATGTCCAATTCAAGGGCATTGCTATTACAAAGGCAGGCGCCCAGCAAGGGCTCCCCAATGCTAGGAAATATTTTCAGCACTGCGTCAAAAACCACTTCCCAAAGGTAGAATTTGCAGCACCAGAAAACAAGGCCTACTTAGACCGCAAAGCACCAGGCCAAGTTATCATCAAGCCCAGCCTGAAGCCCAGCGAGACTGCAGAATTCCTTGCTACATACAACAAGCAAGGAACACCATTGTCAAATCTGACCGTCTTCAATCGGCAAGGCAAGCAGTACCAAGGAGCACCTACAGCCCGCCTATACCAAGAAACAAAAGCCAAAGACAGCCAGAAAGTAGTCATGGCAGCTTACGTGGAACATGAAAACGAAGATGGCAGCAGAAGAAGATTGGACGAGTCTGTCAAAGATCTGCACAACGAGTTTGTGCAGACGACCTTCACTGAGCTCTGCAAACTGTACACTGAAGCAGGCAAGCCTTATAAATACTCATCTGTTGAACAACATGTGATCCAAAGCAAATGCTCTACATACATCACAGACTTGACTAGATGCCTTCCTACATGTGTAGACATGGATGCTTCCCAATATGCACTCAATATGTAACACCTGCAAAATGGAATACATATATGACAAGTCAGGATCAACAACTCATGATAGCAAATCTGTTTGCAGAGGAGTCAGAAGGAGTGGCTGCCAACATGGCAGCAACACACCCGGTGTTGCAAGCCATTGAGTTTCTGGATGTCTATAGCAAAGCAGCAGGCCATGTCACAGTGACTGCAGCAACAGACCAAGGTGCTGAGTTCCTACGCTCTACACCTTTTCTCACATTTGGGGTCAAGGGCAAGTTCTTAGTCTACCTGTCTACAGACAGCAGCAAAGCAGACCAGTCTCTCAAGTACTCTATTGTGTCCACAACCATGAGCAGCGCCAGCTTCACACCCACTGTCATGCGTGCACACTTGAGCAGCGTGTTGCAACAAGGACTGACCATTGGCGAAGCACTCAGTGCAGCAGGCCATGTTGTCACACCTGCAGACGAAATCCATATTTACCTGTTTGATGGGAACTACAACATCATAGATCTCTCAGAGCCTGAAGCAGACACAGCCAGCTTGGTTCACACCCCCCGCAATGAGTGCATGAAATTCTTGCCTAAAGGCCTAGTTGTGGCCAAGGCAAACTCAGCTGCTGGCTTGAAGCACATGCTCAAGCCAGTTGATCGGCTCTCAGCAGTGCTGATCACGGCCGCCAGCTCAGTCAAAAAGGGCGGATTGTCGTTGGACGGCAAGCCTGTTCATTACACAACTGGACACAAGTCTGTTGCTGGCAACACCATGCCAACAGGTGTCCAGCCAAGCAAGCTGGCAGCGACAGTGGCGGGCATTGCCATGGCACAAGGCAGAGTCCTCAATGCCACAGAGCTAAAACAGTACTACAGCCCCACTCAAATTGACCAGCTGGGGTTTGTGCTCCAAGAGGCATGGAGACAGATGCCTAAGCAGGCTGCCGTAGCCATCATTGCTCCTGAGGCAGATGATTCGCCAGATTTCCTTGGGCAGGCAATGCAAGCAACTCNGTGTAAGAAAACATATACAAGCTCATGTATGCCATTGAATCCTTGGATAGCATTAAGGCCAAGCTGCTCAAAACATTGCCACCTCTGTACAGTAGCATGGAGGTGCATGCAGGACACAGACATGTAAACTGTGCATTACATGGTGCTGACAAGCATTCAGTGTGTACTGCAGTCTGTGGTGGCAGGTACTCACCAATGGTGAACCGTGACTTTGTCCCTGTTTTATAGTGCAGTTTGATCCACAGCTCCTTGCAGAATGGGTGGTTGCACTTGCCGCGATTCTTGGCCCAGATGTAAGCCTTCTCTGCAGCTGTGAGCTTCCTTCCTTCCCATGGACGGCCTTGCCTACTCGCAGCTTTGTACTTGTTGTCTTGTCTGGCTCTGCCTNTCACCTCATACACAGGCAGCACAGCAGCCAGGGCAGCAATCCACGACTTTGAAATGTTTCTGGCACCAGGCTGCTTGGATGGCAAAGCACCCAAGCGCATCAAGGATGAGATTGCTGCAAAGGTATTTGTCAGCTGCATTCATGCACATCTTCCTGTCATGTTGCATAGCTGACATCTGCTNGCACTTCTCAGCAATGGCTTTGTCCCAGGCCCTCTCCGAACAGAAGATAAGAGTGTACTTAGCAGCCGGAATGTACTAGCTGAGCTGCTAGCTCTCAAATCTGGTGTTGAACTGGTCAACACGGCATGCTGCTTGCAAGTGTTGTGCAAGGCCTTTTTGGGTTTGGTACCCTAGATAAAGAAACAAAAATCTATGCCGGTAGGTATTGAGTGTGGGAGGCCCTGGATAGACCAGCGGCGTCCCAGCCCCTAAAGGGGTTTAAGTTGTTGGGGAGGGGGTGGACGGGAGGGGAAGGGGGTCCAAACAGGGCGGGTGCTGTGGCATCTCCTGTGTCTGCAGCAGTCCCATGCGTGTATTTGCATACTTTTCGTCATTGCGCTGCCAACAACCACTTGAGCATCCAACATCCAGCTGCAGACAAGAGGAGGGGCTTCAGGTGCACCAACGTGCATAGTCTGAGGTTTCCAGTTGAGGGAGGCAAGGCCTGTTCATGACGTCCAGACAGAACACAGCACAAATGGTAGCAATGATGCAGACTCATGCATGCTGTCCCGCGCTACAGACAGCATGCCCAGCTACAGTACTGCTGACAGCAGCAGCAGCAGAGATAGCAGTTGTGTCACAGATTGCAGCAGCCAGCTGGAGACCAGCAACAGTGGTGAGAACATCAGTGATGCTGATGACGCTAGTAACCGCAACGACAGCACTGGCAGCACAGCATGGTAGTATTGGGCATGGACGGGGCGGGCGCAAGGGCCAAGGCAGGGGCAAAAGGGCAGGCAGAGCACCTGCTCATGGTACAGCTGGTAGAGAGTCAGTTGGATAGAGTCGAAGCAAGATATCTAGAGGCAGGGGCAGTGCAGGTGAGAGAGGTACCACTCATAAAACCCATTGCCCTGCGCTGTAATAATGGCACGTAAAATGCTTGTGTGTGTTGGTCTGTAGTGCATTCACTAGATGTGACTGTTCATGCTACAGGTTTGTGACACACTGAACAAGCCAAAATGCATGTAGCAAATGTTCTTGTTTCTGCTGTGCTGAGTGCATGTGATTGCTTTATGATCTTTGCTTTGTCCAAATTATTTGCAATGCTGTTAGACATTGCGATTTCCAGCTATGCGCACGTGCTGCACATTCTGAATTGTTGGTACATGCGACACACCCACTGCTGTAGAGCAGAGTTGCAAGCAAAGCAATGCTTTGACTGGCTGTGTGCAGGAAGGAGATATGTGTGTGCCGATGCAATAGACTTGGGTTGGTGTGGAACCACAGCAGCTGCTGCCTTTCCAAACCTGCTACAACTGTAGAGCTGCATGAGGCAGTGGTGATTTTGACCATGCAGCAGCAACGCTTCCTTTTCACTACCTCCCTACCACCTTCACCAGGCAGACATATGAACTGCAGCTGCGCTCGTTCATGCAGGTCAATGTCAGCATCCCTGCAGCCGTCTCTCTGAATCCCATGTTCAGAAAGTGTTTGGCACCGTCACAAGAACAAGCTACTAGGACATGCACGGCAGGAAGATATAACTGCGTTTGCGGTATTGCAAGCTAGCAGGGCTGTGCAAGCCCTATCCTTGTGAAGATCAGAGCACATGCAGCTGCTTGAAGTACAGCCATCTGTGGGACCAGGTCTTTGAGGAGACAGATCCAGAAGCGTCATCCAAGCAGCAGCTGCCAGATACTCTTTGTTTCTGTCAACGCGTAAACTTGGCCTCTGCCTTGACCCTGAGCTTTTTGTGACCGAGTGCTTATTGGTACTAGCAAAGGTACCTGCATGCCTGCAGAGCCAGCCAAGTTTGCTAGGGACAGCGTGGCATTGACAGAGAGTGATGGCAAGAAGTGGGCAGGACGTGTCTGTGCATCCTTGTTGCATGTACCACCTGGCTATGAAGTCAATTGTGCTCCTAGTGAAGAAGCAGATGTTGCTGAGTTGGCATAGTTTGCAGTGGCAGTTTCAGCTGAGGTTATTTCTCAAGGCAGGAAGCTGGTCAGGCTGGGCTGCCCTGTGGTCAAAACAGCTTGACAAGATGATCCAGCCGGCAATCTTTGGCCAGTGAACAGACTGGCACCTTGCAAAGTTGGCTGCTGTGCCTCATAGCTCCCACCAGGACAACATTGTCATGTTGAATTGGCGTCCAGCCTTTGTTTTTGCTGGCTGACCATCCAGATGTTGACATGTACATTTGTAGTGTCAGGTCTGTGTGGCTGGTCTCAGGCTGTTATCTCCCCTACCTCCCCTACTGTGTAGATGCAGTGCAGTACGGGTAGCAAGCTGGCACAACTGTAGCAAACACACCTCAACGGTGTTACACTTGTGCGACTTGAATTGTCATCTTGTCAGCCATGCTTTGGCTATGTCATGATGCTGTGACAAAGTCTGGTTATGCTTTGGCTAAGTCATATGACTGTGTCTAAGTCTGGCTAAGTCTGGCGAAGTCTTGCATTCAAGTCTCGGCAAACTGGCCTTGCCAGCAGTTGGCCGTTTTTGGCTACGATCCGTCTATCACTGGCAAAGTATCGGCAACTAAGGGGGGTGTAATTTGTAGTCAACACTGCACCTGTAAAACTGTTCAAAGTTTGTTTAGCAACTAGGTTTCACTCTGCTCCTTTCTGCGTCCTGTTATTATCTCTTATGAACTTTGAGCCGTACATTACGGTACTGCGCGGTACGTTCCAAATGCGGGTACCGCCAGTAATAACGACGACCTGGTCGATCAAAACTACCAATATTGGTTGAGTCAAAGCAGGGCTCGACCTACTTTCTTTCGAGCGTACGGCTCTTTGTGGCACAGGTGATCAGTCTTGTTGGCTGATCGAAGCCTGTCGTGTTCTCCTCCTGTATGATGTTTGCAGGGTTGTAATATGTAAAGAAGATGTGTTGCAGCCTCAGGCAAGTAGGGCTGTTACGTACGGGCACTTTCGATGGAAAAATGCGTATATGACCCTGTATATAAAATAATAATAATAATAATTTACAGGTGTGCCAGCCGATGCTAGGTACCTACTAGGCGTGTCCTATCCTTGTACTTTGTTGAACTTGTCAACTTTGGTAAACCCTAAAGGCATACTATTCTCCCCTACTTCTGAGCGCCAACATGTACTCGCTAGTGCTATTCTCCCCTACTTCTGAGCGCCAACATGTACTCACAGTCTGAACACTAAGTTGCACCCTAGGGGTGTGCGCTGACAGGGCGAGTGCCATAGACGCATTGGCGAGGACAGATATCCCCTCCCTATTTAACACTATATATAACACGTACAGTATTTAGGGAGACTTTGGCGTACATTGACCAAAACCAGCGCACCGCTCAGAATGGGCATATACAGCTTATACATGCGTATATACAGCAGTGCATAGCGTACATACTGCTTGTGTATAAGTTGCAAATTACTAAACAAACGCTTGAATTCATTCTCATTTCTTCCATGTCAGCCTCAAATTGAACCTCTTGATAAGTTATATGTCATGAAAGCATGTTCAGTTTGAAGTACTGAGCATAAATTTATACCCCTGGCTAAAGCTTAAGCATAAGTTTAAACCCCTGCCTTTGCTTGAACTTTGACGTACCTACTCATCCTCACCTCATCTAGGGTCATGTACTACATTTAGGGTTTCGGGTTTGGATCGGCAAGTCGAGTGCAGAGGTTGCCATTGCTACAAAAACAGCTGTTTTTGGGCTTCTACAAGGTCTGCCTGTCCAGCATGATGCCCAGGACTCCTTCTAGGGGCTGTAGGCCACCGTGAGACGTCCAGAATAGCTCAAAACGGGCAACTTGCCACGTGATGGGCAAACTGGGAAGAATGTAATTCTATATTTCGAATAGCCTGCCAAGGCCGAGGAACGACATTGACATTTTACCATCACTGAGCCAGTACCGTCAGTGCCTGGTCAGACCATTGGCAAGTCACGGCAAGTCACACCAAGATGCGTGTCCCCAGCAGACTCAATAAATTTGACAGCACGGCGCAGCATCAGTGAAGACACTTGTGAACCTGCACATCTGCAGCGCTGGCGTATACATTCGCACCTGCATCAAAGTTTGAATTTCATCCCCGTTGCATGGATAAGGCTAGGCTCAACACTCAAGGGCGTCAAGTTGCAAGGGTGGGGCTACGGTTTTTCGAACTTTCAAATCTTGGTAACGGTTCCTCTAACAGGCTTTGCTTCGAAGCAACCAGACGGCCATTTGTATCAGTGTAACACTGCCCGTTGCGTAGTCAAGATGGCATTGCCTGCACAGAGCATGCTGTTCAGAAGCACAACGGTGGCATTGACAGTGCTCAGCTTCCTCTGCACCGCAAATAACGCTTCCGAGCTTGACAAAGATGCAACAGCAGCGACCGTGCTTGCACTGCCGTCGTCCCTTGGACTCAACGAGACGGTTCCGCTTCCGTTACCAAGAACATCATCGGATCCACAAGCTCAATGGTTTTGGGCAGGAGGCGCCATCGATACAATGATGCGTTTTGAAGCCATCCCCAACAGAACATACTACGCGGCTGATGGGCAGACAGTACAGCATCCCATAGATGCCCTAAAAGCAGCTGGCCTCAATGCAGTGCGTGTTCAGACTCGTCGAAGTATGGGTTCAGCACCTACTACATCCTTCGACAACTCAGGCAACATCCTGTACCGTGAGATGAATTCGCTCTTCGACGAAGGCAACATCGACATTGAAGTACAGACAGCGGCACTTGCCAAGGAGCGTGGCATGAAAGTTCAATTGACAATCAACATTGGGCCAGACATCCCGCCTGAATGGCAGACTCACAGCTACCAAGATATGCTAGGTGCAATCAATGGGGAGATACAAAAGCAGTTAGGGCCGTTTCTCCGTGCAGGCATCCAGCCAGATATTATTCTGTTTGAGAATGAGGACAGCATTGGCTTGCTCTATCAAATCACACTGCCTAGTGGTCAAAAATACACCAGAGGCACAGGGAGCAACAACCCAGACATACCTGCTGACCAAGTCAGACAAGAACTGTGTGGGCTTTTACCTACTGGTCATTTCCTGTCTTACCCTCAGCTATCTGGCTACTACAAGCAGGAGATCACCTCCTGTAGCGGAATGATGAAAAATTATGGTTTTGATCCTGCTTTAACACGCTATGGCTTGCACTCGCAGTTGCAGTATGTTGACTGGCGTCAGGGTTTTGTGTACAGCACCGACCCCAACATAGAATTGGCCATTAATGTGCATGGAGTCAACTGCAGCTTTGATGGTGTTATCCCTAGTTATCTTTTACAAAAGCGTGCTTCTGACATGCTGGACATCATGGGTTTTAGCAGTTATCCTGCCCGACTTGATGACCCCTCATCAGTTACTCAGATGGATGCAACATTCAACAAGCTGCGGTTGTCATTGTCTCTGATGGATGGTATAGCTTCTCGGTATGGCATGTACACCTCCGGCCCTTTTGTAGGACAGTATAAGAAACAGGGTTTGGCTGTAGAATATGCTAGTAAATTCTCTTATCCTGACCAAATGCAGTATCAGCAGCAGCACACACAGCTGTATTTCCAGGCATTGCAGAAGTATCCCTGGGTTTTGGGCGCCATGTGGTGGGAGCCCACCAGAGTTTTCAACAACTGGTTGGCAGGCGCTGGCTCACTTTATCACAAATGGAACTCTGCAGATGGGACTGGTACAAATGCTGCACCAACACCTACTTTGGCCTATTGGGGTAGTTTCGCTCGCTCCCCTTGAGCTTGGCAACATAGCACACTCAGGTGATCTTCTACTAAACTTGCTCAGCTGACATGTCATGTGGCAAAGTTTTCAGCTTGGTGATTTTGTTCTGCACCAGCTTATCAAATCATGCCATTGCAGGGGCCAGATGATTATTACATTGTGGACGTCAATGCTGTAACTGGTTCAGCGTCCATGACTATTGACTTGGCGGGTTTTCATAAACAAGTTAATTTCTTTTATATTCAGGTTTTTTGCTTCCAGTCTTCTAGCTGCCTGATTCAACCTAGACATAGTTACTTTCTTCTTGTTTTCCTATGTTGTCAACTGTGTAAGGCTTCTGCATACTTTGACTTTTGAGCTTTACTTGTTGTTAACAGCTATTACATTGAAGCAATATCTACTTGTATGCAAAAGCTTATTTGCCAAGTTGAATGGTACGACCGGCAAATCTCACTTGCAAGTCTGTTCTCCCATGCAAGCCTTTCAGTTGCTAATGGTATCAGTCTGATGTGATGACCAGTCCAGGCAGATCAGTCAGCACAATATGGTTACAAATGTCCCTAGGCTATCCTCCAGGAGCAACACCAGGGCAAAACAGAACTTTGAACGGTAGTCAACTGTCAAACACACATGCTACACAACCTAGCCAGCTTAGCCTTCTGTAGCAAACCTTACCAGGAATAGATGGATAATGACATGTCATTGTCCCTCAGACTAACACTTGCTGGATGACACTTGCTGGACCTGTCTGCCTTGAGCCCCGAAGACAGGATCATTCGAAATCCACAGTTGTTCACTGAGCTACGATACACAACAGAAACATACCAAGACTCACAAGACCTTAACTGCTACGCATGCGAGGCATTAATGATGCTGAGACGCTGGAACGCAGCCCACGGCGGTGCCACTAGACGTCAAACCGCCGCTGACCTAACTCCGGTTTCGCAACCTGTGGATAACCGCAGCCGAATGCGCAGACCGAAGCGGAAAGCGAGGCCGGAACCGAAGCCGCTAGAAACGCTCGATGTCACGTAAGAACCGTTATGGCACTACCACTTTCTCCCCTACTCCCCTACTGGCAAGAGTTCCTGCAGCAGGATACGCTGGGTCGTGCACGCAGAAAGAAGGCAACAGATCCCGAAACAATCGATGCGCCCATGAGAGACCATGCAACACCCCAAGCAATGCAAAGAGGTGACATTGACGAGATTATTACACCGACCGCAAGTGAAGAATGTGTGAAAAATGATTTCAGAGCCATATGTGCAAGGGGAACGGACAGAAGACGAACGCATACGCCGACATGGAAGAGCAAAAATGGTACAGCAGTGTCTCTTACAAAAATTCAGGAGTTTAAATGAGAAAAATGGCAGACAACAAGTGCTTTACAAGAGGAAAACGTTCTATGCATACATGCCATATGGCTGTTGCATACATATGAGGAACCACAGCACAGATCACAGGGTCATACCACCGTTGTACGGTGACTTAAGACATGCCAGAGGAGATAATTGCCGAATGTGTCACCAACAAACAAAAATGCTACGTAGTAGAATGGGCTGACACATGCATGCTGAGGAGCCACGTGCACCTACATGCAGAAACAGGATACCTACCAGAGAGGACTGGAAAATGCCCAGACAAAGGACGCATATACGGACCAGCAGTAGGCAAGAAAACCGGCAAAGTGACGTGGAAGGAAATGCTGACTTCTCACAGGACTTTCCTGCGGTGATTGCAGCATTCCAAGCACAAAAAAAGGCATTGGGCCACATCAGGCTAAAAAAAGTTGCTGGGCATAGGAAAGACACAAACAAAACCAACTTGCAGCGACAAGGGCACTGGGTAGACCTACAAAACAAAGTCAGCTCTGCATTGTTGCATGAACCAGAGCTGGGATGTCTAATTGACATCAATTCATTAGATGTGGTGAATCCTGATCATGACATCATAGCACCTGAGAGGTGTATCATCAGGATAAGGGAGACCTGCCAGTCAGAAGACAATGTTAACGCACAGCTTGCTTATGTATATAGCCCATCAGGCAAAGTGTGTGGCACAGTCACGCTGCTTCAGCTGTACAAAGCCTTTAAGCATACCAAGTTACACAGGAATGACATACACAAGCGACACAGCAACCCTACCTTTGAGCAGGCTGTGATGAGATTGATGAGCAGGTATCCTGTAGTACCCAAAACTGATGCTGATAAAAAGAGAGTGCAGACCCATTGGAAAACGCCGGAGAAGATCATGGCAGCACTTAGGAATGGGCTACAAGCCACCACAGAGAGATTTGCATCACCTTTATACTTCAGCACCCACTTTGATACATACTTCAGCGCCCATGAAGAGGACCAGCTGTGTGGAGCAAACCATGATGCCTACAGCACCAAGTGGACAGGATCATCACAAGCCAGACCAGAGTGGGATGATGCCAGCATAGACAAAGCTCTAAGGTGGGCAATTGCTAGCACTGACACACCTGAGCCAGTGCTAACAGCAGTTGTCCTTCCGTGGCACGCAGGCAACGGAGCTGCTTACACTGAGTGGCTATGCCATCCTGCAGTCCAAGAGATAAAGACCATCAGCAGGAAGCACATCGAACTCGAACACCCATTGCACTGGAGCACTGGAGTCTGTAACATAGCACCATACAACAGTAGAAAGTTGCTGTATCTGCAGTCTCAACTGCACCTTTCCATTGATTGGCACTTCAGTATTGTCTGCTAGCCGCAGCTTTGCCTCAGCTGGTTGACAGTCTTGCTGCAACTTCTTCAATAGGTGCGAACTGACAAAGTTTGCGCTAGCCCCAGTATCCATCAGTATGGGAAAGTTCACTCCATGCTTGCTGACAGTTCCTTCAAACAGCATGGTAAGATGCTTGTCAGTAGGTTGTGGCTGATCAGCAAGCGAGTCAGGCATGGCATCAGCTGCAAGCAATGTGCAGTTATGCAATGCATGCAGGGGTGTTCTTTCAACAGTACAGTCCATGCTATCAGCAGGAACATCAGTGTACACATACACAGGCCAATGTGCACCAGGCAGTGCTGCTCTGCTGCCTGATTTGGTAGGTGTAGTGAACAGTTGTGAGCCTTTGCTGTNATGGGGAGATACAAAAGCAGTTAGGGCCGTTTCTCCGTGCAGGCATCCAGCCAGATATTATTCTGTTTGAGAATGAGGACAGCATTGGCTTGCTCTATCAAATCACACTGCCTAGTGGTCAAAAATACACCAGAGGCACAGGGAGCAACAACCCAGACATACCTGCTGACCAAGTCAGACAAGAACTGTGTGGGCTTTTACCTACTGGTCATTTCCTGTCTTACCCTCAGCTATCTGGCTACTACAAGCAGGAGATCACCTCCTGTAGCGGAATGATGAAAAATTATGGTTTTGATCCTGCTTTAACACGCTATGGCTTGCACTCGCAGTTGCAGTATGTTGACTGGCGTCAGGGTTTTGTGTACAGCACCGACCCCAACATAGAATTGGCCATTAATGTGCATGGAGTCAACTGCAGCTTTGATGGTGTTATCCCTAGTTATCTTTTACAAAAGCGTGCTTCTGACATGCTGGACATCATGGGTTTTAGCAGTTATCCTGCCCGACTTGATGACCCCTCATCAGTTACTCAGATGGATGCAACATTCAACAAGCTGCGGTTGTCATTGTCTCTGATGGATGGTATAGCTTCTCGGTATGGCATGTACACCTCCGGCCCTTTTGTAGGACAGTATAAGAAACAGGGTTTGGCTGTAGAATATGCTAGTAAATTCTCTTATCCTGACCAAATGCAGTATCAGCAGCAGCACACACAGCTGTATTTCCAGGCATTGCAGAAGTATCCCTGGGTTTTGGGCGCCATGTGGTGGGAGCCCACCAGAGTTTTCAACAACTGGTTGGCAGGCGCTGGCTCACTTTATCACAAATGGAACTCTGCAGATGGGACTGGTACAAATGCTGCACCAACACCTACTTTGGCCTATTGGGGTAGTTTCGCTCGCTCCCCTTGAGCTTGGCAACATAGCACACTCAGGTGATCTTCTACTAAACTTGCTCAGCTGACATGTCATGTGGCAAAGTTTTCAGCTTGGTGATTTTGTTCTGCACCAGCTTATCAAATCATGCCATTGCAGGGGCCAGATGATTATTACATTGTGGACGTCAATGCTGTAACTGGTTCAGCGTCCATGACTATTGACTTGGCGGGTTTTCATAAACAAGTTAATTTCTTTTATATTCAGGTTTTTTGCTTCCAGTCTTCTAGCTGCCTGATTCAACCTAGACATAGTTACTTTCTTCTTGTTTTCCTATGTTGTCAACTGTGTAAGGCTTCTGCATACTTTGACTTTTGAGCTTTACTTGTTGTTAACAGCTATTACATTGAAGCAATATCTACTTGTATGCAAAAGCTTATTTGCCAAGTTGAATGGTACGACCGGCAAATCTCACTTGCAAGTCTGTTCTCCCATGCAAGCCTTTCAGTTGCTAATGGTATCAGTCTGATGTGATGACCAGTCCAGGCAGATCAGTCAGCACAATATGGTTACAAATGTCCCTAGGCTATCCTCCAGGAGCAACACCAGGGCAAAACAGAACTTTGAACGGTAGTCAACTGTCAAACACACATGCTACACAACCTAGCCAGCTTAGCCTTCTGTAGCAAACCTTACCAGGAATAGATGGATAATGACATGTCATTGTCCCTCAGACTAACACTTGCTGGATGACACTTGCTGGACCTGTCTGCCTTGAGCCCCGAAGACAGGATCATTCGAAATCCACAGTTGTTCACTGAGCTACGATACACAACAGAAACATACCAAGACTCACAAGACCTTAACTGCTACGCATGCGAGGCATTAATGATGCTGAGACGCTGGAACGCAGCCCACGGCGGTGCCACTAGACGTCAAACCGCCGCTGACCTAACTCCGGTTTCGCAACCTGTGGATAACCGCAGCCGAATGCGCAGACCGAAGCGGAAAGCGAGGCCGGAACCGAAGCCGCTAGAAACGCTCGATGTCACGTAAGAACCGTTATGGCACTACCACTTTCTCCCCTACTCCCCTACTGGCAAGAGTTCCTGCAGCAGGATACGCTGGGTCGTGCACGCAGAAAGAAGGCAACAGATCCCGAAACAATCGATGCGCCCATGAGAGACCATGCAACACCCCAAGCAATGCAAAGAGGTGACATTGACGAGATTATTACACCGACCGCAAGTGAAGAATGTGTGAAAAATGATTTCAGAGCCATATGTGCAAGGGGAACGGACAGAAGACGAACGCATACGCCGACATGGAAGAGCAAAAATGGTACAGCAGTGTCTCTTACAAAAATTCAGGAGTTTAAATGAGAAAAATGGCAGACAACAAGTGCTTTACAAGAGGAAAACGTTCTATGCATACATGCCATATGGCTGTTGCATACATATGAGGAACCACAGCACAGATCACAGGGTCATACCACCGTTGTACGGTGACTTAAGACATGCCAGAGGAGATAATTGCCGAATGTGTCACCAACAAACAAAAATGCTACGTAGTAGAATGGGCTGACACATGCATGCTGAGGAGCCACGTGCACCTACATGCAGAAACAGGATACCTACCAGAGAGGACTGGAAAATGCCCAGACAAAGGACGCATATACGGACCAGCAGTAGGCAAGAAAACCGGCAAAGTGACGTGGAAGGAAATGCTGACTTCTCACAGGACTTTCCTGCGGTGATTGCAGCATTCCAAGCACAAAAAAAGGCATTGGGCCACATCAGGCTAAAAAAAGTTGCTGGGCATAGGAAAGACACAAACAAAACCAACTTGCAGCGACAAGGGCACTGGGTAGACCTACAAAACAAAGTCAGCTCTGCATTGTTGCATGAACCAGAGCTGGGATGTCTAATTGACATCAATTCATTAGATGTGGTGAATCCTGATCATGACATCATAGCACCTGAGAGGTGTATCATCAGGATAAGGGAGACCTGCCAGTCAGAAGACAATGTTAACGCACAGCTTGCTTATGTATATAGCCCATCAGGCAAAGTGTGTGGCACAGTCACGCTGCTTCAGCTGTACAAAGCCTTTAAGCATACCAAGTTACACAGGAATGACATACACAAGCGACACAGCAACCCTACCTTTGAGCAGGCTGTGATGAGATTGATGAGCAGGTATCCTGTAGTACCCAAAACTGATGCTGATAAAAAGAGAGTGCAGACCCATTGGAAAACGCCGGAGAAGATCATGGCAGCACTTAGGAATGGGCTACAAGCCACCACAGAGAGATTTGCATCACCTTTATACTTCAGCACCCACTTTGATACATACTTCAGCGCCCATGAAGAGGACCAGCTGTGTGGAGCAAACCATGATGCCTACAGCACCAAGTGGACAGGATCATCACAAGCCAGACCAGAGTGGGATGATGCCAGCATAGACAAAGCTCTAAGGTGGGCAATTGCTAGCACTGACACACCTGAGCCAGTGCTAACAGCAGTTGTCCTTCCGTGGCACGCAGGCAACGGAGCTGCTTACACTGAGTGGCTATGCCATCCTGCAGTCCAAGAGATAAAGACCATCAGCAGGAAGCACATCGAACTCGAACACCCATTGCACTGGAGCACTGGAGTCTGTAACATAGCACCATACAACAGTAGAAAGTTGCTGTATCTGCAGTCTCAACTGCACCTTTCCATTGATTGGCACTTCAGTATTGTCTGCTAGCCGCAGCTTTGCCTCAGCTGGTTGACAGTCTTGCTGCAACTTCTTCAATAGGTGCGAACTGACAAAGTTTGCGCTAGCCCCAGTATCCATCAGTATGGGAAAGTTCACTCCATGCTTGCTGACAGTTCCTTCAAACAGCATGGTAAGATGCTTGTCAGTAGGTTGTGGCTGATCAGCAAGCGAGTCAGGCATGGCATCAGCTGCAAGCAATGTGCAGTTATGCAATGCATGCAGGGGTGTTCTTTCAACAGTACAGTCCATGCTATCAGCAGGAACATCAGTGTACACATACACAGGCCAATGTGCACCAGGCAGTGCTGCTCTGCTGCCTGATTTGGTAGGTGTAGTGAACAGTTGTGAGCCTTTGCTGTGACGCTTAAGCAATCGCATGCTGCCGAGCATTGAGCGCAGAGGCTTCAGTAAGTAACCAGGAATCAAAATGCAGGCAGATGTTTTGTCAGGTGCCAGTTGCTTGCAGTGAAGATAGTGCTGCAAGAAAGCAAACAATTTGGTGAATGGCGCATTAATACAAATGTGCCCAGTATGTGTGCTGTCCAGGAATGAGTTAGAAGGACTACAGTATTCAGTACAGTGTGTGTTACTGCCATCGTCATTAGCAGCAGCATCCAAGGTGAATTTGCAACCAGACAACCCTTGAATTTCAGTAAAAACAGTATGCTTGACTTGTCTGTCCTCAGACCAAAGCCAGTCAGGACAAGTGGCCTTGTTCAGCAGTTTAGTTGCCAGGCGTTTGTCTTTTTTCAGTTGTTTCTGTGCAGCATTTGTATTTGGCATAAGTGACAGCATAGATCAGGAATCGCTGCAGCAGCAAGCCTAGAATAGCCAGTATGCTGCGTTGGAATTTGCTTGTCACGCAGTACTCTGTCAGTCACAGCAGCACATGCTAATGCATCAGTAGCTGCAGAATCAGGAGTGCTGACAGTATGCGGTGATTGCTATCTCCTGCGATCATTGGTGCAATCCCAAGGAGGTTGCTGATTGCGAGGAGGTCTCACCACGTCAGTAACTGGGACTTCAGCATTTGGGTGCTCTTGCAAATAGATGATGAGCTTTGGGCAGGAAGCCCAGTTGTGGTGCTGCTGGCAGCCCCTTACCCAGCATTGGCCACCGCCAGGACGTAACATTTTCCCGTCTGGACGGCGCTCAGCTCTGACAAAGACGGTGTCAGGCAGGCTGGAGAGGTTGTCTCTGTAGCTACTCAGGATGCTACGCACTGCCTCAGGGATGTCCCTGCTCTTGACAGTGCTGATCAGGTCGAACCGGACAGAGCCGTCTGCCTGTGTGGTGGGCTTGGCCAGAGGTCCAATAGGCTTGTCCAAAGATTGGCGCTTTGGACGATTGTCAATGTTCATGGCGTCAGCTTGGGATGAGGAGGCGCCTTGCCAACCCCTCTTGCGCTGCCCATTTGAGGACTTGTCAGTACTGACAACATTGCCAGGTGTGCCTGCAGTACCAGTTGAAGTGTTAAACCCGTCAACAGCCAAAGCAGCAAATTGGGCATCCTGCAAAGTGGCCATGCGCTGCTTTGTGATAGGGTCCCACTCAGTCTTGTTGCGAATATCAGGCTTGAGGCCTGCATACCATGCCCAAATTTTCTGCTCTTCAGTCATCCTTGCCTGCAAGCTGAGCACATTGAACTTGGACATGAATTCAGCAACAGTACAGGTCTGCGTGAGTTTTTGCAGACTGCAGTACGCCACTTGTGCACGATTTTGCACAGTGAAAGATTTACGGCACCAGGCAACAAAGTTGTCCCAGAGCATTACGTCAGTACCAGTATTAGTCAGTTGGGCTTCACGTTTGCGAGCTAGCCACTGAGCTTTTGGCTCAACGTTCAGGAAGCCAGATGCATAAACAACCCATTGTGACTGGTCAAGCTGACCAAATACACAGTTTTCACGTACTTGCTCAAGCCAGTCTTCAATGTCAGTTTCAGCATCAATGCGTCAAAAACAGAAGGATTGGCAGCCTCAACCTTGATAGGCTTGCCACCAGTATGTACAACAGCAGTTCCAGTAGATGTGATTGCAGTAATTGACGGCGTCACAGTAACAGTTGCAGGTACTGGTGTTGCAGCAGTACTAGTCACAGGAGGTACAACAGCACCAGCACCCGACTGTGTGGCAGGATTAGCAGGATTAGCAGATGCCACAAAATCGTTTGCAGTACCAGTTTGAGGCCTACCTTCCAGGCTCAATTGCGCGAGCAACGCATCAAACTGCGGGTCCTGGTGTATCTGGAGGTCTACAGGCATGTACCGCCTGACTTCCGGGTAGTCGTACCAGGCTATACCGAAATCCTTAAGACTCTGGAGCCGGTTGGTTTTGGCGAGGGCTTGCTCGACACCAGCCTGACCACTTTGTATGTTTGAACATGACAACA
>JUBA01000214.1:0-10866 GCA_000818905.1 Trebouxia gelatinosa | reverse complement strand
CATGCAACTTTGACATCAAGCATGCACCTGCGAGCAGATGTCAAACATCCCATCCTGATGCAACTCTTGTTTGTGGTGCAGAGAGCTGTGTGCATGCAGATTCCTTCCCCTACATGCTCATCACTGAAGGCAGGAAGTACTTCAAGCAGCTTTTTTCCCATTCCCAAGGACTGTGTGATAGAAGCCCCATGGTTTCTGAATGTCCAAGCTGCAGTTCAACTGTAAGTCACCTTCTTGGATCCAGCAACGCCTGAGGCCTCATCATATGGGCGAGGAGCCTCCTTGGCATAAGCCTCCATTTGGGCCAAAAAGTCAGCAGGTGGACTTTCCAGCTTGGGAAACTGAATGGTCCTCCGGAGCTCTTCAATCTGCTCAACTTGTTGGTAGTACTGCTGTAGCCGCTCGTTGGCTAAGATGGACTCTTTGTACACCTCAAGTCCCTTGTGTGCATCCAGGTACTCCATCTCAAAGAAGCGGTCTGCCAGGTTGATGAGGCCCTCGCTGATTGCTTTGTACACCTTGAAGCTCTCCTTGAGGACTGTCAACAAGGATTGCTGCAGGCATGACACATCCCCTCAGTAGAGTATGCAGGGATTACTACAGCTGCTAGAATGTTGCTAGAAGCAGTGGGATGACTGCATCTATGTGCAGGTCTACAGCTTTGCAGTTAGGACTGCTGATGATAGCAAAGCATGCCCTGCAGCTTGGCTTCAGCAACAAAGTACGATCTCTATGCAGCACTAGCATTGTTGTTGACAGCTTGATGCAAGATGGGCAGACTCATGGCAATTCAGCCAGGAGACATTGCCCATCATGCCATGCTTATGTCAAGTACCAATGCATGGCACTGACTATCAGAAATATCCTACAGTGCTGCAGTGCCTTCATGTATGATGCACATAACAACATATTGCTATCCTATTGTTGAATGGAGCACCCAGCGTTTTGCAACCCTTGAGTTGTTGAGAATTTTGCAGGCAATGCTTGTGAGCAGCACCTGAACAACATCACAGCACAGCACAGGCATCAGTCATTGCTCGTCTCCAACATGTGTGCAGCATTTGCAGGTGCTGTGAGGAGAATACGTGGTGTAGCACACTCCATGCGTGTTTCACCNGACAGACAGACAGACAGACAGACAGGAGCTGACCTGAAGGGGAATGAGCAGTAGCAGAGTGGCAATGCCAGCAATGGCAGCAGGGAAGGTGAGCTGCGCCCCCACCATCACCAGCACACACACCACTTCCAGGGGTCCCGCCCACAAGAAGGTGAAGTACGGCCCAGCATCGTCAAACCGCCGCACATCATTGCTCACTAGATTGACTACCTGTGAGGCAAAAAGGCTAAGCTCCTCTTGCTGTGGTGTGTCCAGAGCACATGGGTGAACATCGAGCCATAGATGTTAGGATGAGCACAAAGCCATATATTCCACAATGTTGTGGACAGTGAGGCTACATACACAAAGGACTCCTGTCCTGTCCACAAGCCACATAACATGTTGATGAGGCATGAGCTTTGTCACATGTCATTGAGGTAATCTGCGGTCACGCAATTGATTATGGCGCAGCTCAGTGCTGAAGTAGCCTCAGCAACAGTGGAACAAATCAGGCAAATTGGACAAGGAGAATTTGTGACTATGACCAATGAAAAGCCTCTGTCTGCTGACCGTCTGGTCACAAAAGCTCTGGTCAGGAGCAAGAGACAGGCTGTACAAATCAGCAGTGGTGATACATACCTGGCCCACAGAGACTGCAGCAATGGAAGCACTATTCAGGCGCAGCACTTTGGCATGGACTGCTGCAATGGCCTGCTGCCGCATCATGAACCCTGTGTGCATCCCATACCTGCATGCCAGCAACAGCATTGAGACATTCACTACAAACACTAACGGCAGCAGAGACAGACATGTGTGACAGCTGTGCATGACACTGGTCATCCTTTACTTGCTTGTGCAAGTCAATTCTGATGCACACACTCTGCTCAATTCCAAAACAGCTCCAGACACACATTGTTGCAGATCAGATTGAGCAATCACTGGATGTGGAGCAGGTCTTGATGCAGATAAGGACGCTTTGCCAATGGGCAATTCGCCTCAGGAAAATGAATGGAAAAGATTGGAACAAGACCCTCACCAGAAAACTTGGTGGTGTGTCAGGGTGGAGAAGTAGCCAGAGATGCCCAGCAGAATAGCATACAGCCAACCCTTGCCGACTGGGTATGCTGCATTGCCAAACGCCTTGTTTCCCTCCAGCCAAAGAAGCAGCTCCCGTAGTAACAATGGGCTCAACAGCCTGCATAATGCTTTTTCTAGAACAGTGACATAGCAAGGTAGCCCTTGCATGGCCTTGAAAGGCATGCTGTTTGGTACAAGTGACCTCTGCACAATGTGATGCCAGGCTTACCATGTAGTTGGGCATGCACAACTCAGAACAAAGGTTTGAGATCTGTCATGTATGGTATGCCCTGTGCAGCCGCTGGAGCCTTTTACAGCATGTTGCACAAACACAGATGGTCAAGAATGAGGGAACTCAGCATAATCTTGCGCAGCCTTAAAAGCCTGTGATGCAATGTTGCTGAGCAGATGTTATGCTCAGGCTTGGGAGGTGTGTGGATGCATTTTGCACTGCACAATGCATCTAATATAAACAGGTGTACCTGACAGCAACTTCGCTCAGGGTCCATAGCGCATGCTTCAACAGCGTTGGCCACCAGAGTGTCATCAAGGTTCTGAAAAACAGGTTGCTCTTCAAAAGCCAGAGCTTGCCAGCCATACCGGCTGACTGCAGTCAGCATCATATGAGTTGCTGTCTGTGCTGGGCTGGGCATACGTACATTGAATGCCAGGCAGCAGGCACACCTGACAGCTGTCGTAACATGCAGCAAACTGTTGCGTTCTGATAGGTGCTTCATCCTCAGGTGGCGGTAAGCAGTCAGCCATCTCCTCGGTGATCTGCGCCTGTTCACCTTTGTCGAGCAGCGGTGCCCCCCACGAGAACACCGTTTTCTGCCAGAGATTGGCCGAAGCCATCCCAAATGGCCGTGGGAAGTGCAATGCCGCAAACCATTCCAAGCTACGTCTCGGCGGCAGGAGGACCTTGTTCTGCTCGTCTTGCAGACCCATGCTGACCTTGATAAACGACGTCGGCTTCACACCTGCACTGAGTACTGCATGCGCTGCAGATGCTCCAGGAGCTCCATTGCTGAACGTGCGGAAGGCGCTGCATGCCTCGGCGCTCCAGGCATGCAATCGTGTGCCTGAGCTTGCTTAGACCTCACGTGAGTGCTGTCTCACGTGCTCGCACGTGCTAATTATGTCATTTGTTGCGCTCCGCATTCGCCATCAGTTTCGCTCTATAGTCTGCCGCATCGGTTCATCTTCACAACACAACGGGAAATTTCTGCACACGGCCCGCCAGCTTAGTGCCGCAATCGGGCGGTCTTGCGTTTTTGGCGATCCTCGGTCGCTACACAACTGTAGCAGCACATGGTCTTGCATTTTCGGGGCAGTCAGCACCTTCGACAACGTCTGGTCTGCAGTACGCTTTCCGGAAAAGCGATTTGCATTCGTGATATCCGAGCCAGGGACCAAAACCCCGGAGTACGAGACTACGAAGCATCACTGCTGAGATTGCTGGAGAAAATCACCAACGGCTGTGTGGTTGAGATCAACGAAACTGGTGCGTCACCTTAACCCTTCCGGAACCGCGGTCGGCTGCAGTGACATTAGTAGCCCGACTGACGACGGCCTCGTCATGGCCCGTGAACTGCTTGTGGCGGCCTGCAAGTAGCGGCACGCTGAAGGCAGCTGTTGTGTGCAGGTACTACCTTGCGCTACTCTCCTGGACTGGTAACAGGAGGTGCGGGCTTTGTGCATGACTGTGGCCGCTCCAGATCCATTGGCTACTTCTTGGAGCCACTGGTTTGCATTGCCTTGTTTGCAAAGAAGGTATGACCATCCTCAAGACTTTCAACAATTCCGCTGCTCGTTTGCCTGCTGCTCAGATCATTGTCCTCTTGCCTCCAGCTGTTGATGCAGACTATTTGTGTTGACTATATATATGTCATGGACATGCTATACAGCCTCAGTGTTAAGCGGCAGGGCACCCCATGCATGTTTGTTTGTTGCAGCCTTTGACAATCACATTGAAGGGCATCACAAATGCTCCAGCAGACCCAAGTGTCGACATATGGCGTACAGTCACGCTTCCTTTGCTTCGCCTGGCTACGGGCCTGTCAGATGGGTTCGAGCTCAAGATAGTCAAACGTGGCGCAGAGCCCTTGGTAAGTTCTGCCTGGCATGAGTGGGCTTGGCAAGATAGTCACACAGCTGTAGGCTGGTCTAAGCTGCCTGTCATTTTTGTCATGATGGCTACTTGCGTGCTGGCATGAGCAGCGCACCAGTCATGGGATGATTGTCTGATGCAAATGACGTGCAAAATGGACTTGTCCCTGTCTGCTGCATCAAACATGCTGCAACCTCCACCACTGCCTTTGCTCAGTTGCAGTGTTCCCCGTGTTGCCTTTGACTGCTGGCTTCAAAACAGCATAGGAGCATAGTCAGTGTTGCAGGGAGGTGGGGAGGTCATACTGCGGTGCCCAGTAGCAAAACAGCTGCCACCAATCAACATGACACAAGAAGGTCAGCAGTTGATTCTGTCCTTGCTTGTGTGGTCCCACGGCATGTGTTCTTGACTGTGAGGCAACATGTTGCAAACAGAACTTTGTCTGGGAGTGTTGCAGGGCTTACGGTGCCAACAGCATAAGCTGCAACCCAACAGCACACAGCACAGCACAGCACCGCACAGCACAGCACAGGCATCAGTCATTGCTCGTCTCCAACATGTGTGCAGCATTTGCAGGTGCTGTGAGGAGAATACGTGGTGTAGCACACTCCATGCGTGTTTCACCTCAAAGCAGCAATCGCATGGTGGATGGTGCCAGATCTGTCCTGAATGACCTGCTGGCTGATGTGTACATCTTCACTGATCACATGACTGGGCTTGAGGCAGGCCAATCTCCTGGCTACGGCATGATGCTAGTGGCAGAAACTACAACTGGTTGCTTCATAAGTGCAGAGTGTACCGCCAGTACTGCTGCAAAGGTGAGCACTTTGGCCACTCCAGTTATGATGCAACAGGTCCTTCTGCATGCATACTGGCATGACCACAATTGTAACTGCTGCTCTCCTGCAAAGGCGTGAATGAGTCCGTAGATGTGTCTCCGCTCATCAAATAAGCGGGCTGCCTCGGTGCTCATGCACACATGGTCAACTCTGCCTATTCATAGGTTCGCCTATTCTGATTGGAAAGCAAAGCACAACCAATGACCACACAGCAGCATGCTGCATGCAGTTGTTCATCATAGGTTGCAGTCATTGGCTTGTCCTTGCATATCTCGCAGACTTGCATGCTACTGCAAGCCTCAAGAGCCAACAGGAGCAAGCATGTGTAGGGCGAGGCAGCAATGGTGCCTGAAGATGTGGGCAGAAGAGCAGCTCACGTGCTGCTGGAGGAGATAGCACGGGGAGGCGTCACAGACGGCACCCATCAGGTCAGTCAAGGGCTGTGGTCACATTGCAGGTCGAGAACCAGGTCAACACTTTGTGAATTGGACAGTTCACTGATTGTAGTTTGTCTGCCTGCAGGGCCTTTTGCTTTTGTTGTGTGCGCTGGGGCCGGAGGAAATCAATGAAGTCAGGCTGGGGCCCTTGACCCCATACACAGTCAGGACCCTGCGGCACCTGAAAGAGTTCTTTGCTGTGACCTTCAGCATCAAGCCTGAAACAGAAAGCCAGACCCTGTTTCTGAGATGTATTGGCAGCGGTCACAAAAATGTGTCAAAGAAAGTGACGTGACCAGTTGCAAGTTTCTATTACAAGGCATATAAGGGCTGTGAACTAGCAATCGTATGCAAGTGCTGCTTTCGCTTTTGTGCACTATTTGTGAAGCAGGGCAGCATTGCATGTCTGTGTTACCAGTCCATGTCTGTGTTACCAGTCCATGTCTGTGTTGCCAGTCCAGGTCTGTGTGGGGCACGCACTCATATACAAATTGTGCGTACTACTCAGTTTGCTGTAGAGAGGTACCTCATGTGGGGCCAACATCATATGATTGGCATATGTGGTAGTTGCTTTTTGGTGTAGCAGCATTCGATCTGCAGGATAGGTGCCTCTGAGTTTCGTGCCAAAGTGCTGCTATAGGCGGTGGTGTACATAGCAGGAATGAATCAGCATACTGAACGATGATACCAGGAGTCATAGCTACTTACGTTGAAGTTGTCAGCAAACATTCAGTGTTGGTCCTGCAAATGTTCCACCTGTGTACAGGACCTTGCTCTTCAGGAAAAGCTTACATTTTAACGTGATTGTGAATTCTGACAGGGATGTAATACACCTAAAGAGGTGCTGTCAGTGTGTGCTGAGCAAACTGGTCTGTTGGATTTCAGCGGAATTGCCGATTGAATGATGCTGCAAGCAATGTCTTGCCCCTGTAGCTGCTTCTTACAGGGCAGTCTAAGGTGCAAAAGCTGAAATGCAAACTGGCGTAAAATGGCTTTGTAGGAAAAAGGCCGCAAGTAAACCTTGTGAAATTCAGCACTTGACCATGAGCACATCCAATGTAGCCTCTTGCATGCTGTACATCTGCAAATTGTTGCATTGCAGCTGAGTGCTGCTGGCAAATACTGGAGGTCTTCGAACTTTTTGGTGTATCAGGGCCTGCCAGACACTATGAGCCCATCCTGGCAATTGCTGGGGACCACACCCCACAACCAGTGCCTGATGAGAGAGCACAGCCACAGTGCATCAGTGGGAAGCACAGGTATCGGCAGGACTGGGGTCAACGTTTTGCATATCGAGCAGTATGCCGCGTATGAAGGTAAGCCAGGTATATGAGAGGTCTGTGCCACGCTGTGGTAGCCCCTGTCCTGTCGAAGACCCTGGCAAGCATACTAGCGCTTTGCACTTGTTCCTCACTAGCCCAAGCCAGAGCCTTATGGACAGCCCGGGAATTTGACCCAGGTATCTGTTGTGTTGCTCGCAACAGGTGGTATGTCCTGGAGTACGACCTGACAGCGAACACTGTCCCGCCGACCAATACAGCAAGCACTGCGCACTGCTGATAAGGTTTGTGGATTCCGGTCCAGTCGTGCACCAGCTTGGAGTAGAGAGGAGATTCGGTCCAAACCGGAGTGATCTTGTGTGTCTCTCCAGGCATACCTGGACGCGCGATGTGAGGCTGTGTTGTAGGGCTCGTTCACACTGCACAAGATCTCTCAGGCTTTCCATTGCACGAGCTGCGTGAAACCGACGCTCGTCGCCAATTAAGGTCGGTGGGTTTAGCAATCATTCGATGGAGAAAGTGAACACTGACATGGCTCAGGCACCCAAGTGTAATCAAGACAGTGCGTGACTGTTCACAGCCCGTGCAAAGGCATCATGTGTGAAGCATACAGTCGCCAAAACGTTTGATATCTGGGCGGATCCTGCGATGCTCATGGCATTGCTTGTCAGCGTCGTGAATGTTCCTGACAATGAGGAGAATACTCCAATCGAGGAACCTGTTTGCTAGCGCAGTACAAGTTGCGTACTCAACCTCAAGGACAAGACGATGCTAAAGCCTAGCGCATATTAATGAAAAGCGATTTCAGCGTCGTCAATGCAGATTTCATGATGCACATTACAGACACATGCCCTGATCATGAGATTTATTGCATCACTTGAAGCAGAGAGCATGTTGCTCCTGCACTACACCGTTCAAGTCATGTATAGCACCGCAATTGCAGTCAGCATGCCCTGCCTCACAGCACATAGGGACACACAGGCAACATCAACCTATGTCAACTCTATGTCACCTCCAACACGACCTGATCATAATGACAGTGCAGCCTGCCAGTGCGGAGGAACACTAGAAACGGTGCCACTTGAGGCCATGCTTCACAACATTTCAGACTCTATTGCAGCACAAGTAGTACAGCTACATAAAGAATGTACACGATCAACGTCATGCAGTCCTTTGACTGCAGTGCTACAACATACAGTGCCTACTCGCTGCAATAGGTTTTTCTGAGGATTCTGATACCCAAGTCAAGATAATACACGGACAAGTCATGGCAAGGAGATTGCTCTACAAGCGTGAGCATATATGGCACAATCAGTAGTCTCAAATGGCGCAGCCCTGCTCATGAGTGTGCAACCACATGGCAGGAGGTTTCTGTACACAACATGCAATCATCTGAGCACAAACAACTAGAGTCCTCGTCCTCTACCCCGCCCTCTAAACTGCAAGCGCCCATCTTGCGACCCGGCCCTCCCCAGACCTGGAGGTGTAGCATGTCGACCCCTGCCTCTGTGTGCATAAGGCTGTCTTTGCTCTCTATGCTGACTATGCTGCTCTGGCTGCTGGTATTGTGCACTGCCTACGTCCCTTCCAGAAGACCTGTACCCATGTTGTGAGTCCTGTCTCCAAGGTTCTGTCCGGGATGGCAATTCACCTCGCCAAGAAGGGCCATTAGTATCTTGCCCACGATCATTTGCCCAACCATATTCTGGAGGTGAAGCAAAGCGCCCTGTTTCATGAGGCCCTCTGCCCATGCCCCTCCCTCTACCCCTGAAGCCAGCACTAAATGGGGCTTCTGAGCCTGACAGGGATGTGCCCAGGTCCCCAGAGGCTTGTGTTGCAGCAGCTTCCTCAGAAAGAACCTGCCCAATGACTTCCACTGCCGCATGCTCGGCCTCTGTCCACGGCGCTTTTGATTCCACCTACATGGCCATGACATTTTAGCGTAGCGCTTCACGTGCGGTCTACATCTATATTATAGCTAAGCATGCACGTACAAGATGCTCTGAACTTGATGATGTACATCAAGATTGCAACCTGCAACACAATACCCTGAAGGCTGCATTTGCATTGAGCTGTCTTCTTGGCAGCTTACTATGTGTCCAAAAGCTGCTCTTGCGCACTTCAGCACCTGCTGTAACGGCCATCTTATGAATGAGGAATATGAGGCCAATGTGTTGGGCAGTCCAACAGCTGTCAAAAGTGCAGGGGCCACAACTAGTCTTCCTGGCTGTTAGACACACACCCAGGCTGCAGTGGGGTCATAACAGGTAGCACAATCCTGTTCAGATGTGAAGAGCGGCAAGAGGCATGAGAAGCTGCACACCACATGGGGCAACAGCAAGGCACACTATCCAAACTTGTCAGAATGTTGTGATAACACTACGCTGGAGGCACGTGTATTGTTGAAGAGTTCAAAAGCAATGTGCATGACAAAGAATACTTTACCAGGATCAGGGAAGGATGCAGCATGCCAGATGGCCACCATTTGCAAGACACAAGGAAGCAGCAAGAACAAATTGAATAGCAGCAAGGGACACTGTGTGGCCAGTTGTACTAAGTGTTGTACTAATTGTTGTACTGCAACACATTGCAATGACACTCAGCAAGCACTGATGGCCATGCAAGAGTGAAGCAGCATTGGGACTGGAAGCAGCAAATTCACCTTGAGGGCAAAGGCCTGGCTGAGGCGATGCCTTAGGCAGCAGATGTGTGCCAGCTGGCTCACAGGGAGCCTCAGACGCAGCCACTCATCTACAGCCAGAACAGCCATCTCCCCACGTCTTGCATCATGTCCTGCAGCACCACTACCATTGACATTGTGCTAGCACATGCAATGCAGTGCCTTGCTGCTACATTGCTGCTGCAAGTATTGGGGACAGAGTCCAAACAGCTACATGTTTTTCAAGGTGCAAGATTGGGCGTGCTGATTGGGTGTGATTGGGTTTGTGCATGATGCCATGCTGCCCATCCAAGGTGGGCTGCTGCTAATGAAACAGCGAGATTGTTCATCACATACTATGGTCGCATATATGCAAACCTGAATTTGAGCCTAGTCATCTAGAGGAGGGTTTGAGCAAACAGCTGGCACCACAGACAATGTTCAACAAACGCTTAACAGAATGATCGACGTGCAATCAGTGCATCACTCTTGTACGCCACAACGCATCTATCATGTTATGTTGTGCTACAGTTTTCTACTCGTGTTCAGGTCTGCTTACTGGGCTGCTCTTCTTCCTGACCATCATCCTCATCTTGAGATACCCCAAGGTGGGCAGCAACCATGAGGAGTGCATGAGGAGATGCAGCCGTGCACTGACGCACATACAGCTGAGACTCTCCTCGTGTCACCTCATCATACAGCACTACATGGCAGGGATGGCCCTGTCCCCGGTGAGGCTCTGGGATTGCCAGCTGGTTGTTGACAGAGCTGGGATGAATCATAACCTGACAATCCAGCACACATGTCAGCAGCCATGCTACAACATGCTTTGATGAAAGGTTGATGAGCATCATATCGCTGTGTGACAAATGACTGAGTGACCTGCAGCAGAATCCTTCACCATGCCATATTCTGGAAACAGCCCTTGCACAGATCATACCTTCTGAGATGGCGCTCACTGNAAGAGTGGCTTGTCTTCTAGCACTGCTAAGCTGCTGGCCCAGCCACCCATACCTCTTCAGCTGTCCTACGTGGAACCTGGAAAAGAGTTTCCAGACCCTGCATCTCCTCTGCAAAGCCTCATGGCATCGGTGAGCAAGATTGCTGAGACTTGGGCTTTGTTCGTCTTACTACCATGTTTGGTGTGAGTCAGCTATATCAATCTTCATCATATGAGCATGCATGGCTCAATGACAAGGCGCGACAAGTTAGCAGTGGTGCAGTGCCTTTGCCAGGTGACGTTTCGCTGTGCAACATGCTATAGGGCTGTCTCCAGCAGGTGTTGATTGAGAAAAGGCTGACGAAAGATGCCTCACTGTTTGACTTATGCAACCTCCCGAAGGATTTCAAGAAATGCTATGCTCTTGC
>JUBA01000212.1:0-11606 GCA_000818905.1 Trebouxia gelatinosa | reverse complement strand
GCATAGGCGCTAGCAGGGTTCCTTCACCTGACCCACTGGCCGGCATGACTATGCCACAGCAGGGCGGCACAGTCGTGCGGTCAGATATTCCAAGCTAGCCTGGCTGTGATGCAGCCACGACGCATGCGCGGCCTTCACAGCTGCGGCCTGCGCAGCACGACCATGCTTCATCGTACACCTGATTAGCTCCATTTCCTTGCAGGCATGATGGAAAAGGCGGCAAGAGGCCATTGCAAGCTGGGGAGCTGACTCAAACCTCCATTGTACATGGCCTGTATTGGAACCCTCTGTTTTCTGACTGGACGGCGGAGCCTCATCCAAGCCTAAACACTCAGCGCCTCCCTCAGCTGCGCCTGCGCCGCATTCTGCCCCTGCCCCCCTTCACAGCCCTGCCCCAACCCAGTTCCCCCCTCAGTGAACTTCCTGAGGGGTTCACCCCTGCTCAAGCACTGAAGCGACTGCCAGTAAGCGCACAACAGCATGTATCTGGATAAGTCAGTGAAACAGATGCACAATCAAGCTGCATGAGGGGCAAAGCAGTACTGGCACAGACTTACACCTAACTGCATCTTTTGACTGGCAATTTATGCATGGTCGATAGGTGCAGTGGCAGAGACTGCATATGCAGGGAGTGTGCCCTGGGTCTATGCTGTGGCTGAGCACGCTGTTGCACGGGATGCCTTGCATGGCTAATCAATCAAGGCTATAGTCAGTTCAAGAATGCAAGTTACAGCTGTTAAGTCAGGCATCCTATCATGCTAAAGTGTGTGCTTTCAGTGTGTTTTGAGATTGCCTCAGCGGGCGATCTTGCAGAAACATGTCACAAAAAGAGACCAAAGCCACTGATGCTGCACCTTGTAAAGAGCAAATTGCAACTGACAGGCCGCAAGCCTTTGTGCTCGACTGAAATTAGATCCATGTTACAGTGACATAGCTGCAGTACTCCAGCAATGCAGCTCCAAACAAGTAGAGCCTCACCCGTATGAGCCATCATATCAACTTATATCATTACATTATATCAACATGACAGACTAACATGATATTCAGTTTGTTTGTGGCAGGCTGCATGTGAAGTGGTGTAGGTCACAGCTACTGTGGTGGCTGATGCAATCATTGCTAAGTTGTATGTGGAATGCAGGGACTGTGGACAGCCTGCTATGGCAGCCATGGCCATGAGATCCTGCATGTGTGGTTTGATGAGTCACTGCAGAGTCACAATGGAGCTCCTGTGTCCCAGTCCAGCTCTCCAGAGCGCCGTCCCCGGCCACGTCTAGTAGGCTGCAAAGTCACTGGAGATGCAAATGTGCCCGCAAATGAATGGAGCTTTGTTGCTCAGGTATGCTCCTTGATATTGAGGAATGTCTTCTACCATACATGCTGTTTGAGCTAAACTAGAGACATTTTGCAAGATACGTTGCAACAATCATACCACAAACAGACCATTACGCTTCTGGATCTCAAACATAGCCATAAGATTGCTTGCAGTGAATGGCAACTGCAGATGCCTTCATGGTGCGTACCACCTTCAAAGCCCAGTGTTACAGCTGGTTTAGTTAGCCATGCAGTGCCTTGATACCAGCATTGCTCATGAACATGTATGCACAGCCATGAGGCAGGTTGCTGTAGTCCTGAAAGTTGCGTCTAGAGACAGCAACAGCCCCTTGCAGTATTAGAGATGTAGCGCTGTGCTAGATTCGTTACATGTGTGCAAGCCTCTTGAGTGGTACCTCGTGCAGAATGCTGTCAAGCTGCTTTTAAGCGATATTGCGAACATTTCATGAACAAAACTCCCCCTTCTTGCCTGTGTTGCGCTGGTCTGGCGTCTTTGTGAACTTCGCACCTCCCCTGTCTTTGCTCCCCTACTCCCTGCGAAGAATACAGACGCAGATGTCACTGACCCTTCTCGCAATAATGGCTGCGAACATGCCGGTCGGACCCGGAATCCCCGTGAGTAATATGCCGGGACGGATGACGGGATGCTATTGCGGGTAGTCAAGCGCAACTTTACGTGCGTTTCTTGAATTCTTGCAGCTGCGACCAGAGCTGCGACGCTGCCTTACCTGATAGCGCTGAGTCGCACGCTATGTACCCGCTATGCGAGCGCAAGTTTGGCGCAACGCTCGAACAGGAGTTTGGGCTGCCCGTGCCGCTCCTNCTACCACGGAGCAATGCCCTGGAGCTATGAGCTATACCCTGTACTGCTGCTGGTTAACAGCTACTTTGAAGCAAGTGATACACTAGCCTGCTCCCTGACAGCCCTTTGCTGCTAACACGCATGCAGACACAGCAGCATTCATGAAAGCTGACAGCAAATTTGCTTGCATGGACATGACATCAGATACAGTGCGTGTTGCAGGTCCAGCAGCCAAGGGAAACACATTGACAGCCTACATGGTGCAGTTGGGTTGTGCAGGTGCAGGGCAGTAGACGGGGCTGACATGGGACTGCCTTACAGTCTCACGTTTTCTTGGGTATAGTTATTGTACCATTGGGTTATTGTACCATTGGGTATCTACCAACTTTATAGAGTTTGTGATATCGCATTCCAGCCAAAATAGCAAATAAAAAAACAGAACATTTATTATACATAATGATAAACTGTCAGAGTATCTTACTTTATTCATCAAATTGTTAAGAATTTCCAATTTGATAAAGAGTGTTTTTCTTTGGAAGACAAATCCAAGAATTGTAAACCCAAGAATACTTGGGAATGATAAATATGGTGACAAGGCAATGGCTAGTGAATAGGAAGCAGATGAGCATGAGGCCAGTCCATTGCAGCACAGTGCAGCTCTTGTAACATGTGTCAAGGCAGTACGAGTGGCACAAAACTGACTCTGGAACACCAGTAGGCCTCAGACAAACAAACAGCAGTAACTGACCATGAAACACCAGTGGAGGCCTCTCCAATGAGGACACCCAGAGCAGCCAGCATGGCCCATCGGCCGTGGATCAGCTCTGTTTCCCTGAATCGCTCCAGGCCAAAGACATCGTCATAGGGTGCCAGGCTGTCGTTGGCATCAGACTTGACCGTGTTGGTAAACTTGCCAGCTAGCTGTCCAGCCTTGTTGACGGCCTTGTTCTGGTCCAGCTGGTCTGAGCCAAACTGGAGGTACTCCTGGGGCTTTGCAAGACCCAGCGGGTCAAAGCCTCTGTCACCTGCAATGATCAGAATGATAGTCTTCAGGTCATCCACAGGGAAGCCAGTGAATAGTCACTTAATTCTGGATGCTACTGGTATGGAGAGATCGGCAGACCTGCTGTTAGCTGTGCTGTAACAATGCAATCAGCTGCGCTGCATGACCAGGCTTGCAATGACCCTGTGCATCTACTATTTGCTTGTCAGGAGTGATACACCCGAGCAATTTCAAAGGCATGTTCTGAAACAGCATGCCTTTATCTCAGCTGACAGCACTGACTTGGGCCATACTGCAGACACTGAAAAGCTCTATATTCTGAGGTGCTCATGAAACAGGGTCACAGGTGCTCAGTGTCATTCACGTGTGTCCTGTGACCTGGCTGCTGACTCAATGCACTGTTTGTGTTAGTGGGTGTCATGCATCAAATCAGGGCAACTGTGATTCCTCTGTGTTGATAGTAGCCGATAATTGGCAGACAGGCATACATCCTACAACATAAGCTGCAAGTCAGCAGTTAAGCATTACATATAGGAATGTAGTGTACGGCTGTGGAATGGCATGAGATAGTTTGCATGAGTTTGGTGCTGTTGGCAACAGACCTGGCATGGAGCCATCGAGCCATCCTGGCCTCTCTGTGTTGGGAAGCCACAGCTGGTCTTGCTGCTCCTGCTTGCCGTACTTTTGTGTGGACCTGGTGCCCTTGGGTGCTGGGAAATTCTTCCTGATTGGTGCCTGGGCCTTCTTGATCTGCTGGGTGCCAGGCTTCTTGGGGGATGACTTGCTAGCCTGCAGCCAGCTGACAAGACTCGACAAATGCAGAAGTTGACAGCTTGCCTGCCTATCTGACAGGGATATGTGAATGACAAGGCTGCAGTCTGGCAGGTAGGACGAAGTCTATAAGCAATTCTTGATCTGCTTCGACGACACACTGATGCAGTGTACCTTCTTTGCTGTCTGCTTTCCTTGGCCTGCTGCCTTCTTGACTTGCTTCTCGGCCTTCTTAAACAGGGCAAAGGTTCTGCCACCGTTTGTGGTGCGGCCCACCTTGGCAGATCCGCTTAGAAAGCTCTTGCGCGTGAGCAACGCAGATGAGAAACCGGTCATGGTTCCTGCATTGGAGCAGCTTGATTAAGGTATGAGGTTCGCGAACCGAGCAACCTCCTGCACAAGGTCGACACTAGACACTATCCGTGTGAAAGCGTTGCTGGTATGATCGCTGAATGCGCTAAGCTTTAATGGTGCATTGTTTGACAGTTGAACTTCAGCACAGCTAAATCTGCTATGTATGACACGGTATGAGACTGGCGACTGAGCGATGGATACCCCGATCACGTCTCACCTGTCTACGCAAGGCAAGTCAGCTCTCTCTAGCGCACGCAACCCACTGGTGGTACAACGACACCTGACTCCGCGCCGTGACAATGCAAGAAATACACACTGCGGCAGGATACACTCCTTATCGTCACAACCTACTCGAGCTGCATAGCAAGGCTTCAGTGGAAATTCGGTGTGGCACAGTACTTTAGCCGGTACTGGATCTTGTTTTCGTATTTCCGTTATCCGATATTGGTGCACAGAATCTGGTTTTCGATCACAGGGCGATTCGCTTGGTCGTCTGCATGGCGAGGCCCCTAGCTCAAACCATGCTGAAGTTGAGTGGACCAGCAACACCTTCGTGCCAGCCTGACTGTCTTCGGCATTGCGCAGACGCTGGCAAATAGACTAAATGTGTAAGGGATGGTCTGAGTTCATATAGGACATGGATGTACTAGTAGTACAACAACACAATCCTGCAGATCAAATACAAGTGCACATGCGGTCATGCAGTGGGGAATTCACAAGTCCCGTACGCCAACACCTCTCGCGCTGCTTGTTGCAAGTTGCCTCAGCTGTGAACGGCATGGCGTTGAGCTGTCGGCAAGAGGAGCAGGCCCAAACATGAGGCAGTAGGATGATCAGCTTCGCAAGTATGACTAATGACTTTCTGCAAGTGGTATCGGTGAATACTATGAGCTCCGGGATCTGGTGATTGACGAGCTTGCACCGACGATTGTCTTGCATCGCGGCAAGTGAGCGCATCACGGACCGCTGCAGTCATCCTGGTGTCGCGGTGTTGGAACGTGTATTGGAGCATGTTCACCATCACCGATATTCCGTTCGATGCTATGCTTGTGGTTGCGCAACACCTGTCGTTCACAGACTTGACAAGACTTTGTTTTGTGTCGCGCAAGCTTAGAACTTTCGCCTTGGAGGTAAATGTGTTCCTAACCTGTCGGCTTCCCTCGACACTGTCGATGTGCAGCCCCGAGTTTGTCAATTTCGCTTACGCGTGCAACAGGACGACAATTGGGAGAGACAGTGCAAGAACTGGTTCCAGCAACATGGGAGGCACAGCAGTCTCGCCACAGTGCACCCATGCAAGCTGCGTGAGCAGCTCAAGCGCAAGTCTTACCGGGATCTGTATCAGGTAGGAGTGATTCTAGCTACAACAAGTCTTTTGCTGGATTTTTGTCCTTTCTTGGGAGCTTTTAGTAGAGCCTGACAAACAGATTGCTTTGGCAGCTTGCAGTAGAGCCTGACAAGCAAACTGTTGCACACACACACCTGTACTTGCAGACCTTGAAGTCATTGGGAGGCTGGCCTGAAGGACTTTACTACAGAATTGACACTCAGAGGCCACATGGTGCGCTTGTGTGGATATACTTACAAGGCTCAGTGCTTCAGATCATCAACCTGGATCACGTGGGAAGAAAAACAGGGACATACTGTATGGTTGCACTGGATACTCGACCGGTGAGCTTTACTCCATTCTGCTTGTCCTACTTACCACTCAAGTTCGCGTTCGGCAACATGCTGCAACCACAAGCAGGCACTTTAGCCTGTGGTGCTGTGTGCCTGAGTCTGACAGCAACCACGATGGCCAGAATACAAATGCTTGCATTGCTACGCAGGTTGAAATGTACGTCGGTATGAGGGATGGGGAGCATGTGAGCTTCCCCATCGGAGGACTTGGCATCAACAGCAATGCAGGCACCTTAGTGCTGACACTGCCTTTGCATCCCATACAGAGACAGGATTCCAATAGCACTGCGCCCTTGGCTGTATGGTGAGTTTTTTCTGTTGCTTACATCTTTCTGCTGTACATGCTGTATATGCAGGTACCTCCTATGCGATGACATTCAGCTGTTCAAGTGGCATTATGCTGATCTCTCCTGAACATTGTTTGCCTGAACTTATCTGTGACTAAACAGAGCTTGTGCCTATGAGGCCACAGCACGCCGAGGTACGAAATGCACATTTTGAGCAAAGTGATGCAACATCACCACAAATGCCAGCGTAAATACATGTTGCACAATTGCAATGGCTTATCTAGGTGTGGTCCACACAAAACTTAAGCGGTCCTGGCACAGCAAACACCACGCCACACAAGTTGGGTGACAGTGATGCCCCTTGTGTGCACACTGACACACATGGCAGGTCCTGCATAGGCGCTAGCAGGGTTCCTTCACCTGACCCACTGGCCGGCATGACTATGCCACAGCAGGGCGGCACAGTCGTGCGGTCAGATATTCCAAGCTAGCCTGGCTGTGATGCAGCCACGACGCATGCGCGGCCTTCACAGCTGCGGCCTGCGCAGCACGACCATGCTTCATCGTACACCTGATTAGCTCCATTTCCTTGCAGGCATGATGGAAAAGGCGGCAAGAGGCCATTGCAAGCTGGGGAGCTGACTCAAACCTCCATTGTACATGGCCTGTATTGGAACCCTCTGTTTTCTGACTGGACGGCGGAGCCTCATCCAAGCCTAAACACTCAGCGCCTCCCTCAGCTGCGCCTGCGCCGCATTCTGCCCCTGCCCCCCTTCACAGCCCTGCCCCAACCCAGTTCCCCCCTCAGTGAACTTCCTGAGGGGTTCACCCCTGCTCAAGCACTGAAGCGACTGCCAGTAAGCGCACAACAGCATGTATCTGGATAAGTCAGTGAAACAGATGCACAATCAAGCTGCATGAGGGGCAAAGCAGTACTGGCACAGACTTACACCTAACTGCATCTTTTGACTGGCAATTTATGCATGGTCGATAGGTGCAGTGGCAGAGACTGCATATGCAGGGAGTGTGCCCTGGGTCTATGCTGTGGCTGAGCACGCTGTTGCACGGGATGCCTTGCATGGCTAATCAATCAAGGCTATAGTCAGTTCAAGAATGCAAGTTACAGCTGTTAAGTCAGGCATCCTATCATGCTAAAGTGTGTGCTTTCAGTGTGTTTTGAGATTGCCTCAGCGGGCGATCTTGCAGAAACATGTCACAAAAAGAGACCAAAGCCACTGATGCTGCACCTTGTAAAGAGCAAATTGCAACTGACAGGCCGCAAGCCTTTGTGCTCGACTGAAATTAGATCCATGTTACAGTGACATAGCTGCAGTACTCCAGCAATGCAGCTCCAAACAAGTAGAGCCTCACCCGTATGAGCCATCATATCAACTTATATCATTACATTATATCAACATGACAGACTAACATGATATTCAGTTTGTTTGTGGCAGGCTGCATGTGAAGTGGTGTAGGTCACAGCTACTGTGGTGGCTGATGCAATCATTGCTAAGTTGTATGTGGAATGCAGGGACTGTGGACAGCCTGCTATGGCAGCCATGGCCATGAGATCCTGCATGTGTGGTTTGATGAGTCACTGCAGAGTCACAATGGAGCTCCTGTGTCCCAGTCCAGCTCTCCAGAGCGCCGTCCCCGGCCACGTCTAGTAGGCTGCAAAGTCACTGGAGATGCAAATGTGCCCGCAAATGAATGGAGCTTTGTTGCTCAGGTATGCTCCTTGATATTGAGGAATGTCTTCTACCATACATGCTGTTTGAGCTAAACTAGAGACATTTTGCAAGATACGTTGCAACAATCATACCACAAACAGACCATTACGCTTCTGGATCTCAAACATAGCCATAAGATTGCTTGCAGTGAATGGCAACTGCAGATGCCTTCATGGTGCGTACCACCTTCAAAGCCCAGTGTTACAGCTGGTTTAGTTAGCCATGCAGTGCCTTGATACCAGCATTGCTCATGAACATGTATGCACAGCCATGAGGCAGGTTGCTGTAGTCCTGAAAGTTGCGTCTAGAGACAGCAACAGCCCCCAATCAAGCATGCTGCACAGCAAAAGCACAGCAATGTCCAAGCTTGAAAAGCCTGTACAGATGTGCTAGATTCTAGTACAATGTGCAGCCGCTGTGCAGCCCACAGAAAGTGCCAATGTGCCATGCTGTGGATAGCGCCCAATCCCAATCCAACCCACCGCATTGGTGCATATGCACTTTAGCAGAGCACGGCAAGTGGGACCAGAAATAGACTTTGAGCAACCATGCATTCACTCATATGCAATGCATCCCTTTGCTAGGTTGCAGAAATGCGGCGTGGTGAATGGAATGGACAAGGCAGCTGGGACAACCCAGATCANCCCCGTTCCCTCCACCCCCCTCCCTTGTGTCATTCAGGATGCTCACACTGCTGCAGTCAAATTTGATGGGCTACCAGCTCTGGTTGATGTGGCAGAGCGGCGTGTCCAAGCCAGATTTCTGTGCTATGGTTGCATCAACCATGATCCTGCAGTCTTTGAGCCACAGTGGACTTCCGCACAGCTGCTTCTGTATGAAGGCCCTCAGCCTAGATTTTCTGTCTTGTTTGATGATGTCGATGCCAGATTCAGGCATATCATGGACTTCACGCCCGTGCCGTTGCCTCACGCTCCGTGCCTCTCATGGTTGCCTGATGCTGCTTGAGGAGCATGTAAAATGCCTTCATCAGCTCCTGACTGTAACTTTAGTCCACACTGTTGCTGTGACTAGCAAAGAAAGCTTTCTGCAAGCAGATACATGATAGACTGCTCAATTGCCAATGCAGCTCCCGCTTGTGTACAGACTTTTGGTTTGTAGCTTTTCCAGCGAACTACATGTAGCTTTTTGCTAGAAGCTGTTTCTGAAAGGGCGTGTGAAGGTATTTGAATAGGTAGCTTTTGAAGATATTTGTTGACTTTAGACTTCATGTCAATGGCGTAGCAGAGTTGCGTGCTAACACAGCAGCAGTCAGGTATCTTTGCAGCCTTCAATCATCGAATCACATGGTCTGTAAAGGCCTTCCACACGCATAGACATGATGTTGCTTGATGAAACGATTATGGTACACACTGTGAGATACAAACTGACTGGCAATGGAGCAACACCCTGACGGCCACAGCTCTTAATACAAAAGGGCTGCTACCTGATAGCAGTTCAGTGCACAGCACAGGCCTATCACAACCTAGTCTGTAAGCCGCCAGTCACTGGTATGGTCTCTCCGGTCACATATGAGGCATCATCAGAACATAGGTATGCCACCGCTGCTGCCATATCTTCTGGTGTCCCCAGCCTCTGCATCAGATTGGCTGTCCGCTGCTGTTCCCTCAGTTCATCATTCTCCACCAGAGCTGATGCAAACTTGGTTGGCACAATACCTACAACATAGGATTTGATGTAGTGTGAATTGCAGCTTACATTTGGTTGGGCATTTGATGCCAGTGCCTTGCTTAAGCAGGCAGCTGTCCTGCTCGTCAGGCACAGCATGGCATATTGGAACTAGTACTGCATGCAATGCAAGTTTTGCAGCACCATTGCGCTTTACAAAGGCCTGACCTGGTGCGACACAGTTGACTCGAACGCCTTTGGCTCCCAGCTCATTTGCAAAAGCTTTTGTAAGACCCACAACAGCTGTCTTGCTGACAGCATATATGGCAAGTGGGGCTGACGGGTTGAAAGCTGTATACGAAGAAATGAAAACGATAGAGGCACCTCTCTTCAGGTGAGGCGCAACTTCCTTGACTAGCATGATTGCAGCCTTGATGTTGATTTCCAGTGTCTTGTCAATAGCTGACTCCGGGATGCTGAGAAGCGGTCCTGAGGCTGGATTGACAGCAGCGTTTGAGACCAGGGCATCGATCTTGCCATACGTGTCAATCGCCAGCTGCACATACTGCTTCAAGTGGTCTCTGTTTCCCACATGGCAAGCACAGCCGACGCACTCAATGCCTTTGTCCTTCAGCATTTTGAGAGTTTCGTCCACATTGTTTTGTTTTCTGGAGCAGATGACTAGCTTGGCACCTTCCTGACCGAGGCGCTGTGCGATCCCTAGACCAATGCCGGCTGTAGCTGCTGTCACCAGGACCACTTTGCCCGCATATCGTTTGCAGTTTGCCATGAGGTACACTTGCAGAGGCGCAACTGCTCAGCAGCAACACTGCAGTGCCACTGTTGGCCACAACGAAAGTCAGATGCATATCACCGGTCATCATAAACTCAAAGTGTGACCTCGACAACACTTACGGTTACTGAACCAGGTGCAAGCAGTGGCACAAGCGTTTTTGTCGCTGTCTGTCGAGTCAGGCAAGGCTGTCAATGGTCCCGGCCAGGAATAGATACAGCGTGGGCTCGTGTTTGCTGCGTTGATGCTCGACGAGCATCAGCGCCCCATCGTGAGCGAGAACATGTTGTTGCATGCTCCTGCCAACTCAGCAAGCATGTGACAGAGCAGGATGACAGAGGCTGACTAATGTTGGGCAAAGCATGACAACTACTTTGCAGGTCCTCCTGTCACTTTGATTATTCAAACGCAGTTTATCATCTTGTTGCAACGCAATATTGCTGTCGTTTGCAAGCATGTTGGAAATCGGACCGGCTGGCAAAGCATGTCGAAATGTTTGAGTACAGACCTCCTGTATGAGCTACAGCTACCGGTATCATAATGCATATATGCATAATGCACTTCAAGCTTACAATTGCAATCATGTGCAGGCTAAGTGTTGTAGGTTTTGACTCAATTCTGCACATCACGCGTTTGCTCTGCAATGGACGAGGCTCAAGCCAAAAGCAGCATCGTATTGCAGATAGCACTGCAAACACAACAGCAGATGCAAGCTCGCACGATAAGACTATTGTATGCGACCGACTGAGCAATGTGTCCGTCGTACGTATGCATATGTCTTTGCATGCATGCAAGCCACACAATGCGAGGGTATATCAAATAGGAACGGGGTCAGAAACAGGATTGAGGCGTGCCAATATGCGACAACAGCTACAGACACAGCGGCGAATGCTTGCGCAGGATGCACGCATGCATCCGAGCTTGCAAGGGAAACGTGAAGAAGATGAAGATCACAGCTTTCGGTAGAATACGGTCATCAGCGGGTCGGAATACGGTTGAGTCTCGCAAGGCTGTGAAGTGGTCCTTGTCATTATCGCCATCCTGAGAGTTGCGACAGGTGCGTGCAGCAACATGCCGGACGACGCTGACGTCTTCGATATGGACAGCGATCATGCATCGTCCGTCTCGAACCGCGAAAGAGCAGACACTCACTCACAAGCCACAACCTCAAGCCACGGCGGAGCTGGGGCGGACGAGCTTGCAGTAAAGCGACATGGCAGCATAGACA
>JUBA01000210.1:0-17922 GCA_000818905.1 Trebouxia gelatinosa | reverse complement strand
TCACACTCAATGTACACCAGCTTGACATGATGCAGCAAGATACAGAAGGTGTCAAACATGCTACTATTGCTTGCTTGATGTGTTCAATGCTGGCTGCAAGGCTGCAAGGCTACCTAGGNGCGCACAGTGAGATCAGAACCGCACATTATGGCTTTTGCAGTCCAATGCCAGTCACTTGCATGACGAGATGTTGTAAATGCTCTGCATCACATTTGACTTGCTGTTGTGAATGTCCTAGCTGAACATAGGACCTTGCAGTTCACCAATGCAGCCTGTCTGAAGATGCAGCGAAGCATTTGGAAAACACCAAGAGTCCCTGCCCATGGACCTAAGATGCTTTTTGAGTGCTTGTTCTGTGGCTCTCATGTGCAATACAGATGTACATTTGCGTCAATAGACACATGAATGCCTGGCAAAGGCTAATCATTACTGTATGCCAAGTGTAAGAAACCTTAGATAAAGCCTCCACAGAAGTCGCTGTGGGAAGCTGTCTACTTGCAGCCCACAACCTTGCCTGATCGCCTGCCAAGAATCTGCAGTACATTAAAGGTGAGCGAGCAATCTTGAGCTTGCGTTGTTGCATTCAGCATGCTGCAGCACCTGTTTGCAAGGCCCACTATCTGGTTGTGCTTCCCTGGCACTTGACTGTGCATTAAGTTTGCTTGATAGCCAATCGTGTGACCAACTGTTTCTCACACTCAATGTACACCAGCTTGACATGATGCAGCAAGATACAGAAGGTGTCAAACATGCTACTATTGCTTGCTTGATGTGTTCAATGCTGGCTGCAAGGCTGCAAGGCTACCTAGGCTGTGCACATGCCAGCATGCAAGCAGCAACACACTTACAGCGGAATGATGTTCAAGAGATAATGTGCAAAACCCTCGTCAGGCATGTAACTAGTGTAGTCCTAGAGCTGATGTGATCTGATAGATGCAGTTCTGACAACTACGTTTCTTTGATGACAGGTGAGGTAGAGAATGGTTGCAGCTTTGCTAGTGGTGGGCGTAGTGGGACGCTTACATAGGTCTGACGCGCCCAAGGGACAGCGGCTGCTTGCTCTCTACAGCCAGATGCGCTGCCACTTCTATGGCACTTCCCACTCCTGTCACAGCAGCTGCATCCCTCAAGATGTGCAGCAGCTTTGCAACATCGCGCTGCATGGAATTGCAAGCACATGCCATGCCAGTATCAGCAGTGCGTTTTTCAGTCAGAAGGTTGACCAGAGAGTGTAACAGTGGGTGTCTGTACTTGTGCTTGCAAGCAAAAGTTTCATGAAGTGTGAGGCCAAATTGTACACTGGCTGCAGCCATGTCTGTTGTCTACAGTGTCTACTCTATTTCACACCTGAAACTGCACCAACTGCTCCAAAGGTGCCATCACCCAGCATGATGCTTGCATCTTGCTCAACTGTGCCTGCAAGAGTCAGGTTTGACCCAATGCCTGCATTTGTGATTGCACTTGCCTGCAAGCAGCACATGTGTGTATCTTCACACTTTTTCAAGACTCTGCAAGAGCTGATGTTCAAGCAAATCACTTTGTTATGACAACCTACCTCCAGGCACTGCACAGCGTTTTGGACGCCAGTCAGACAGTCCGTCACTGAACTTGCCACTTGGCAAGCCTGCTTGAGCACTGCAACAACGCATTATTGCTATACTACGAAGAGCTGCAGACGCACGTTCGTAAGACTTCACGTATGTGTGCAGCTCACCCTTCTTGTACGCTTGTTCGTGATGAACGGAGTGATAGCCGGCTCCAACATGCACAGCCACAAAGCACGCAAATCTTGGCTCCGCTGGGTGGCCCAAGGAGTCATCAGGCATCGATGCAGTGGGTGAGCGTGCGAGTGGCAGGTCGTCAGTAAGGTTTGACCTGCAGCTGAGATGCATGAACCAGACTCGAGCTTCAGAAATGCTAGGTATCTTGGGATCAGCAACTCACATTGTTGGTGTCAACTGCAATATGATTTGATTGAGGGCACGTTCAAGCTCTACTATCTTGGACATGCCTGCAGATTGAACCTGCAGATTTCGCTGAAGCAAACTGTAATATCTGCATTGAGTAACATGCATACACCTATAGTGGTTGATGATGCCCCAGCATCTTCAGCTATTGCTTTCAGTACATGTGGAGTTGCACTGCAATAGATAAGGAAACTTATGACAATCATTCCTCCACATCTGTTCCACTAAAGAAAGCATCCACTGCTTCCTGAGAGTTACAGTCTAGATCCAGAAGCTGACTCAGGAGCTGCCTGTATGAGTCCTGCTTCTTCTCATGTCTGCGGTCAGTGACAGCCTGCACAGCCTTGCCTTCATGCTGCAGTGTGATTACCTGCACACAATCACCAGCCATGGGCTCATGAGATGTGTGGTACAAATGAAGCAATGTTCAAGCAAAGCACCCAACATGTTGGCCAATAGCAAAAGAAATTGTTTGCATTTTGTGCTATGCAGATGGAACACTGGCCTCACCTCCTGTGCTCTCTGCATGATGCTGCCTTTCATGCCAGCTATGTAAGCGCAGTTGAGCCCAAAGCTTGGTGTCACATAGCCTGCACCACAACATGATGATCAGATGCAAGTGGAGCAATGCAAAGAAAATAGTTCCATGCACAACAGCTGCATCCTCAGCAGCACATAGCCACAGAACAATGCATCACATCCTGAGCAAGTTGCATAGCGTTACTGCTGCATCATGTCATACAATACAGCATCACCCACCTGGTACTAAGCTATGCAGGAAAACAAGCTTCGTGGAAGAGCTTGGCGCCTCGTTGGGAGGTGCTTGAGCCAAGACATTCATTGTATAGAAGGCGATTTGAGGGTTCCTGTACCCAACAGCAGCAACACCTTACAGCTTGCACAGGACAGATGGAATACTGGATGCAAAACACAGCTTGCAATGGAGTTCAGTGGGAGGACACCATGACATGAAAGAGTTATTCGCTGCAGGTGGCTATGACAGCAGTAGGAAATCAACTCTCAATTTGGCATCCCACTGGCAATATTCTTGGCAGTTTTCCTGACTAGTACAGGTAACTCAGTCTCAGGATAACAGGTGCTGCTCAGGCTGACCTGCTGAGGCTTGGCTGCTTGAGTAGCTCACTGAAGTGGGTGCAGGCTATCAGCTTGCAGGGCACAGGGGCAGAGGCAAAGTGGTGCAGACTGGCAGAGAGGAGTCCGATGCCATCTGTTGTCAGAGTCCCTTTGCCAAATTCATCCAGAATGCACAGTGACCTGCAGGGACACCCATTGGGTCGGCAATCAACACAAAACACAGCTTCATAGGCACATTTGTGGTGGGTCTAAGCCAAGCGTGGCCCTAGGACACGTCTGCCAAACAGTGTCCACAGTGCATGATGAGATAAATCCAGACATGATGCTCAATGTTATAGAGCAAAGCTCTACTTGACATGATGCCCTTAGGGTGAGCAGGGTCCCTGAGTATACATTACCGAACCCACAATGCCTAGCAACATACACGTTTCCTGTCTATGCAAGGCTCTGCTTGCATGTCCATGCTACACATAAACACAGTTCTTATATGTCATGTGTGAGTCTTGCTACTATGCAAAGCAGGTGTTGCACCTTGGTGTAGCGAGGTGCAGCATGGTAGCCAATTGACTTAGGTCGATCATGAAGGTTGATTGTGCCACACTCACAGACTCTTGGCTGGCAATGCGGGTGAAAATGCGGTCGGTCAGGCCGACAGTGGCTTCAGCTGCTGGTACAAAGGAGCCGATGTGAGCTAAAAAGACTATGAGGGCAACTTGCTTGCTGTAGCAGCTTTTGCCTGACAGGTTAGGTCCTGTGATGACCTGCAATGTATAGTCATGCGCTGAAGTGTTGTGACTGCAAGAGGAATGTGATGTAGGGCATGAACTGGTGCAAAAGTGGCTAGATGCTATTCCCTGCTGATCTGCGGTGGATTGTACAAGTGACTGCACACAAGAAACAAAATCATAAGCGTCTTGGTAACATCTTTGTGTATGCTTCTCCCAAATGCCCTTTGCTGTGGAAGCAGGCGCAGGTAGAAACTCCACAGCAAATGCAAGGCGTGCAGGATAGTATGAAGGTGGGATTGTTCTGTATATTGCCTGCAGCTCAGAACCGCTGTCTGCCCACAAAGTAAGCCAGGTGATCTGGTTATGGACTATGGAGCTAGTGATGGTCTTTACTGCTTCACCACAATGGATTCGGATTGGCAGCAGATTCACCAAATCCAACAGTCGGCATGTCTGGCGTGAGCCTTTACCTGAGCACGCCCTTCACTTTCCGACATGTGGGTGTCATTGGGGATGTAACTGTCCACAACCATTTCTGTCAGAGGGTGTCGGCCTGCACGCAATGCACTTTCATTCCATACCAGGACATTTCTGGCAAGCTAGCGCTGTGCTGCATCTACAAAATCCTTACAGGACAATTGGCAAGGTGGTCGACCAGCATTGGCATCGGCGGCTGCACGGAGCAGGCTATTTCATCTGTGATGTTTGCAGAACATGTGAGGCTGCCAGAAGGGCTGATACACATCTGCCCAGCAGCCCAGTATATGCACATGCAGAGGGTGTCAATGCTGGGTACGCTGTCAGTTGCTGATGTTGGCAGCGCTCATGCCACATGCAGAGAGGGCTTGCACGGGATGAACATTTGCCCTGGCCAGTGACATGCGGATGACCATGCTTGTCTTTGTGTTTTATCGTCCAGTCTTCCTATTCCTAGTGCAACAAGCAGTATGTCAGCATCAGCCGTGTCTGACCTTGCTTGATGTGCAGGACATTGTCCCGCGTGAGGACTGGTCGGCAGTAGTTGTGCTCTCGTGCTGCAGCTGCCAGGGCCATCAGGCAGTCCACTTCAGCTGCCACTGCAACTGCCCTGTTCAGCTGGGGGCTGTACTCACATAGGCGCTGTATCAGCTCAGTGCAGATACTGCCCTACAGCTTGCACGGACACTGTGCTGCATGACATTTGGCCTCTTATCCAGTGCTGTTGATAACCTCAGTGTTTGTATACACTAACATACTACATGGACGTCCAAAGCCATTTCAATCGTTGAGGCTGCATGTTGTCAGCCAAGTGCATGCTGAGTGCATCAAGAAAAGCAACACATGGCTGTCATGCTGATGGGCATGACCACAGATTCAGGCAGCATGATGATGCCGTTGTGTCATGGGCTGCTCAGTCAGGTGTTTAGACAAATTTCAATTCCCAAATGCTTGCGTTTGTAAATTTTGTTTGCCTTGACCTTAGCTCTGCAACAGCTGTGCATGAGCTGCAAGAGCTTGCTGCGAAACCTAGCTTACAGACTGCACACAGCGCCTGTATGCATCTTGGCTGGCATATTGAAAATAAAGGCGCCGTGAAGCATTCAGCATGCAATTGAAGCTCATAACAAGCAAGCTGCAGGTATGTCATTCTGCATGGCACACACATACTGTTGCATGTAATGTGTTGACCTCAAGGTCCAGGATCTTGTGCAGCATGTCGCCAAAGTGAGCATTGAGTTCTTTGGTCTTGTCAGTATGGTAGTAGGTGCCATCAACTTCTGCTCCATTGCCTTCAAAGGCAAACTGGTAGTCTGGGAGAGCCTCTTCCAAAGCTGCACTGAGCTTTTCTCCTTCAAGCCGCATGACAAAGCCCACCTACCAGCAACATGCAGCAGGTTTCACCACCAGATGTGAAGAAAAAGAAGGTGACAGGTTTTGGCCTGTCCAAGGCATGAGCAAGAGTTACTGCTGTCAAGGGCTGGCACTCAGCACCTAGGCTACTAGCAATGATCAGTAGTGTACATTGTGTATGGCAACAGTCAATGTGCGGGCATCTGGTCAGCTGTTGCAAACTCTAGTGTGCCGTTTCTGGTGTATAAGATTAGGCACATGGCGCTGGGATCACGCTGTACAGATGGCATATGGTATACAATGTTGATGTGCTTGACACACAAAATTGCTGGCTCACTTAAGATCAGACCTGTGGTCTTATCCAGCCTCAAGAAAATGTTGTGCATGCAGACATGTGTTGCGAGTCTGGTGCAGCTCTGATGCCGTTCTGAGCACCATGACAGACAAGTAACAACACTAGTACGCATCGGCATGCCAAAGAGGAGTTGTGTGAAACATGGAGCGATGGAGGAAACAGTGAGGCTGTTTGCGTGTTGAGCTGTTGTACATGAGCTGATGTAGCATGCTGAGCATGTCTGACCTGAGGCATATAGATGATAGACCACAACTGCTGCCTCACAAGGCTGCTGAGGTGTCTAGGTACACGCGTCAACTCTTGCTCAACTACCTGCAAGCTTACTGCAACCAGTGATGATCCTTGATGCTGGTGCATGCCTAGTCGCAATATGTGCATGGTCTGCATAGGACTCAAGTCTGACAGCCCAAATCATATGCAACTGGTGCTTGGCAGATGCAGTAATAACCATCTACATACCTCTCCACATGCACTGACATTCACTGATGCAGCTGTTGCAAGTCATACTGCCATGCAAATGCCCAGTTCGAAAGTCATACCTTGGTGAGGAAGTCTGGCAGCCCATGATATGTGTGCTTCATGTCATCAAGCTGCTGACACACACCATAGGCCACAACCATACCTTCCTCAGTCTGATCAGGATCGATTATGTTAGATACCAGGCTATGACCTGCGTAGAAGGTCTTCACATCACTTGCTACACCCTTGATGGGCAGGATGCAATTGTTCAGGTATTATGAACTAATGCACTGCTGTGGCTGCTCCAGCTTGTTGAGCTACAGATGCGGCAAGCTGCCTACAATATAGCGCTGCTGCAGCTGGTTGTTTATGCACGCCACACACTTTATGCTGGACAGCATTCATGCTTCAAACAGCAAGGACATTGATGCTGTGCATTGAAGGTAGTGAGGCCGCACATGTGAGCAGCTCGTCCCCAATGCACATCAGCACTTTGTGTGTAATGTCTGGGCTGCGTGTCCTTGTTTCTTGGAGAGATTGACGCATATGGGCAGTATTAGTGGGAGTAGCAGGGCTGCTGTAACTGCCATACCCCTGATTGATGTGCAAATCATCTGACTGTTGGCATGAGCTTGTTGGTGCTGGCTGTTGGCTTTGGGATGAGGCAAGAGAGGCAAAGATGTCACGTAAAGCTAGAAGGTTAGTGATGCTATTCAAGACCAGGCTGAAGTCTTTCACATACAGGAGGCCTTGTGTAGATCGCAACCTGCGTAGTATTTGTGGGATGTTGCGAGTTTTGCGCAGGGTATCTTTGGTGAGCTTCACGATGTCAGGCGCTTGCATGAAATATGCAATTGCATCCTGCCTAGCATTCAGGACTTGCAGGTTGATTATAGGTCTGCGGAACCAAAGGCGTAGCAGGCGCTGCCCCATGGAGCTGACACAGCTGTTGAGCATTCCAAATACACTGAAGCCTTCCTTTGACTGGCCTATGCCCATTGCAGAAGGATGGTGATCCTCCTGAAAGATCTGCAATGCATGCATGGAGGCTGCATCCACTGTCAGAAAGCCATCTAAGCTGACCTCGCAGATCTCGTCAAGGTACAAGGCTGCAGATGCGCTGGACTGCTCATGTTTGGGTGTGAGAAGGTGACCCTCCTGGTATAGAATGGCTAGCAAGGCTCCAGCTGCACAGACTTGCTGAGTGGAGGATAGGGTGATCTGGGTATTGAGTTGATGCAGACGTTGGTGGCTGGACAAACCGCTAGGCATGCCTCTGACTTGCAAGTTCTGCAGTGACTTCAAGGCTTGCTCGTAGGAGAAGAGAGATGCCTTCTCGATCCTGATCTCAGGCACAGGAGCGCCAGACGGCTGACCGGCTGTGTCACGGAGCTTGTCAACGAATGACTGGTCCGATTTGCTGCTAGTGAAGATGATCGTAGCAGCTGCTTGTAGCTTAGCTAAAGTTAGCATCTGGAACGCAAATGGTCCATGCATGTCATCATATACTTGCAACACGCTAACCTACAAGTAAGTTTTTGCTGTCATGGCGTTCACGCCTGACAGCAGTCAGCCCTGTCTTAAGCTTGCAGGTACCTTGTTCATCATCTGATCATAGTATGCAGCTCCAAGCTGACCTTTACCCCATATACACGCCATAATGGCTGAATAATCGGAGGAGTGATTCGAGTTCACGTCGGGCGATCGTACCAGACGCAGAGTACCTTCGTTGCCTGATCCACTGTCACAACGATCACCCGACCGCATGTCTGGTTGTGACAATGACGCGCTCAGCACTGAGAGCATAATTGTCCACGCTCATGCGCCCAGCGATCCTGACGGTGATTCCATTGGGCTAATTGCGTGATGTGATTTACCTCAGATTTGCGTATCTTGTGATGAACAAAATAGATCTGCATTTGTGGTCTTTGAACCAGGTTTAAAACTCCGCATACCAGTAAAAAGGTCGTCGAACATTCGCTAGTGTCATCCTTACAGGTGCAGAGCCCAAAGCGTGGGAACCTTGCCAAATAAACAGTTCGAAAGGGCACAGTCTTGAAAGCGATCCAGACCAACTAAACAGATACAATGGCGCTGAGCTGCCAGTACATCAACCAAAATCTGGTCTTGTAGCTAAATTCACGCTTGCAGCACTATCATGCCTCTTCAAGCACTGCAGCTAGCACACATAAGACTGGGTAAGCAACTGAACCGAACACAATGATTGTGAGCATGTTTGGATGATCACTGAAGGCAGGTCTTGACACCAATGCTGCAGAGGGCACTAAGGATCTACCGGATGTTAGCAAAAGTACGATGCTTGACACAGCATCAACAGTCAGTACACATAGCGGGGCTTGGCTCAATACAGGTACTTGCTTCACTACACTGGCAGAACACTCAAGGACAACTGTCACACATTTACATCTACAGAGTGTCCAAACTGCATTTGACTTGAACATCCAGCTCAAGAAAAGCTGTGAGAGCGTCGGTGGTATGCTTGCGGCTTGCCAGAGAACTCAAATGCCATGTTCACATGCTCTGGACTGCCTGCTTGCTGTGCAAAACTCAGAGCTGCAGGTAATGTAGTGACACGATGCATTGCAGTCTGCCCGAGCGCTGAGAGGTGCCTTGTGCGCAGCACAGACCCAAGTTCAGCTGCTCCTGCTTCTAATTCATCAGCATGGCTGTCGTAGAAGCTCCAAAGCTCACCCATAGCTCTTGCCTGCTGCTCACTGTGAGGTGTACAAGCGTCAAAGTTCTCCAGCAGCTGCGTGAAGACCTCTTGCACTTGAGTCATGGCTGAAGTCAGGCTGGCTAGCTCTTCATGAAATTGCGAAGACTCCTCTGAGCTTTGTCTGCCAATGTTGCGAGGTGCATCACATGCGTAGCTGCCTTCAAGGGGACCGCGAGAGTGGCCTGCATTCGCACTCGTCTTGTATGAGCACTTCCAATAGACCTTATCGTCAGACACAAAACTGCATAGATCATCACCACTACAGCTGACATCGTGCGACGGCAACAGCGACCGGTACAGAAGCTGACCATTTGTAAGTCGTTTTGGGGCAGTGACAGGCTCCACGCCTGAAGCAAGACTGCCGATGGTGGAAATCGGCACCAGGACAGCTCGCCCTCCAACAGTAAGCTGCACCACGTTTTGAGCCATGGTTCAAGCCTGGTGCTGCCTGCAGTCCCGCAGAGAGTGTAATGCACAATGTCTGCAGCTCAACAGCCAGGCTGTATGTGTGATGTGGCTGACGCGCTTGAAACAAACTATGTCACAACGATGGACCAACGAAGCGGGTTAAGCCGGAGCTTATGGCAGCGATGCAGCACGCAACCACAGCTGTACACATACGCCGTACTTCGTAGCTACCTTTCTGTCGAGTCTGCTCTGTGGACGTGCTGCAGTGGAGACGAAAACGCAAGCGGCAGGTAAGGACGTCGAAGCAGACGCGAAGCAGTACGGACTATGTCCCCGAACAGCGCCTGTTGAGCAGCGCTGGTGCGCGATGAGCCGATCACCTCTGGCTGACGGATGCAGTGATGGCAGATATGGCAGGCTTCACCGCTACGGACCGCTTCTAGCAAGGTTGCTCAGGTGTTTGGCTGACTGCTCTTAATCACCAACCGTTTCTTCCCCTACGTGCACGGCAGGCGTATGCATTGTACGGCAACTTCACACGTGCACCATCTGTCCCTTCGAGCAGCATGAGCGTTAAATTTTGCCACCTGAGTCACCAGTATGCCGTGTCCCTGAAACATGTGCAATATGAAGTGGAAAGCGTGATGGAAACTTGCACATGCGAGTAGTAGTGGTAGCGCAACAAATGCGCCTGTAGCGCAATATGAGTGGAATCAGCAGGTGCAAGGCATAGGGGCACCGCTGAATGTATACACAGTGGTATGTACATGTTGCCAACACACTTGGAGCACTTGTGATCATGAAAGGCTTCATGAACGGCGTTGTTAACATGTAGCACCTGCTGCACAGTCACAGTTTGAGTGTGATAATGGCATGCTAGTCTGCGCAGTCTGAATTGCGGATTCTGATGACAGCAGTTATCAAGACTACACATCCTATGTCTGCTCAGTCCCAAGAAAGTGATGTCATGTGACAATAACAGGACTACTGTAAACGGCAATGAACACTGATGCAGCGACCGTTGGTGCGGCTGATCTGATTGCCAGTCCAGATGTGTTGCACATCACAAATAACCATGTGGCTGTGCCTATTGCAAACACCTCTTTGATAGCAGTTCCAGAAACTCTGCAGCAGCTCTACAGTTGGAATTTGCTGTGTCTCATGTGCTGTGTCTTGCGAGCACGCCTCAATATCGCTGCTACAGCAGCTGGACTGAGCCTATGCAACTCTGGTGCTGACACACAGTTACACTAGCACACAGACTACGCCAACTCAAAGGTGACTGAAGCTGTGTCATTGGCGGCACTTTGTACCACTCTGATAGCTCACTGGGGTAACTGGTCCAGACGTCAGGCTGCCTGTATTGCTGCAGCATGTGCGCAAATGAGGCCTGCTGAACCTGATGCCTTGCCTCAGCTGCAGACTGTCAACATTGAATGTCCTATATAGCGCTGTCCAAGCTCTGTCCACTCTAGTTGCTGTCAGCATAGCTGCTTGAGTGCTGTGCAGCACCAGCTTTTGCGGGAAAGGAAACTGCATTGGTTGAGTGAGTTGTCCAGCTAGGGGAGTTGCTTAACAAAGTGTTACGATGTGTGCAGTGTTCTGGCGTGCGTTGCAGCATCGATTGCTGCTCTGTAGGTCTGGAGCCAGATTGCGTTTGGCAGATTGACTCAGCGCCACTGTTGACCCATTGCTGTGCAGCAGAGTCTTACACCATCTGCATCCTGCACACAATGCCTCAGACCTGTAAACAGGCACAGGCACAGCACAGCACAGCACAGCACAGCACAGCACAGCACAGCACAGCACAGCACAGCACAGCACAGCACAGCACAGCACAGCACAGCACAGCACAGCACAGCACAGCACAGCACAGCACAGCACAGCACAGCACAGCACAGCACAGCACAGCACAGCACAGCACAGCACAGCACAGCACAGCACAGCACAGCACAGCACAGCACAGCACAGCACAGCACAGCACAGCACAGCACAGCACAGCACAGCACAGCACAGCACAGCACAGCACAGCACAGCACAGCACAGCACAGCACAGCACAGCACAGCACAGCACAGCACAGCACAGCACAGCACAGCACAGCACAGCACAGCACAGCACAGCACAGCACAGCACAGCACAGCACAGCACAGCACAGCACAGCACAGCACAGCACAGCACAGCACAGCACAGCACAGCACAGCACAGCACAGCACAGCACAGCACAGCACAGCACAGCACAGCACAGCACAGCACAGCACAGCACAGCACAGCACAGCACAGCACAGCACAGCACAGCACAGCACAGCACAGCACAGCACAGCACAGCACAGCACAGCACAGCACAGCACAGCACAGCACAGCACAGCACAGCACAGCACAGCACAGCACAGCACAGCACAGCACAGCACAGCACAGCACAGCACAGCACAGCACAGCACAGCACAGCACAGCACAGCACAGCACAGCACAGCACAGCACAGCACAGCACAGCACAGCACAGCACAGCACAGCACAGCACAGCACAGCACAGCACAGCACAGCACAGCACAGCACAGCACAGCACAGCACAGCACAGCACAGCACAGCACAGCACAGCACAGCACAGCACAGCACAGCACAGCACAGCACAGCACAGCACAGCACAGCACAGCACAGCACAGCACAGCACAGCACAGCACAGCACAGCACAGCACAGCACAGCACAGCACAGCACAGCACAGCACAGCACAGCACAGCACAGCACAGCACAGCACAGCACAGCACAGCACAGCACAGCACAGCACAGCACAGCACAGCACAGCACAGCACAGCACAGCACAGCACAGCACAGCACAGCACAGCACAGCACAGCACAGCACAGCACAGCACAGCACAGCACAGCACAGCACAGCACAGCACAGCACAGCACAGCACAGCACAGCACAGCACAGCCCATTGCAGCACACCCTTGCATGTTGCAGAAGGCACCTGATCATAGCACAGCACATCATATTGGCAGCACAGTACAAACAGCACATTGCAGCAGAGCACGGCACGCTGGCAGGTTTTGCTAATGTCTCACTTGTGATAGCACATCAAACAGTCAGACATGGAGACAGTTCAGGACTGCCTGCCAACACAAATAGCGACATACTCCCACACTAGGTCAAATCATGCCGCCCGTTAGCACGACTTTCATACAGTCTCTTCTGTCATCAATAGCAGTGATCCATATCTACTGAGTCGTTGTCCCGGCAATGCTGTGAACGTAAGCAGTCTGGGTCAGCTTAGTGTATCGGTGCTGCAATGTCTGCGCAGCATGCATGCATGCATCCTACCCAGTGGCGCTATGAGGATCTCAGCTCTGGATCTACCGTGATCATCATAGTGCAGCTAGATCACCACAAATGTTGTTTGAGGTTTGCACTGTATGCTTCAATTGTCCCCATGACACTGGAATATATTGATAGATTGCTTCATTGAAACTGTGTAGCACTTCTTTCTCTTGTGACTCATCCGGGCTCAGGCTGAATACTCAAATGAGTCATTGACAGCCCGACAAGCTGGCCCCAAAACTTTACGACGCAGCGCCTGGGCAGCTGGCAGCTTGGCTTCATTGTCAGAAACTTTCTCAGTGGCAATGCGCAACACGCGTATGCATACCGTGCAGCTAAAGGCAGGTTCAGCTTCAGTAAAGTGTTCTGTGTAATAGCTCAGCTGCAAGGAGAAAATGCCTTTGCTACACCGCAAACATCAGCACGACAATGACAGTGGAGTTGTCGGTGATGGGATCGGGGCAGAAAAGCATCCTCACGCAGAGCACGGCATGACAGAAGACTATGTTTCAGCATCAGTGCATGCTGCTGTATCTCAGGCCTTTCGAGAGCTGACAGACCGGCACAATACGGCAGCGCTGACAGGGCTCGTGTTGGAGCAGGGCGGCAATGTTGCCAGGCAGGCTACTACCTCAGTTGGCCGAGCAAGTTCGCGAATCACAGCTGAAGAAGCAGTTGCAGGATCCTATGATGCAGTGGAGAAGAAATGGAATGAGTGGTGGTCCAGCATGCCTCCTTCTTATGCCACAATCTTCTTTGTTGCTTGTGCATTTGTTGGGCTGCTCTTGACAGGCTTGCTGTTAGCTCTTTGGCGCTTTGTTCTATTTGGTCTACACTGACTCTGCGACTTCTGTGCACAAGTGTCATTTTCAGGCTGTATGCACTGTTCGGATTGATTCAGAGAGTATCTGCTAATTCTTGCCAGCTACATGAGGGACCGTTTTGTTCTGTATCATGTCTCTGCAATGTTCAGCCCTGATACACTTACATGTAGAACTAGTACCGGTAGACTCTGACTTTACCTCTGTTTGACATGCTGGCTGATAGTGCACAATGACCATCAATATCAGATAAGCGAGTTGTTTGTATTTGATAGAAGGCAGAATATGGCATGATGCTTCCTTTGTAGCTTTGCTCACCCACGTTGGAAAAATTGTCTGTAGGCCACATTGAGGCTCGGCTGTGTGCAGCTGCAGGACATTTGAGAAGGCTTTACAATCATAGCTGCAGTTAATGGTTCAACACGGTAACAGCAAACTCATGATGTGTGCTACAATGCATACTGAACCCCCTACATGTGGACTGTGGCCACAGTCCCATGGGCTAACACAGTTGCATCAAGTGCCTTGATGTACACGGCCTGGCATACATACCAGTGTACATATATCCGCTGTCAGTGGCCACAAGCCTGCAAGCCATGTTGTGCAGATGAAAGTGTTTTATGTATGAGCCACAAGCATTGGGCAGATGCTGCAGTACTCTAGTAGCTTTGGGTCAACAATGGTGCAACTTAGTGTCTAGACTGTGAGTACATGTTGGCGCTCAGAACTAGGATAGGACACGCCTAGTGCCTAGCATCGGCTGGCACACCTGTAAATTATTGCTATTATTAATAACAATGGTAGATCAGCAGGGGTAAGTCAAGTTGAGGGTGCTGCAGCAACTGGCCTGCATGCAACGTACTTTACAGGCTGTCGCGAGCAGCTGAATCCGAAAAGTGCATGGCTGAGTGGGGTCATGGACAAGATGTCATCATTCGACACCCGGTCTTCCCAGACGTCTTTAGCTAGTCACCCTGATATTTTTATATCACTTATGTACAATATTTACAAGCCAGGTGTTGTGCAATGCTCCGCACGGCGACTTACGGCAACGTGAACGGCATAACGAGGACGTGCCCGTAGCTTGCTAACCACAGCAACAGCTTCTGACCTGTCATGGCAAGTGTATTCTATACAATACCATCTGAACGCCTGAAGCTGGACACTGCGCCGCTGGACACTGCGCCGCTTGAACAGTGCAAAACGTGGCAAGTCAAAGTACAACTCGTGACCCGCGCGATGCACGCTTGTTATTCGTAAAGCGACGGGACAGCAACAGTGGGAAACTGCATGTCAAGATGAAGACTCATGTCAAATGCTCAACTCTTTGGCTTCCGTCCACCTTGTAAGTGTTTCCGTCCATCTCGTAAACAGTCATGAGCTGAATGCATTTTGCCTGTCAACCTGTCCTTCTGCCGACTAGCCTTCAGAAAGTTGCCGATCAACGGAATCTGGAGTCGAGTCGAACTTTGCCAAGATCGTATTGGCAATTGCGACTGGCGCAACCCCTCAACACAGACCAACACTCATTCGAGGAGATCACTGAGTTGCAGCAATCGCAAGCTACAGCAACAGCCGGTGTGCCAAACACTGCAGCTGCATCCGTGACTAGGTCAGCTAACGTCATGTCCGCAAACAAGAAGATATATGTCATCTTCTACACAACCTACGGACACATCTGGAAGTTGGTCGAGGAGGTAGTCAAAGGCATCAACTCGGTCGACGGCACAGAGGCAGTCGTATTTCAGGTGCATCTACCGCAATCACTGCACCTGCCACAAGACACCCTACTCGTGTGACTGCGTACGAGTCGTCGAGGACTGTGCTACCAATGCACAAACAGGCGCAATGATTGAGCACGCCTGCATGCGACAATGCGGTGACGCACCATCCAGTGTGCACGTTCGATGCTCACGCAACCGTTGATCACGTCAGCGACCTTCAGGTGCCCGAAACACTGCCAGAGCAAGTCCTGGAGAAGATGCACGCTCCACCCAAGCCTGATGTGCCCATCATCGATGTTCATGAGTTGGCTAAGGCTGACGGATACGTGTTTGCTTTCCCAACAAGGTAAACATGTAATGTTTCTTCTGCTTTGTACCTGATTGTATATAGATGTACATGTATTTACATCTTCACCAGCTCAAGTCAAAAGATGCTCTGACACGCACTACATCAATTTGTGCAGATATGGGATTGCCCCTGCTCAGTTCAAAGCCTTTATGGATGCAACTGGCCAGCTGTGGCAGACTGGTGCTCTGGTTGGCAAGCCTGTCACATTTGTCACCAGCACTGCATCACAGGGTGGCGGACAGGAGGTCACCATTTTGTCATGTACGCGCACCTGACTTTCATGTTGATTGACCTGCTGTACTCAGCACACATTGTCATATGATTTGATCACTGCTGTTGTTGCTGCTGTTGCTGTTGGAGTCGGCATCTTCCGTCTCGCTGCTGCTGCTCTTGCTCAGCCGCCTGCCGCCTGATGCTGCTGATGCCATGATCAGCTATGTGTTTGCTGTGATGCATAGCAAAAGAGCTGCTGGGACCGATAAGGCAAGAATGCTCACAGCTGTTTCCATCACAGGGCGCCACTACACTCAAGGTGTCCCTGTCCAAGCAGCAGCAGCAGNCTAGTGGCGAGGTGAACAGCAAAGCAGGACTATTGAGCATGGAATTTGTGCTGCGCTGTCATGTTGCAGTGTCCAGCAAGCATTGCAGTCCAGAGTGTAGGATGTACATGCGACTGACCTGGCCTTCTGCGTTGGCCTAAGGGCGGCAGCCTGGGCAGCTTTGCTAGATGAGGATCGGTTGTAGCTCTGGGGCTGCCTGAAACCGCCCTGAGACCTCATGCTTGGTGGTGGTGGGGACTCCTCCTGCAGTGTGCATGATCTTGCCATTGTGGAAGGTACTCATGATCAACTACAGTGACCATAATGAGCATTTGAGCATGAAACCTGGACGATGCTTGCATCAGCTGAGCATGACATTCCACAATGTTGGAATACCATTTTTTACTGTAAGCAGCAGGTGCATGCCATGTTTCCCCGATATCATGTGCTCAGCGTGAGAGACTTGAAATTGGTCCTGAGCTGCGCTTGTGCTGACAGACAGACAGACATGGGTAAAAAGGTCAGTGGTACAGGGAGCCTGGTCAGCAGAGATAGACAAACTGCCAGCGGGTGTAGAGATGAAATAATAACATGCATAGGCACCGCAAGCACTGTCTGACCAGTCACAAATCACGCAGTCAATGTCCGTGAGCTGATAGAAATGTGTGAACAGAATCTCCAGCGTGCTTCACTGCATGTTGTTCATGTTATTGATGCAAACGCCACAGAGCCCCATTATTGCTTTTTCACACACCAAAAGAGGACTGGAGGTCTGCAGCATTCACTGTGTGACTGCATACAGGAACAGGCAAAAGCTGAGTCGGACTTGAAGGTTGACACCTTTAGTGGCAAAGATGGCGGTCTCTTGGGTCGTGTGGAATGCCTGATACCCCCAGAGGAGGCACCAGCAAGATCTGACATGCCACCTGCTGCACCAAGCGCCTCAGGCCTGTCACCGTCAGGCTGGTACTCACCACTGCCATCTTCATCTCGAGCACTTGAGCCCAAACGAGCGCGTTTGGGCTCATATGGCTCGTCTGTGAGACTCATGCGGCGCTTCTTGTCTTGTGAGCTGTGTGACCTAGAGTCTGACCAGTCATGACTTGCCCTGCCAGATGATCTCCTGCAGTGCAAGGTAGATGGGTTGTCACGCAATGCAGCATCGTACCCTGTGTTACTTGTGTTCTTGATTCCTTGTATATCCCATGAACAAGTGAGGCATGCTGTATGTGTAGACTCAGCATGAAGCATAGCTGCTGGTTGCGCACTTTGCTCTGTGATCTGTTGCAAACACTTTGTGACTCCATGGCAAGCATCCTGCACACAGCTGATTGTATCTTGCCAAAGTTGCTTGACACTGTCAGCCACTCTTCAGCCTACATTGCAGAGCGCAACAGGGCATACCTGCCGATGACCCTGTGCTGATGCAGATTGTGCAGGCTCTTGCATGGCCGGCAACACAGTCTGTGCGACTGATACAGGTGCAACAGCAAGGCCTTCTGATGCCATAGCTGGCCGTATGCTGCTAGCAACCGTTCTGTGACTCAGTTCTGTGACAGCCATTTGGGCCCTTCCAGACTTGCCCTGCTGCTGCT
>KN805318.1:0-16136 GCA_000818905.1 Trebouxia gelatinosa | reverse complement strand
AGAGAGAGAGAGAGATTACACGCTTTGGCCAGCCAACAAGTCTGATCACGTGTGTCATAAACCTGATCAAATCTTTAAGAAATCTAGGCAATCTAGTATAAAACTGAAAACCTGCATATGATCTTTCTGACCAAAGAAGTCATGAGTTATGATTGATTGCCAAGCTGGCAACAAACGAACGACCATATTGCAAATCCACGTCAGCGGTATGCACACAGGAAACCTGCTGCCCGCATGCGATCACAAACATTTCCNTTCAAACAGCTTGCTCTTGAGCTCATTGCTGCCAATGTTTGCTGCGCGTGCCTGACTCAGCGGTGTCACACTTTCCTGAGCAGCTGGTGACATTGCAGCAGTGTTGTCATTGTGATGATACAACAGGGTGCGGTATGATGGATGTCATGTAGAGACATGCACCTGGTTTTGGCTTCAATGTCACATGAACTCATTGTGCAGATTGACTGTATCGGTAGTAGGGGAGAATAGTAGGGGAGAATATGGGATAGAATATGTGATATTTGGATTGTTGAGGCAGGTAATATAATGTATGGGACACCATGCCAGACGTCTAGCCAGCATGACAAGCCAACAAGTGATATATGCACTCCTGTTTTGTGTGCCAAAAGGGTCGTTCCTGCTGGGAAATGGTCAGGTAAATACTCTGAGCGTACGAAACGCAGCGTGCATGAGTCACAAACGGGTTGACACGCTCCGAGACCATCGAGTTGTTGCTCAGCATGCAGACCGCGCTCACTCGCCTGCGCAGAAGGCTGTACAGTATAGTTCGTGCTACCTGCTGATAGCTACAGCCGTACGCATACATCAAACAAACACCTGGCTATACGGGGTGCCTGGTCACAGCAGTTGCGGGGTGTAGCAAAAAAGCTACGTTTGTGACGACTACCTGATTCCACAATGCCAGTCACCCAGATACCTTACAAGCGTCCTTTCTTCCAGATCACGCTCACTACGCAAGAAATCGAGGTAAATCTTGAGACCAAACCCCCGATGCAAACCAGGCGGAAAACCATGTATAAGACTGGTGTCGTGAGCCCTGCAGGAAGACTTGGCTCACATAATCACCAACACCAAGAGGCGACGTCGGCCCTCTCCTCCTACAGATAAAGCTTCAATGGAAAGGCAGGGCAACGAGCGATAACGCGTCTGCAATGTCGATGGAAGCTTGTCTGATGACAACAGCCAGTCACCCCAGCCTTTTGCGCANCCGAGAAATCGCACACTGTTGTAGTCCAGAACAGCAAGGCGAAGAAGTCCGAACGATATCGCGTTGCCAAATTCACAAGATCCTTTTCAGTCCAGCTGACGTCGGATTTCTGCAAATTATTTTTTGGATGCACTTGTGCGATCGGGCATCAGGTGTGTGATGTGCGTGCCTGACAGTGTTGCTTAAACGATTCATCGCATTCCAGCACGACGCCATACCATAGCGGATGCATGACGACCTTTGGCCGAAAGGGTGAAACCCTGATAGCAGGCCCTAAATGAGTCACCAGGTCAGGTACGATGTCAGGTTGCTCGACCTCGCGAGCTGTTAGGCAGCGTGCAACGCTGGTACCATGACTTCGCTCACAGGCTTTTTGCCTGCNTGCTTGTAAACATGTGCAGACACCATGCTGCATGGCGATTTGACTCAGTATGCAGGCTATCTGCAGTCTGGCCTTTTTGGCGGCGGAAGAGACATGATTTGCATGTGCTCTTAGTTGCAGCACATATCTGTGTCCTTGCAAATATGCTGTGCCAGCAGGCACCACTGAGCATGATGATGATGCGCAACTTCATATCACACTTTGCCCTGAGACATGAACTGCTGTGCCGATCAGATGTTGCTGAAGACTCTGCAATGCAAATGTATGTATTGANACATTGTCAGGGTGCATCTGGGTGCTGACGATGCTGCATACAGGTCTGCCCTCTCACTGCATGTCAGGGTAGTCTGTCTTAGCCNCCAGCAGTGCTGACACACACACATGCAACGCAGCTTGAGGTGCATGACTTTTCTGGCTGCCTGTTGGTATTTCTACGGCGAAAGTCAGTGCACCATCCTGACAGNCACCTTGCGGTGTGCTTCATCCGCTTACCACTCAAGCCAGGGCAAGGGGCAACTCACAAGCATGCACTTTGGCAAGGTACACTGGCCATTTGAGGCTGCCAGCATNTACTCCCAGCCCAGCAGGGCAGCCAAAGCTACCAGCGTCCAAGCAAACAGCATCCCAAGTGCAAAAGTTTTGTATGTGAAGCCATTTGAGGGTACCATGAGGTGTTTGTACTGCAGCATTTGCTGTGTGTCCTCAAGCTGCTTTGCCAACATGGCGATTTGATGCGCTTGCTCGAGAATCGGCATGGGGNGCATTGTGGGTGCCTTGGGCGGCCGGGCAGCTGAGCAGGTTATCTTTGGTGACGCTGAGGTCACGACTGGTGCTTCAAGCGATCTTCAGCAGGTTGGCTTCTACACCTGCTCTGATCTCGTGTTGTTGTGCCGTGTCCCCTGCATGTTGTGATGCATTATGTCCTTTTTGTCCTTCTTGGCAAAATCCTTGATGCATCGTGCTCATGCACATGTCTCTTGCTCTGTTGTTTCAGGTGGCAGCATGCATCTAGTGTGCATTTGGTGAGGATGACTACATTGAGTCAGCCTGTGAGTGTTCAGTGCGGCTGCTGAAATCTTACAGCTAAAGGCATGTTGTTGCTTGACAGGTAACATCAATGGCCCGGCAGATGGTCGTCAACTATGGGTTCTCAGACATCGGCCCATGGTCACTGCTTGATCCATCAGCCCAGTCTCAGGACATGATCATGCGCATGATGGCCAAGAACAGCACCTCAGAGAGCTTGCAAAGGAAGATTGATGAGGCTGTGAAGAAGATTGCAGATGAGGCGTATGAAACCGCCTTGAAGCACATCAGGTTAGATTTTGCCAAGCGCGCATTTGCATTATGCTCAGCACATTTTAGTGATTCTGGCGGGTTTTCAGTACATGAGTGTTGACTTTGGTGGTCAAGCCTTTATGCAGATCTGGCTTGCTGCATGGGCATAGGTCAAAGACGGTAGCTGCAGGAATGTTTCCAGTGTATCAATGTTATATGTCCTGCAGGGAGAACCGTGTAGCCATGGACAAGATTGTGGAGAGGCTTATTGTTGATGAGACAATTCGTGGGGACGACTTCAGATCCATGTTGAGCAAATACACAAAAATCCCAGAGTCCAACATGGCCACTCCCACTGATGTGGAAAGTTCTATTCCCGCAAACATCTAGTTTGTAGTATATTTGTTTTGCAGCTATGGGTATGGTCTTTGGTCGTTATATCATATGCGTTCTGTGTATAGTGAGTTTCCAAGTCTGTACCGAGGAGTGAGTGATTGCAATACTTAATTGTTAACAGACATGCGCAATGTGTTTGCTTTTTGCCCCTGATAAAATTTGACATATTGGCTTAATGTTTGCGGCAGTTCGTGCTGCCTGTAATGACATTGTCGCCTGCCAGGACAGCTGTGGCCACTCCCAGCTTGGGCTTGCACGTGACCTCGGTCAGACCCACTTTTGACCAGTAGGTCGACATTGGTTTCAGATGTCATTCAGAACGCTTGAGCTTCAACACACGTGCGAGGTGAAGCGTCAGGTCGAGCCAAAGCGCATTGTACCTCATGTGAGATTTGACATAGAGAAGTAACATGGCATGCAACATATTCAGTAACGCATACACATCGCTGTCATGGATATTATCTTTGTTCCAGCACAAGGCGTCATGTTCTTACAGAGAACTGAAAGCTTGGAACTATGTGTCAAGCTAGTGACTGCTGCATTCAGACAGGCTGTAGAAAAGGCTATCCTAATTACAGCAGATCCCATATCAGCCGGTGATATAATATCACTCAGCGCAAGAAGCAGGAGTCTGTGAGTTTATGTTCATGTGGCAGTGCTCATGAGCTGTGACTACCTGCTAGTGCCAGCAAAATTAGGCCTGGGCTAGCTCACACTTCAGGAATAGCGCAACAGTAGGCGTAGAATGTCACAGTGTAGGATTTGGCTCTGTTGGTGTACACGTGTGTACAGAGTACAGCCCCTGACATGTCATGCTTGTAGTGCTGGTGTCACAAGGGGATTCATCTGTGCCATGTACACAAACGCCCACCTGCAGTATCAGCACCGAGTAGAAAGCAAGCCTTGCATACAAGCAGGGGTTCATCACTGAGTCTGGCTTGGAGATGACGACCAAGGGACTGACATAGCGTGAAGAGACTCACATCATCCAACAGCAGATTACAGCAGTGGCGTACAGCGTGTGATGTAGCCTGCGAACAAACGGTGTGGCCTGAGTGACAAGCTTGCTAGGTCAAAGTATTCAAGGGGACCATAGCCTGTGAGTAACGGAGTTACCCTTTGCTGCCTTTGGTGAAAAACTGAACACCAAACCAGAAGACAATCTCAAGAGCAATGAAGAACGCGGTTCCGGCCAGAAGTCCAGACCCTCCGGCCATCGCTTGCGATCACCTGAAGGGCAATGTACCGCTGTGTCCCTGCCACGTCACGGCACAGCTGCTGTTATGGTCACAAGTGTCTGCAGCAAGCACTTGTAGCAGTGCAGGTTGATCGCGAGTTCGCTCTGGACAGGACACAACGCTTCTGCTGGCACAGCACGTTTCGCCGACCTTTCGCCCGGCTTGTGAATTTCGTTAGCAGCTTCCTGGAATGCTGCCTTGCTTCAAGCAATGACAATGCCACCATGCTGACACACTTCAAGAGGACCATGCCGCAGGTCCTCCCGCGTGGCCGTTAGCTTGTTGTTGTCGCACGGACGGTCCGGTTGTATCCGATATGGCCACACAGCTTCCTGAGGATCTGTCAGCTCTGGACGGCCCCGACGACTGGGTCTCACTGTTTCTGAACGACGTCGGAGAGCAGCTTGGCGAACCCGAGGTCAGCACAGCATGCTTTGCGAAATGTTTGCTCGTTTATCGTCAGATGGTAAGCTCAATGCTGTCTTCACGCAGGGGCTTGACTTAGCAGGACCTGTCTCTGCTGCCACATCCGCCCAGTCTTCCTTCGCCCCGACAGAGTCTGCCACGAGAGACTTGGCGAGGTGTGATGTCCTGCTCAGCAAGCTGGGTCACATAGTGGTAGCACACGTTACTTGAACAGCTTGTCACCTGCAGGCAATTTGAGGTACCAACCATGAGTCATGCCACTGAAGTCTCCAGAATAGACGAGCTGGCTTTGCCATCCTTGGACGATCTGTTAGCAGACAGTTCAGACACGGATCCAGATGGCTTGTTCTCTGGCTTCAACAGCTTGAGTAACAGTGATCTTGTGACACGTCCAGGACAAGACTTGTCCAAATCGCCATGCAGCTGCAAAGGAGTCCACAGCTGCTGCCCTGCAACAACCAGTGGCTCAGACAATGAGCAATCAAGCACAGCACCACAAGCATTGCCTGTCAGCACCTTGTCCGCAGACGCTGCCAGGCAGCGGCAACAGCAGCAGCACTTGACCAGTGGCAACCAGACACTAAGTGCTGTGCCACGGGCAGCATCTCAAAGCCCTCCGTCAGCTGCATTTTCCCAAACAGAGATCCCCAGTATGGCAGGGCTCACCGCTGCACAGGTTGCAGATGCAATAGGTTTCACAGGTCAGCATGGTAGCCCTCAGCAACCAGCAGCAGCAGCTGNCACCAGCGTGTTCTGCAGCAGAGCTGTCTTGATGATGTCCACTTGGTATGCACGCTCAGGCACCGTTGCAGGGTACACCCAATGCTTGGCGTTCGCCCTGCAGGACAGACACGGCGTGTCATATCGAGCATGCAGGGAGTGTCTGGTGCTAGCTTACAGTTTGCAAAGCCCCAAGGTTGCCGACATACAACTGCTTTTGTGCCCTGCAGCTACCAATGCATGCAACACAGGCATCGCTTCAACAGGCTATATGCTGATGCAGGCTTGCAGATTGTCATGGAAACATGCACAACCTGCAGTTCAGCTAGTACATGCTCTGTCTCATAATGCTTGAGCTGCAAGCCTTGGCTGAGCGTATTGCTCAAAGTAGTAGTCTGGCTGCACTAGGCAACAAGTGCAAAAGGAGCATTACTGTACTTATGCACCCTTATGCCAGAGTTCAGTAAGTTGGTGCTGCATTCCATCAGCTCCCCGAGTGGGCCATTCTCCCCACTGACATGGCTATTGCTTACACTGGCTGCATTGACATGGACTCTACATACAGTGTCCTCAGGCTTGTTTTGAGCCATGTGACAGCTTGGGGCCAAATCCATGGCCAGCTGAGCTGACTGGTTGTGATTGTCTGTTGTGATGCCTGCTGGGGCTCCACTATCAGGAACCAGATCAATGTAACTGGCTGCAAGGTGTCCAGGAGCAAGGGCCTGTTGCATGTCTGTTGCTGCGTGTGGTTGATGCTCTGATCCAATGTTGCCAGGAAATGGCGGCTGCTGGTGGCCGTAGTCAGCTGGCTTTGCTTGCTGTGGTGCAAAATACTGCTGCATTGATGCCTGCCACTTAGCTGTTGTTGGCAAGTGCTTGCGGTCAGCATCTTGTGGGGTGGCCCCTGGCTGAAGTGTATGTAGGNAATTTTGTTTTTTGCGTCAATGTCGAAAGCTTGCTTGCTCAGTGTCGTATCAACATTGTATGTTGCAACTTGCAACTGAGCCCTTACTCAAATTCAGACGGCGTTGTATGATTGCATGCGCCAGTGATTGCAGTTTATAAACGTTCTATGAGCAAAGGACTGCAGGACAATGCACTTGGTTGAGGGAGCCACGCATGAAGACTACCCGGAGTTTGGCGTAATATTTGCAGCCTGACATAACGACAACCCTCCTTACGCTGCAGCATCATGTGTGGGTACAGTTACTTTTTTGCCCGCTTACTTACTCTACCAGCCGCAACTTGATTTCCAGGTGTAGCACCTTTCATCTGCCGTCTTGCTGGCAGCTTGGCGGCAGGTTTTGTTGCAGCTACTGGCACANGTGCCGTAATCCTGTACGTTGTGGGATGTGATTGTTGTAAAGATGATGCATCTGATCAAATCACATTTCAGCTGTATCACCAGCGTCAATTCCTCTGTGACTGGTCGTTTGTGTAAAACAAGTTCCATGATGGAAGATCAATGAAGCAAACATGCAACTTGTTTGTCCGCAATTCCATTTGAACCAACAAATTTAAGTTCTCCCAATGGCAGGCGAGGCTGTTCCAAAGCCTTCTCAATTTTGTTTTTTGCGTCAATGTCGAAAGCTTGCTTGCTCAGTGTCGTATCAACATTGTATGTTGCAACTTGCAACTGAGCCCTTACTCAAATTCAGACGGCGTTGTATGATTGCATGCGCCAGTGATTGCAGTTTATAAACGTTCTATGAGCAAAGGACTGCAGGACAATGCACTTGGTTGAGGGAGCCACGCATGAAGACTACCCGGAGTTTGGCGTAATATTTGCAGCCTGACATAACGACAACCCTCCTTACGCTGCAGCATCATGTGTGGGTACAGTTACTTTTTTGCCCGCTTACTTACTCTACCAGCCGCAACTTGATTTCCAGGTGTAGCACCTTTCATCTGCCGTCTTGCTGGCAGCTTGGCGGCAGGTTTTGTTGCAGCTACTGGCACAGCGTCATCATCACTGTACAGTTCATCATCATCATGCCCGCCTGCTTCCTGGACATGTTGCGCTTCCTGCACAGAGCCACCCAGGCTGTCAGCCCTCTTTCCCACAACTCCTGTGTCCAGAGCTGTTCTGGTACAATGTGTCATTGCCAGCAGTATAGCATTATACAGAACAAGAACATGCAACAGCGATTCTGAGCATGTGAATGGCTGCATCTGTGAGGGTAGCATGTGCAGGTTTGACATGTCTCAGGCACTGTACAATAGCATCAAGAACTTCACGGCATGACAGTAGGGAGTCACAAATGTCAGTCCTCACACAAAATGACATCCTCACCCCAGATGTCATGAATGCGAGTGTGAGTGCAGCATACGGTAACTGCTGTGAGTGCAGCATACAGTAAGTGCTGAGAGTTGGCAACTGAGGCTAGATAGACTGAGAGGAAACGCAACATCAAAGTCAAGGGCATTATATATGAAGTGACGAACCTAAACCCACAAATGACAGGATTCATTTCCAGCCTGGATACGAGGCTCATGTGTATGCAAGATGCGAGAAACAAAGTCATCTCAAGCCTTGCGCTGATTCTGCCATGGGTGACAGATGCTATCTTTTTTTGCTAGAGGCACGTTGTACCTTCAAGTCATTGACATTGGGTTTGACTGGGTTTGCTTTGCCATCAATGATCTTCTGCAAGAAATCTGCAAAGGGCTTCACAGGCCGGTACATGCATCTGCACGCACATGCCCGCATGTTGATAACGTGTTTGCCATTTTGTTATGACATGTGTCAGTAACAAAGCTCAAACAGTGCCTCAGCAAGGCAAGTCTGCTGACTGACGTGCACTACTTGGCACCGTGATCTGCAGTCGCTAACACACTCAAGGCAGCTGTCAGCTTGCAATGGTGCTTGTTGCATGCTCTTGTGGTCTATTGTGGTTATGTGTGACACATGCTCCATTGCACAACAGCCTGCTGACATACAGCCCTTTGCAACATGGCAAGGCCAAGCAACAATGCTGCTGTTTGAGCCGTCGGTGCATGCTGTGCATGCTGTGGTGAAGACACCTGGAATAGGTGCATTGTTAGTGGTCACACTGCAATCGAGATCGCACTCAATCTTCAACTCATACCTTTCAACCGTCGCCTGCCTAATCAGATTACCCCAGCGTTCGTCTTTGCACAGCGCCTTGACATTCCCAATCACAATGAGGGAAGACCTGGCACGTGTGAGGCCCACATTGACACGCCGCTCATCAGCAACAAAGCCGATGCTCTGCTTGACCCCCGTACGCACAGTGCTGAAGATGGCAATGTCCTTCTCCCTACCCTGTGGCACCACACAGCTTCAGTGAGACAGCTATCTGCAGCTCACAAGGATTGGCCAGATAGGATCGAGCTGTGCAAGTTCACACTTGCAACTTGCACAGTAGCAGCATTGCTTTGCATGAGCACTGCAACCACTAGACCCGGAATGGTGTATTTGCATATACCTTGGAGCATTCCAAGGTATAGCTATGCGACTCATGGCAGCAGACACATGCATTCCCCCCTTTGGATCCTGAGGAAAGTAGCATTTAGCTGCAGGAGAAGCATTTGAGTGTGTCCTTATCACCAGCAGAGGGCTGACCTGGAAGCCATCAATGGTGTTGATGTCCACATTTTTCATGACGGCATCTGGAAGGGCTGCTTTGAACTTCTCCTTCAATAACTTCACCTACAATGGCAGACAGTTGCTGTGTCATGTCAGCAGTCTTCGTTGATTGGTATATTCAGCTTGAGACAGCGTCAAGAAATGCCCTGGTGACATGATCTCGGCTTGTCCGTGTTGGCATGCATCTATGTCAGCCAGCTAGAACAGCGAAAAGAGGCAGGTACAGGCATGCCCGAGGTATAACACAAAGTGAACAGTCCTGCATGCAATGGCTTCCTGGGCAGCTGCACATGCATCCCATCATGCTTAGACGCCCACAAGGCCCCAGCAACACACAGGGATCAGGACATGTCATAGCCCCAATCAGCGTTCGCTTTTCACCTGGCTCCCTGGATCTTCAGGCATTCCTGCATTCGTTCATTTGTTTTGCAGGGTGCATGACAGCTCAACCAGAGAGCATTCTTTGGTTGCTCACAGAGGCCAGAGAAACAGCAGTCGGCAGCACCTGAGCTTTGTAGGGTGAAATGACCGCAACTGAAGGTGTCTCTTTCACGCTTGGATAGAGGTGCACCAGCTCCCGGAAGACACACAGCACCATCTCCACCTCCATGACATTTACAATGGAGGAGCTGCCTTCAAGTATCTGCTCTTTGCCGTGCACATCATAGAACACCAAGGGGCCAAAAGCCTGAACAAGTGCATGCAAGGATATGAGATACTGTTGGTGCAATGCTTCTGAGCTGAGCTGTGGCAAGGGATTGGCCAGTGGCTCGTCTGTGTTATACACGCTTAGCTATGATCTGCATCAGCGAGCTGAACTCTCTGTCTGCCTGACCCAACGCAAAAAGTTGCTAGATAAATCACAGGATGGAGACATAGATGGTGGGAGGCACATCAAGGTACATGTCATATTCATGAAGCATGCTGCTACAGTCATCAGCTGTATACGTGCGGCAATAAGCGGATGAGCAAAGAACATAACGACTGATTGAGTGTGTGAGTATAGATGCCACAAACGGGCAGGCAGCAACAAGTGCATTTTGCAGATCTAGGAACAGCAAGAGTATGTCAGCACAAGAAGGGTGCACTGACCCTATCCTTGTGCCAGTCGCGCTTAGTCTGGTCTGCCACCCCCTCCCCAGTCTTCACCCCGCCAGCATAGAACTGCTTTGAAGGGAACTTGCAGATGGCAGGGTGCATGCGGTACTGTGTGTCCAGCACTTGCACCGGGTAGCCTGCTGCCTGCAGCCTCTTGAACAAGGATACATCGTACCCATGGGACACGGCCCGCTTGGAGATGACTGTAGCTGGCAGCTGAATGGGGTCACCCACGAGATATACCTACAGCATGCACATTTCCTTAGCTGACATGCCCATCCCAGATGCAATGCAGTGTGTCATGGCTGCAGTGCTTGTGATCTGAGGCAAACTTGTGTTGCAATGCAGCCATGCAACAGTTGTTGCCAACTTGAACAGCGCAAATGCAATGCTTTGCCTCCCTGCTGTCATTTGAATGAAAGACAGACCTCTGTACAAATCTGCAGCATGCCAACCTGTCAAAGCGACATTAGCTGAAGAAGGTAGAAGCTGCATGAAGCAGTAAGGCAATGTGTGGACAGGTGTGCTGTGCCGTTGACCTGTTTGACGCCTTGTACAAGGGGCACAAGGATGGCAGGCTCAACAGCCTGGGCTGCTTCATCAATCACCACCACATCAAACTTGCGGGACATCTTGCTGAAGATGGCAGAGCCTGAGAATGACAGTGTGGAGCAGACAATGTGGGCCTCCTCCAGCAGCGCTAGCTTCATTCTGTCCCGTTCTATCCTGCTGGCACCCCTGCCAGCCTACACAGTGCCAAATGTCAGCTTGCCTGTCCAGTCTGTAGCACTCATGATCAGACCCTGGTAACAGCATGCAGAGCTTGCACGCCTTTGTTCTGGTGTGCAGGCAGCACTTGCTATGTTAGTGCGTGGGTGCATATATTCCAGCACCCCTTGCTGATACAGCTTGGCTGCCTGCACTGCGCCAAAAGCTGGTTACGCAGCTAGACTCGTTGGTGAGTCCTGAACTAGCCAACAACATTGCTCTTTGCCAACCATGTCTTGTGCATGCCTAGGAGCAGAAGTTGCCTTGGGTGCTCACCCTGGAGTCTTTGCTACCTTCAAGCCGCCGTTCCACCAGTTTCTCCATGGAAACCAGCTCCACGGAATGATGCACATTCATCCCCATACGAATGATGCTGGGGGTCTGCTTGTCCCCATGCCTGCAGGAAATCCAATTGTGATTCGTGATTCCAGGTCAACTGTGAGGTCCAGCGCATGACACTGTGGACGCAAACATCATTCAAAGACGTATGTACACCCTTGACCCAAAGGTGCCGATGTGTTTCTTGTTCCTGCTGTCTGTTACGCTGGATGATGCAAGCGGTCAATCCGACATGCATGCTCTGTGCAGGAGCTGGGCAGCCACATTATTAGCACAATCAGGTAACAGCAACACTACTTGCCGCTGAATGTGGACTTTGGACAAGTCCTGGCACAAGAAGGGCACATCACCAATCAGGATCACAAGAAGCTGTAAGTGCTAGCAGGCTTGTGTAGGTGACAGAGGGGCCAGCAGGAGTGTGTAGAGCCTTACTCGTCAAGCAGGCCAGTGGAGATGAGGCGCAGCACAATCTCGTCCAAGGCGGAGTTGGACGGCGCACACACCAAGACATGTGACTTCCTGCCCACATCCTTGCCTACTCTGATGGGTTTGGTGACATTCAACAGACCAAAAGCATCCAGGTAGGTTGGAACATTGCTTGGGGGATCCCAAGGCTTTATAGCTTCCCTGCAGTGCAAAGATCTTGTGTATTGGACTGTGCGTCATTCAGTCAAGACACACGTGCAGCCTTGCTGGCTGGCTGAAGATGTAACCCCATGTCTGTCTTGCATATAATGTCTGCAGTACTGTCATAACAGGATTAGGCCTTTCCAGCTGCATGTGACCACTAAGCACAGCTAGCAGTCCCACTACACCCAAAAAATGAGGATGTGCATATGCCAGCACATGCATCTGCGCAGGATTGCTGCTTGGTGGAGAGGTCTGCAGAACCTCCACTAAGCAAGCAAGGGTGCATGCAGGACAGCCAACACCCAATCTGGGGCCTGGAGTATTCACCTAGGGTTGTGGCCAATGAGCCAGGGTGAAGACTGTAGCCATAAACGTTTCTGCTCATTCAGGTCCAGCTTGATCAAAGGCCGTGCTGTGGTGCTGCCCTTCATGAGACGTGCTGATCCTGGCGGTGCTGAATGCATGATGATGCTGAGCAGTGCCAGGATGGTCTTGGTCTTGCCTGTTCCTGGTGGGCCCTGTCAGCACAGACAGCTGTCAGCATATTCAGCACTGTGTACTGCAGGAGCAAGCATACATGAGGCTGGCAGGTCAGCAGCACCTAACTGTCAAATGGGTGTATGTTATAGGGCTTAATGCGCTGCTATGTTGCAATAGCACCGTTAGCGATGGCAAAAAAAGGTCATCATCAAGATCATCAATGCAAAAGACAGCAGCTGGTGCATATTCCAGCATCATGCAGTGAATTTGTGGTTATGGACAGCTGCAATACAGCATACGCAAGGCTATGCCTAGTTTAGACAACACTGATAATTAAAGCTGAAAATCACCTGAATTAGAACCACGGGGCTGCCATCTAGGCCTTGAGTCACAGCATTGACCTGTGAGGCATTAAACTCTGCCTCCACCTTCTGCCTCATAGCCTGCATGTGTGAATTACAAGCTAGGAAAAGTGCACTTGCCCTAGTTGCTGACAGCCTCGCACAGTGTCTGCTTTTGTGAAGCTAGGCTTGTGAGTCAGCTGACAATACGCTAAATACTCGGTTTTGACGGCGATGTGTGATGGATCTGGGAAGTTACTGTGATCTGCGAAATTTGCTGACACTGTGAGCAGTGTATCACAGGCGCTTAGGCAAATGTCCAAAATGAGTTAAGCAAGGCTTTTCACAGTGAGATGCAGCGACAGGCACCGGATGGCCCGACGTCCTGGCCCTATAACAAGCGTTCATGCATGCTTGCTGTACATGCATGCGTCCGTGCATTGATCAACAGCACCCCTGGCAGCATACTCACTTGCGGAATGAGCAGCTTGCGGCTGCGGGGCATTTCTGAGACCTTGGCTGACAGTAAGATGTCTCGGAACTTGAGATCCTGCACTGAGTGAAGGGCTACCCATTCTCGATTGATGGTGGACATGTTGCCAAGCCTGAGCATGTACCAGGTGCTGCCTGGCTTGGACAGACCCAACTGCATTGCCTGCACCCTGTGACATATCCACTTTAGCTCACTGCTGCCACGCTCCAATTTGATGCACAGTCAGGAGCCTGATAGCTGCATGAACGTCAGCTTCTGTAGTCAATGCTACACAAAAGCTTTGTCCAGATGTCATAGCTCTGAATTGGGAAGTGTTACAAGGTACATGACGTCTGCTATGGTCAAATGCTTTCTGAATTGCCACTGTTGCAACTTGCCGGGCAATCCTGAAACCCGATGAATATATGCGAACAGGCACTGTGGCGTGGCTGCCAGAGCCTGACATTTTGCAATATGAAATCAAACGTATCGATGTCTAAGTAATTTACATGCCTTGACACTTGCTGGTGTGTTGGCGGGGGTTATAGGTGGTGTCTACCTGTTTATGCCCTTGCTATCGCCTTGCTGCATGTCAGGCTGCAGGCAGAACTTGATGCTCAGACTCTGCTCTCCTTCGTGGCCATCTACATGCCCAAGAGCATGCAACTGCTGCCGTGCTTTTTCATCCTGCCATGTCAGGCAAGTATAAGCCGTGCGAGTCAGTAGCAGCTGCAGATGCAAGCTTGCACTTGGGTATGCTAAAGCCACTCAGGAATGCTGCTACAGCTGCAATATGGTCACTAGGGTAGTCATTGCAAAAGTGGTAGGGAAAGTCACTGGGATTTGTGGTGAGTATGTCAAGTAGAATATGCAAATTGCAAATGAATATGCTGCAGATTGGCTGATGTCTTTGTCCAATGCGGAAGCTACATAGTACAGAACACATCTGTGTCTAGATGCAGCAAACACGGCTGACAAATGATCACTTTGCAAATCTGCGATGACAGGCATAGCCTGAATGGCAGATGGGCAACCTACATTGGGGTCATCCTTGGAGAGAAGAATCATGTCGTTGTCCATGTAAGACTTGCTGATGCCTTCCTCCATGGCAAGACGGACCAGCATGAACTCCTCTTGCTGCAACAGCGCAGCAGGCTTGATGCAAGAGGGGTCTGGGCACCCATTCAGTTTCATGATGTGTTGAATTGGGTAGCCATCTCTCAGGACACATTGAAAGCAATGTGAGAGGCTGCAGATTTTGCAGTAGACTTGCCCTGAGACCGTCAAGGAAAGAGTGATATAAGCTACTGACCATTTGTGTAACCGCCACTACTGCCTGATGAGGAGATGCAGCCAAAGCCTCTTCATTGCCTCGCAGAATCAGAGCACCACATTCTTCCAGTACCAGAGGCTCAAAAACACTGATGTAGTCCTGCACTGATGCACTCACGTGACTGAGAGCATTTTGATGCAGCAGAGTCACATTGTGTTGTCCGCAGGTCACCTGTATACTGGAGAAAGTGCTTGGCACAGCCTTCAAGTCAGGCATTGCCCCTTCTCCATCTTCTGTACGTGTGTTGAGATCCCAGTAGTCCCATGACAGAAGTATCTTTTGCAGTCGTTTGCTGCTGGACTGAATTGAAGCCATTGCTGCTCACTGTAGCTGACTGCTGTCAGAGCACAGTGAGCAATATGCTTACAGTGTCGTGACTAAGTCCAATTTGGTTACACCCATGGGCCGGCTCAAACGCAGATGACCACTACAACGCGAATTCACGAAAGCTGTCGGAAGTGTTTTTTGTGTCGAGTTGATCAGTTGCGTTGCACCAGCAGCGGTCTCTTTGCAGTTTGTGGTGCCTTGCAGCTGATCAGGTCGCCTAAGTAAGGTAGATGCAACTGTGCAGCCCGCATGCATCCACCAAGCGCCTGTCTTGCAAGTCGCAGGTCGAAACACTCGGGAGCTTCCGAAGCAGCTTCGGACTTAGACGAACGAAGGCGTGCTTGATCGGAAGATGTCGACCGAGTCGACCGCCTGTCCGGCTGCTAGCACGCAACCTCATTTGCAACTGCTTTAGCATGTAGCGGCAAGTCCGCAGTGTGCTGTCCCTGCTGTGCAAAAAGCAAGTTCCCCGCTTCTTTGCCGTCGTGCATGCGTGTCCAGCAAGCTATGTAAACCGCTGTTTCGGTTGTAGCGTACCCGCGTGATGCAGCACCGAAGCAACATTTTCTTTCATGCTAGATTACCATTCATGCTTCCGATGTCGAGGGTCCGCCTTTGCGCGCTTGAACTGACTGATCAGGCAGCGTTCATCGTATAGCCTTAGCGCTGTGCGAAGTCGACCATGAACGCAGTGGTCTTGCGCAATGCTCTCGACGCCTTGCTGGATGAAGTCGGTAGAAACAGGACAGAGGAGGCGTATGAGGNCTTCAGGGCGGCTTCCTGGACCCTGAAGCCTTGCTTGATGACGAGTCTGAAGGTCAGCGTCAAACGCACTCATGGACATGTCTTCTGTGACCGTGTTTGCCAGTGGCTTTCTTTATGAGTTCACGTTTTTTGCCGCAATGCATGTTATCTAGGGCAGTGGTCCATGGACATGCAAGCAAATCAAACTGTGGTGAACTGGACCATGTGTCAATTGAAGCGTAGAACAACAGCTCAGGCTTTATTGTGACCTACAACATGGTGACCTGACAATGCGTTGGTCATTGCAGGTGCCAGCAAACACTTGTGGC
>KN805317.1:6753-19103 GCA_000818905.1 Trebouxia gelatinosa | reverse complement strand
AGTTTGCAAGCACAGCTGAGGATGGCGCTCTTGTGATATAGCTTCGTTGAGAGTGCTATCAGGGCTTCAGGTCATTTTCTTAGCATCTAGTAACGGCTCCTGTTTTGCTCTCTGTCTGGCTCTATGCTGTAGCTCTTGCCTTTTCATTTGTACCAGCATCTGGGACAGACTAAACAGATACAAGACCTGCAGCGCAGTGCATCTCTTGTGCATGGCATGCAGCACATGGCATCATTTGTGGAATTGCAGCAACTTTGATCTGGTTTGTACCAGGATGATGAGCATATCCGCTGTGAGCGGTGCTGAAAGAATGGCACTGATGAAGATGCCATTCTTGTCAAAGTATGGCTGCCTAGCAAATGACTGCCAGTGCTGTGCGAGCGATCTGTTGAGCCTCTGTGACATATAGACTAGGCTCACTGCAAGAGACACTCTGTGCCTCAAGTCGCTGTATGAGCTCAGCTGCTGTAGCCTGCTGAGTGCTTGCCTAATCGTACTTGCCAAATCGTACTTGCCAACAGAAAGACGCCTGTCAAGTATGGCATGTTCTTTCGCAGGACTATGATAGAGAGGAAGAGCATAAGCTGTACGAAGACCACTGTCAATAACCAGGGCTCCTGCAAGAAACATGGTGTGAGGTGTGTGCAGTGCCAGCAGACCAGTGAATATGGTGGCAAAGCGATGTGAATGCTTACTGTCCAATCAACTGCTGCTGTGAAAGCTGTGATGGAATCCAACACGCCTTGTTGATGTTGGCTACTGGCAAACTTGGCTTTGACTTCAGACAACAGTTGGTCCAGCACAGCAGCTGCGTCGTTCATGACAGAGGCCATGCTGGACGAAAGCTCTGCGTACGACCAAGAGACCTAGAAATCAATACGAGCCTAAAGACGCGAATAGTGAGTTACGCTGGTTCAGGCTAGGATTGTTGCAGTTAGGTTGTACAACACGCAGCAGGTTTGTGGGGATTAGATTGCCTCACAATAGCTTTCGCGTGCAACACAACTAGTTTTGTGCGAGCAGAGGACGCGTGTAGCGGTGTGGCCCGGTCAAACACCTAGCCAGTGACACACATCAGAATCTGATGATCACATGCACAGAACTTCACAAACACAGTTCCTGTGAAAATCCCCTCTTAGCTGGACCTACACAACAAATTTGCATGTACCTTGACCACAGGCAAAGACATTTAAAAGTATACAATACACAAACACAATACTGACTGTATTACACACAAAACACTGCACAACTGTTATTGGGGGTCATAGTATGGCATATCCTCAGGGTATACATCTATCAAATACTGGACCAAGCCTGCACAGCTGATAATCATGGCTTGCACCATAGTGTTCCATTTCTCTGGACCTGCAAGAAATACGGCGATCTCGGCTTGCGTACTGCATCAGGTTCATAACAGGTCTGCATCTACCGGTAATGCATGTTGCAATGAGATTTTGATTGGTGACAGAGAAGTCAACAGGCCACAGGTATCATGTTACAGATGGCATGCTATGTATCACAGCTCTATGATGCAGCTTTAAACACTTGCTTGATGCAGTCCCTGGTCTGCAGGATGTCATATTGTTGCTCAGGTGATTGGTATGTTTGCGTGCTTGGCTTGCACACAGCAAGCAGTTCCTGTACATCGGGAATGAAAGCAGGCTCCATGATCTCTAATACACGTTACCTTTCTGAAGCAAGTCTGGCCGCAAAACATCTGGGATCTTGACATCCTTCTGCATCACTGGCTGTACAATGGCACTAAGCTCCCTTTCCAGCAAAGCTGAACCCCCTGTTTTCAAAATGTCAGACCCACAACACTGGGAGAACTGGTCTAGGATGTAGATCTTGTCAGCATAGTAGCTATGCCATTCTGGTGACGTCTTCTTGATGATGTTGGCACGTACACCTTGATCAAGGGCTACAATCACGTCATACCTGAAGCAAAGAAATGTGCTCATGGCTGATCCAGACAAGGCCTGCGCACCGTGCTACCAACACACTGTACTGCACCACATGCGCGCAAGCATATTGCAACCTTATAGAAGGAACGAGGATTTGTTGATTATGGCATGCAAGTGATGTGTGAGAAAGCTGTAAAGTGCTTTCAGCTGGACAATAATGACTGAATAGTGTCTTTGTTGACGGGCCTGTTGAGCCACATGAGCATGGCANACTGTCCAATCAACTGCTGCTGTGAAAGCTGTGATGGAATCCAACACGCCTTGTTGATGTTGGCTACTGGCAAACTTGGCTTTGACTTCAGACAACAGTTGGTCCAGCACAGCAGCTGCGTCGTTCATGACAGAGGCCATGCTGGACGAAAGCTCTGCGTACGACCAAGAGACCTAGAAATCAATACGAGCCTAAAGACGCGAATAGTGAGTTACGCTGGTTCAGGCTAGGATTGTTGCAGTTAGGTTGTACAACACGCAGCAGGTTTGTGGGGATTAGATTGCCTCACAATAGCTTTCGCGTGCAACACAACTAGTTTTGTGCGAGCAGAGGACGCGTGTAGCGGTGTGGCCCGGTCAAACACCTAGCCAGTGACACACATCAGAATCTGATGATCACATGCACAGAACTTCACAAACACAGTTCCTGTGAAAATCCCCTCTTAGCTGGACCTACACAACAAATTTGCATGTACCTTGACCACAGGCAAAGACATTTAAAAGTATACAATACACAAACACAATACTGACTGTATTACACACAAAACACTGCACAACTGTTATTGGGGGTCATAGTATGGCATATCCTCAGGGTATACATCTATCAAATACTGGACCAAGCCTGCACAGCTGATAATCATGGCTTGCACCATAGTGTTCCATTTCTCTGGACCTGCAAGAAATACGGCGATCTCGGCTTGCGTACTGCATCAGGTTCATAACAGGTCTGCATCTACCGGTAATGCATGTTGCAATGAGATTTTGATTGGTGACAGAGAAGTCAACAGGCCACAGGTATCATGTTACAGATGGCATGCTATGTATCACAGCTCTATGATGCAGCTTTAAACACTTGCTTGATGCAGTCCCTGGTCTGCAGGATGTCATATTGTTGCTCAGGTGATTGGTATGTTTGCGTGCTTGGCTTGCACACAGCAAGCAGTTCCTGTACATCGGGAATGAAAGCAGGCTCCATGATCTCTAATACACGTTACCTTTCTGAAGCAAGTCTGGCCGCAAAACATCTGGGATCTTGACATCCTTCTGCATCACTGGCTGTACAATGGCACTAAGCTCCCTTTCCAGCAAAGCTGAACCCCCTGTTTTCAAAATGTCAGACCCACAACACTGGGAGAACTGGTCTAGGATGTAGATCTTGTCAGCATAGTAGCTATGCCATTCTGGTGACGTCTTCTTGATGATGTTGGCACGTACACCTTGATCAAGGGCTACAATCACGTCATACCTGAAGCAAAGAAATGTGCTCATGGCTGATCCAGACAAGGCCTGCGCACCGTGCTACCAACACACTGTACTGCACCACATGCGCGCAAGCATATTGCAACCTTATAGAAGGAACGAGGATTTGTTGATTATGGCATGCAAGTGATGTGTGAGAAAGCTGTAAAGTGCTTTCAGCTGGACAATAATGACTGAATAGTGTCTTTGTTGACGGGCCTGTTGAGCCACATGAGCATGGCAAGTCAAGTCACCGACAGCATGCAATCTGCAAGCACATACATTGCTACACAGAACAAGGCAGATGGACAGATAAATTGGGGAGGTACATACTGCAGGCGTGAGAAGGTGCAGCTGCACTGTGGTCACAAAGTACCTGTCAAGATCTTCAAGAATCAGCTGTTCTGCTGGTGCAGCGAATAGCTTGGCACGTATGCCAAGGAACTGTGCTTGACTGAACAGTGATGCTGTTGTGGACAAGTCACGAGGCTTTGAATGGGTGACTTCTACGCCACAGGCCCACGGATACAACGCTCTGCCAAACCCATTCCATTCTGCAATTCGCTCAAATAGGCCAGCTGCAACTCTTGCGCGTACTGTATCAGTCCTGCACTAGCGCACTTCACAATCAAGAGAGCAGCTGCATACAGCAAATAGCAACACGCGTAGAGAGGGCCAGCCTGTGCTGATTTTCAGCGCCAGACCTGCTGAACAGCAAATAAAGGCCATACCGGTCAACAAACAGGACTTGCAAGTGGTATCTTGTCCAGTCAACAGTTGGTAGACCAACAGGAAGGTCGTATTGCGGCCTGCTCTGTGTGGCAGCACTGCAGCGCGTCGGCCTTTTTGACGAAGGTTTTGCTCTGTCAAAAGTATTGGGTGTTACAAGACACGTGCGCGGAACGGCACAGCGTTCAAAAGCCTGGGACGACTGCTGTCGTTTTGTCGGGATGTGTGAGCAGTGACAGCTACACAGCATTGACTGCTTACAAGCCCTTAGCAGCGAAAGCCTTAGCTGATCAGCTGCGGAGTTGTCGTAGTCGACGTAGTGCTGTTACAGTTCGAACCTTGACTTGTCAGTGAAATGCTACTGCATGCAAGCGTGCCAAAAAACGTAAATAGCGTTGGCACTTGCTTTACGTGTCCGGGCACGGTTGTGGTGCAGCATCGTTCAATACGAGCCTGAAGCTGCAGTGGAAGTTAAGCAATTAGCAAGTTACGGTAAGCGTCACAAGCTGTAACGCCCATTGTTCAATGTCGACCAAGGTGTGCTGACTTCCAGCAAGCAATCCTCTGGCACGCTGATTGCAGCACTGAGGAGCTGTTCACCCTTGAATCCTCAGTCCTGTGCCGCTTGCTGCACATGGGCGACGCTCACGATCCCTTCGCGTTGACCAAGGAGCAAAAAAGGCGGAAATTGCGTGTGGGAGTAGCTATAGACGGTTCCGGCGTGTCAGAGAAGGCGCTGACGCTTGGCGGCAGGCTGTTACATCCAGATAGGCGTGATAACCTGTACATTCTGCACATAGCGGATCCAAGCAAGGGCTGGCTGCCGGAAAATCTGTCACCAGATCACCTAGAGCACGAGTACCAGCTAAAATGCCACGAATATAAGGTGAGAGGTGTGGTGACAAGCTGAACATGCCGTGCTGTGTTGTGCTGTGCTGTGCTGTGCTGTGCTGCTTCATGCTGACTGTCAAGTGGTTGTTGCAGCTTGATGGAGTCTGGTACAAACAGGATAAAAAGGACGGACAGAGCACATGCGAGGCTCTTGTGCAGCTCACAGAGGAGCTGCAGATCGACGTCTTGGTTGTTGGCTCCTTCGGCCGCAAAGGCGAAAGATTGTAAGCCCCAACAGCTACTCAGCTGCACACTATCTCATGCACAACACCCGCAACCAAAACAGATTCTGGGTCTGCTGTATGTTGCTAGGCATGCAGTCTGCATCGAGCATCCGCAACCGCTGCTGTATGTGCAACATAGGCAATGCTCAATTTGCTGTACCGTTTTCGGAATTCTTGCAAAACCAAACAGCTTGTTGCATATGCAGAGACATGTTGGGCACTGTGAGTGATTTCTCCCTCCGGTCGGGCAACACTGATGTCTGCATTGTCAAGTCCACCAGCTACCCATTACGAGACAGCACGACTTACCTGTTTTCCACAGACAACTCGCACTGCGCCATCGCGGCATTTGCACAGCTACTCCACTTGTAAGCTCTCCCTTGCATGCTTACTGCCCAAGTCGAGCTTTGCTTTGTGTGCTATCAGAGCAAAGCAGCCTGCACAACTGTTCTCAAACGTCTTGACATGCTTTTGCAAGCCAGTTGCAACCAATGTGACTTACCAACTGTTTCAATCATGTGCGTTGCCAAGCCAGTTGCAACCATCATGTTGGGCAGCAGTCTCCTCATGGCTTTTGCTGTAGCAAGTGCACACGCCAGCATGTTGTGTGGCACTCCATTGCAACAGCTGCATGCCATTTCAGTTAAAAAATTCTTGAAACGCAGCTGTCACTGCAGAGTTTGCAAGCCAAATGACAAGGTCCATGTTGTGTGGGTGACAACAGAGGGCAGCGACTATGACAACACAGTGCTGAAGCCTTACGAGGAGGCACTGCATAAAGCCAAGGTGCCAAGTCTGCTCATGCTCATCTGCACTGCATGTGATGTGGTATGATGTGCTAGGTTGTGCCTTGCAAACATTGTATGTGAAGGTGAGGCAGACTTTCAGTGCCACATTGTCTGTGCTGTGCTGTGCTGTGCTGTGCTATGCTGTGCTTTGGTGTTAGGCTAGCATGAGCTTTGTATTGTCCCTGTGGCTCAAACTGCAGCCAGCAGCTCATCTGATTTTGTTGTCACCCTTTGCATGGCGTAGCAAGTGTCTTTTCCTTTTGTTTTGCATGTGCTGACTGTATACTGTCAGAATCATGTGTGCTTGAAAGTAGCTGTATCAAGCTGCTCCTGAAGGTTGTACGGCCTGGCATCAGACCGGCCAGGTCTTCTCATGACAGAGTTGCCATGAACAAAGATTTCTTAATATGTGCTTGCATGCAGATAAGTGGAACATGCTCTTTGGTAGGCACAAAGGGAGGCGAGCCAATTGCTGATGGCATCATTGCAGTAGCTGCTAAGCTAGATGTTGACATCCTGGTCATGGGCATTTCAGGCTATGGGTGGGTCCATCTAGTACTGGGCACAAATGCGCAAAGTGATACATTGCAACAACTTTGTCAGTATAGGCATGCTTGACAACACAGTACACATTTGTCCCACGCTGTCATCAGCAAGCTTCGATAGCACCCTTAGAAGCTTTCACACCCTACATGCTTACTGGAGTGGGCGCAGTGCACACTACACATTTCACCTTTACAAAGTTGTCATGCCATGGCACGTGACATCACAAAACATAGGGGTGCCAGATTACTTAGCCTAGCAATGTTGTGAGAACTTGCAAGGCTGGCACCTCATGTCAGGGAGCTGGTAGACACTCTGATCAGAACTAGATGTCTACTTGACATGACACTCCTGGAGTTGAGTTGCCGAACGCCATAGTAGTGACCCCTTGTGTCCACTGCTGCAGGAAGCAAAAGCTTGGGTCTGTCAGCGCAGAGTGCTGTCTGAAGGCCAGATGTACTACTCTCGTTATCAAGGTACAGTGCAAGCTTGAAACTACATGCACTGTCTAGCCTTCTGTGTTTGGCTGCTCAAGTTACATTGCATGCCCTTGTCCAGAACGTACACTGCTGTCCTTTGCTTGTTTCTTGTGTCAGGACAACATCAGCTTGCCTGTTGCCCAACACCACCAAACTGTTACCCAAATGCTGTCTTCATTGTATGCACTGGCATTGTCAAGTGTCTGTGTGCAGGACCCCTATGAGGTCCAAGAGAAGAGGAGCATTGCATTTTATTGACACACAATCTGGAGCCAGGTACCAATCTGACGCCATCACTGGAAGATTCAGCCAGGTGCCTGTTTTGGCCCAACATGGAAAGCCTGTCAGTTGCGTTGTCATTAGCCTTCCACGCTCTCAGCTTTGCTGTTTACTACATGACTAACAGCCTACATAGACAAGGACGCAGTTTGAACAAGCACACACAGCACAACAGCTTTTTTTCGTTTCTTTGCTCTGAACGATATTTTGTCAGGTTGCCCAAGCATATGCACACATGTGTATTAGCTGCTCCCATTAGGAGAATAGTACCAGAACCATGCACGACAAAGAGACGCTAGCATGTACAATGTCTTCTTGGCTACAAAGCAGAAGTGGCAGTTAGATGTGAAAGACATCTCTGATGTCATCTACAGCTGCATAAACACTCCTGTACAATCGAAAACAGCGCATCCAGACAATCAACAGGCTGGCGTCTTACATAGTGTCTGGCGTTAGGAGGCTGCTATAGACATGCATGTACATCCTGCGGTATTTGCTGTGGTTCCAGACAGGTCGAACAGCTTGGAGGTGCATACAACAGACGTACGTAAACCGATACAATCAACATGAGCATGAACCAACGAGGTGCACAAACAGGATGGGTTTCACACGCTTCATGGCTAGGTGGCAGCAATGCGAGTGTCTGTGGCACTGGAGGCAAATGCAGCACCCCCATCTCCCCGCGCCTTCTCAATCTGCATCCAAACACATTTCCTTGAGAAGCGGTATGCTCAGACAACGCTGTAAGCAGCATGAGTACCAGCATGCTACACGTGCCCAGTGCACTTTGTCAGGGTTTGACAATTCCGGTATGGAACCCGCACACCACACTCTGTGCAGCAGTGGCAAGTTTCACAAACTATTGTGGCAACAAACGTTGGGGATACCAGTGTTGCAGCTGCAATCGTACATGTACCGGCAGGTAGTAAGCTGCTCTGAGGACTCACAAGGAACACCATTGTGGCCCAACAACTGCAACTTTCACACTGCATACGTACTATTACAAAGCAGCATACACGTGCTGCACACAAATTCACTAATGAGATGGACAGAAACTGCATGGCATGTTGTGCACATGCATGCAGCATGTAATGCAGAGTGTGACTTACGTAGTCAGGCTGCTCGCATGCTAGGTACTCAGCAGCCAAGCTCGACACAACTTCTCTGGCGTCGTCGAACTCATCCAAGTTTTCAATGACCTTCCTGCCATCGCTGGTATGGAACATTGGGTACTCCTGCAGCACAGCTCATGTGTGGCCAAGCAGCCTAGCAGTGATTGGTCTGCTTTGAGGGGCTTGGCTGGGTATGCGTCAGCCCATTGCTGTACATAGATGTTGTGAGCTATCCAAGTGCAACGTTTACATATGCACTGGACAGACAGGACACAGAATCCTGCTCATACATGGCCAACAAGCCCACAATGTATTGTAGTGATGGAAGGTGAATCGCTTTGTGAAGAAGTGTGGCACCATGCGCAAAAATGAGAATAGCTGCAGAGCCAAGTTCATCACATGCAGTCTGCTGGCATGTCATGGTGTGTGAGGATGTCCCCAGCACATCCTAAATGTGCGATGCACATTGCAAAACCTTTACATGCACAGCTGCAAATGTAATTGCAGCTGGCTTTGTAACATAAATAGAGCGCACAGACACGATGGTGTGTTACAGCAAGGGCTTGTTCACTTGCTCAGAAGCATACTGGGTTGCCTCAGTATGGGTTGCATGTGCAGCATCAGACAAACTATACCTTGTAGTTGTCCAGGAAGGCTTTGCGCTTCATGAGCTTGTCGTACTGGCTGAGGCAGTGATTGAACAGGTGACGTATGCTAGTGTGATTGGCCAGCATGAGCCCACTCACGCGATGCGCTGACTGCGCATATGGAGACTTCTTGGACAGTGCTACCTATGCGGCAGATGCTGCATTTTGGAAACACACACGATAGTGATGTACAAAAAGGGTTAAGCATATGTTCTTGCTGCACTTGCAGGCCAAACACAGGTCAACCATTGGTGTGCTGTGTTGCCGCTGTTTGCAGCCCAGCTACACCAGCAATAGACAGAACCCATCTGTGATAAGCTACACCTCAAGGACTCAGCTTGCAAAGTAGTGCATAGTCAGTGATGCATCTGCATATTTGCACAGAGTCTCAAAGTCTGACGTGCAGGCAACAACAGCATTTGAGGGAGGGCTGAGGCTTTGGTGACCCCTGTCAGGATCCCTCACAGCAAATGACTAGCACCACTGTCATGTGCAATGCCCAGATATGCACTGCAAACATTCGCACTGGCATTGGGTCAGCTTGATTCTGCACTGTGTTCAAATTTGACACAAGGGCAGGGCCTGCTGTTATGCTGTGGCAAGCGCAGTGCCCTTTGGCGCTACACCCATTGGGCTGTGCTTGCTTGAAGACAAGGTGAGGTGTACTGCATCACACAAGACCTGCTGAAAGGCTGACCTGGATGCTGACGCCCTTTGGCTCAGAAGCAGTGCCGCTCACTCTGTAAGCTTGGCGCCGTGGATCACAAGAAGTTACCGTCCTAGTCACCTGTGCAGGCAAGGATGTTGCTCTGGAACTGAGGCAATCCCAACGAGAGCTTTCAGGCTGCATATGGCTCAGCTGTCTAGGATTGTAGGAGGTTGTCTCCTTGCCAAGCCTCTCCAGCAGCTGCTTGTTCTCAGCTTGTGGCCAGGTCTTCCCAATGCTGTTGGGAGCTTCACCGACAGGAACTGTAATTGGACTGTACATGCTGATCACAGGCCAGTGTGTGTGGAGACACTCTGGGATGGCAGGCCCAAGTAGCGGGCAGCAGCTTGGCAGAAGCTCATTGCTGCTAGATGTGCGGGAGTAGCGGGTGGTGGGGCTGTCAGAAACCTGCAGTAAGTCCTCCAGGATGTTGCTTGCAGCAAGCGAGCTATGCGGCGACATGAATCTCTGTCTCATGGGTGTGGGATGTGGGTTGCACCCTGAAACAGCCATTGTTGTACAAGGTTTCCTGTCTGGCACGTGCAGCATGGGGCTGGAGCTGGCATGCTCAGGGAGGCCCAAGTCTGTCTGTGTCAGCAAGCTGTTGCTGCTGCTTCTGCTGGCAAAGTGCTTTTGAAGCATTGGGGACTCTGCTGCTGCTGCTGCTGCTGAAGGTATTGGTGTGGTCTGGCTCACAAGGGGAAGCAATGGTATGCTGAGTTCAGTTTGAAGCCATGTCGGCAACCCCGAGATCTGCATCAATCCATTCACACGAGTCAACCTGGTCATGCAAGTAAGACACAATCTGACACAAATGACATGTGACAGCCGCTATTGAGTCTGACCACTTTTGCGGGGTTTGCGGGATTTGAGTACTGTATGGGCAATGCATATCAGCCAGGAACCGTAACCACGCAGGACAGCAGCAATAGGTCAAATGTGCAAAAGCCAGCCCTCAGCCTCACCAAGTGCTGCATGCTGCCAGGCTCGTCCTCGTTAAAGCTGGCTGCAGGGGCTTGCAACAAAGGCGCGTCTGCTTGGTCCTGGAAGTTCTGGCTTTCTGCATAACAGCAGATCTCGATTGGGTGTCTCCTTTGACGAGTTTTGATTGAGCTCTGCCATTAACAGCTCATGCTCCAACACTCACAGTTGCACTTCAATATGCCTCAAGGCGGGCCATGCACAAGAGCCAGTGCAAGCATGGCGTGCACAGCATGACACTGTGAACAGCTGTCAAGCTTAGGGAGCTTCATGTAGCATATCATCATAGCACGCATAGCATGACACTCTGAATAGTTGTTAAGAAGCTATTCATGGAATCATACCGTTACGCAGGGAGGCAGCTTTTTGTGGCAGCTCTAGTGCATGGGAGCAGGACCTCACATCCTGCAGCAGTGACACTGGTTGCAAGCTTGACCAGCTGTATGCATATGCAAAGGGTTGGTTGTGGACCACTCCTTCCGAACAGTCTTAAGTTTGCTAAGAAGGGCTTAATTGCTGTCTGGCAGAACAAGCTACAGAATGACACAACACAGTACGGTTTTGACTTTAGGTTGATGTTGGAGCACTAGCAGTTTGCCTGTGTGCGCAGTGGATCCTTAGCTGAGAAGGATATACTCGGCACTCTGTTACTGTTGTGGGAAACTCAAGATGGTTGCTGCAACACCTTCAGCAAGCATGTCCCGCAGTACACAGTCACATGGATTGAGTCAGCTGAGGCGTGACGTGCAGGACACATTGCCAAGGTTCGTGGCTCAGCAGATATGCACGTACCTCAAGTGTGCCTGCAGAGGGAGCTGCACCACTGCTTGCTGTAGGCATTGCTGTGCACGCCTGCTTCACAGCAGCATGAAGGACATCGTGCGGACAGTCAGCATGACTTTGCTGCTTGGGCATCAGCAAAGCAATATCAGGAGCAGGACCATCTGCTGGAAGATTTTTGCTAGGTTGTGTAGCTTTGCCTGAAGTAGCTGTAGCTGAATGGGACGGGTTGCTCCAGTTGAACCTGCAGGAAGACTTGGCTTGCAACAGGGTCCAGGGTGTCTTGCCAGGCATGCTTCAAATCTAGAGCGAAAGGCTACACCATGCGTTGCTGAGGCAGAAGTGCAAGAAGTTCTGCACGTACCTGCCATCTTGACTCAGTCAGAATCTACAGTGATCAGGGATTCACACATGCACAAGCTGGAAGCATAAGATGAAATGCAGTCACTGGCCAACTGGCATGCACCCAACATTGGCTGGCAAGTACCACCTTTGTCGTCATTGTGTTGTTGTTGTACTGATGAGATGAACAGCATGCTTGTGGTCAGACCTGAATGACCCAGCTGCTTCAACCAAGCACTCACAGTCACCTGATGGTCATCACAAAGTCAATGGATGCAGCTCCTTTTGGGCAATCATTGTTGGCAAGGACACGAATCAGCTGAGAGCAGGCTGTCCCCAGCAGCTGGCCTCCTGCTTCATCATATACGCCCATGATGAGCCTGAAATGTTTGGCCTTGACATGGCTGCAAGCCTCATCCAATGATATGTACATAAA
>JUBA01000204.1:0-10060 GCA_000818905.1 Trebouxia gelatinosa | reverse complement strand
CAGCTTCTTGCTGTTGTCATCCATCTCCCGCTTCTTGCTGGCTGCTTGCATCTTCTCCCTTGCTGCCTTGACTTTCTCATTGTTGCCAAACTCATCAGCGAACTGTTTCACCTTTGGGTAGTCTGCCAAGTCAATACCGAACATACCAATCCTGAAAGAAAACAATACTTGTAGGCAGAGCCAGCAATGTGAGACACATACGGGCTGTCAGTGTGGGATTCATTATGGGTGTGTCACAAGATGCGGATAGCATGCATTGTGGGGGGTGTTATGCCAAGTGATTTCGTCCAGCACTGTGGGTGTGCTCAAACTTGGTGCAATCAGCAGTGTAGGTGGATATTCATACATAACAGTGCTTTGCCGCTGAATGGGTTGGTGGGTGTGCCAGGGTTGGGCATGCAGTTTCTCAGGATGCTTACCAAGAGAGGACAACAGACAAGTAGATGCCTGCTATGGTGACTTGCTGCGTGCTGAAGGCAGGGTCTTCACTGACCCTGCCCTTGTTCAAGTACTCAAGTTTTGACCGGAACTTGTCCAGGATCTTTTTCTTGGCAGCATCATCCCAACCAGGACCAAACAAGGGCCCAATTGTGGCATGCAGGTCTGTGCTGACAAAGTTGAATGCATCCTGGAGCTGATACCGCTCAAATGTGCCATTTGCTGGTGCAAGCTTTGACTGTGGGGCTGTGTCAGCAATGTACTGCATGACAGCTGGCCCCTCACTGAGGCTGCCCTTGGGAGTCAGGATGAAAGGCACGTTGCCCTGCAAGTAGCATGCTGTCAACAGCCTGTTGTGGTTCGCCAAAGACGGTAGTACAGCTGCAGCAGATGACGGTGTTCGCATGCGTCATGTTGACGGTATTGAAGATTCGCAACAGTGAGGCGTAGCATGCTTGGCAGCACACTTGAGGGATGGCAGGCGCTTCTAGAAACGTGTGGTGAGCGATCACGCAGCAATCACTACCTTGGGGTTGATCTTGTAGTAGTCGTCCCCCGATTTTGTGAGCTTGTGTGCTTTCAAGTCGACCTCGAACGCCTCGATGTTGCCACCTGCGATCTGGGATGCGATGTATGACGCAGCCCCGCAGGACATAGGGCTATAGTAAAGCTTGTCACCCGACATTTTGTTTTGGATCTTTCAGCACAGCTTGTCGATTCGAAGTGCAAAAGGAATTCGTCAACGAGGTGCGCGCTGCGGTCTTAACCCATGTCAACATTACACCATGGTGCCAGCAGAATGGTAATGACGCTGACCGGAATCTAAATCCTGCTTAAGCGGCTGGTGCAGCATATGCCATGCAAGCCTGCTGACCAATGCCAGTCTGTGTAACCCAGTCTGTGTATCAAGGCACATGCATGCAAGCTGCTGATAACGTTGTCGTGATTCTGCAACCTCTCAGTCTGAGATTGCCATTGTCTGGACAGAAGCCAGCATATCTGCTGAACAGCAGGTTCGTCGCGAGTTGCAAATTTCTGCGGTTTACAGATTGCTGTAGCACATTGGCGTCTGTGTATGACTACTTTATAGCCAGGTCCTACATGTATACAGTGTTGCAATCTGTTTCTGGTGGCCATGCTCAAATGATGATGTCTTGACCATTCAAGCTATACACGCCTGGTTTCCATACCTTGCGTGCGCTTCGTTTTGCCGTAGCATACTAGCTGCTCAGATACAGCGAGACAACTACGCAGGCATTGCCGCACACATTTAAGGCGCAAGGCTTGCTTTTCAGACAAGCGAAATGCCTGTGTGTAGCCATCACCTGCATGCCAGTCCGGGTCTGCTAGTCAGGAAGCCGTTCAGGCAGCATCGAGCGAGTGCTATGCAACTGAGGACTCGACGCAAGGTTGCTACACATGCTGGTCCCGTCAAGGAGGCAGAGAGACCCTCTCCAAGCTCTGCGGTGATCGTCTGATCTGCAAGACAGCAAGCAGCACAAAATGCAAAATTGGATTAGCTCACATGTTTGGTACAAGTGTAGACAGAGAAGCTGAATGAGGGGATCGCCAACTTCTATGACGAGTCCTCTGGCCTGTGGGAGTCGATGTGGGGTGAACATATGCACCACGGTAAGTTGCTGCTAGTAACGCCGCAAGCTGTGCATGCACTAAAGCGTATAAGTGCCATGGGTATTAGGCTCTGAGACTTGCTACAGGACCTTGCATGATGCAAACGACTCACATACATCTAGTTGGCTCACAGCAAGTACTGCAGCTACCGTGACACAGAATGCAAATCCCTATAGCATATAATTGTGAAGGCTACCTGTACTGTGACAGGCTACTACCCCAAAAATGGATCCAGCAAGACCAACCAGGAAGCACAGATAGATATGATAGATGAATCGCTGAGGTGGGCTGGTATCAGCGAAGCCAATGCGGTATATCTTATGCGCCCATTACACAAGTGTTGCTCACGCTAATGCCACATGCTTGCACTTACATCACTTGCTGACATGTCATGCCTACCTGCACGAGTCTGCTGTACCAAGTTGCTCCTTTGCTGACGGTGTGGCTGGCTCACATTGAGAAGCCGAAGAAGTTTGGAGCTGGCAAAACAAGTGCAAGCATGCAAATGTGTGATGAGAGAGATTGAAGCAATGTCACTCTCTTGTAAATGCAAGGGTCTGCTGTACTACACAGCCAGCCCCAAAGTCATGCCCAAAGTTTTGTCACATCAGTGCATATTGCAGCGCAGCACTGCACAGCATGTCACAGTGTGGCTCAGCGCAGCACTGCACAGCACAGTGACATGACACAGCATAGCATAGCACAGCACAGCACAAATTACTAAAACACAGCACATAAGAGCACAGCTCTGTTGTGCAGATGGTGGATGTAGGATGTGGCATTGGTGGGAGCAGTCGGCATATCTCTCGCAAGTTTGGCTGCACCGCAGAAGGCATCACATTATCTCCTGTTCAGGTGGGCTGCTATTGGGCTGCTGCTTGTTGCCACTTAACAATAGGGACTTGCTGTGCAGCTGTGCAAATCAAGCTGCATAGCCGTTGCACACATGCCCATAGCAACATGCTGTCCCTCACATCTAGCAGCCTCCACTTGAGAAGCACCATCAAGGCTGCTGTCCTCATATAGTCCTCATAGGCTGTGAATGCAATCTGGTCTTCTTCGTCACAAAGTGCCATCTGCGTTCTGGACCATCAGCACTGCTGCAGGCTGCTAGAGCTAACAGCATATCAGAGAGTCAAGGGCTAGGTGATAAATGCCATTATCAGGTAGCAGACGCCTTGCATCAGCCGTTTAGGGATGGACAGTTTGATTTGATATGGTCCATGGAGAGCGGTGAACACATGCCAACAAAGCCCAAGTTTGTAGCAGAGCTAGCTAGGGTTTGCAAACCGGGAGGCAAGATCCTCATGGTCACATGGTGTCATAGGTGAGCTTTGTTCACAAAATTGCGCTGAACATACCTCATCTGCTTCATGGCTGAGCTGTTGTAGCCCTTTGTGCCCTCTGACCTGTTTGCAGAGCATGTGATAAGCTGTTGTATACTTGATGGGCAGTCATTGTCATTGTCCAAAGGGCCTGCAGTGTCTGCCATTTTATGAAGTGCTGCTTCATCAATGTTTAGATGACTTTGCAACCTTTGTGCATTCGTCATACGACATGACTTGCGTATATGACTCTGGTTTCATGCACCAGGATGCTGTTTGCTGCACAGCGTATGCAAGTTGGATGGTTTCATCTGCTGTGCCTGATACCATGGTCAATACCCTGAAGAGGTGCTGCAGGACATGCAGGCTACTATTGCACTGTTGAGTGTGTTGCATTCTGGGTGTGGTTCGTTGTTCAACATGTGCCATTGATAAGTACGTTGCATCCTCAAGTATGGTGCAGACTGTACATACACAGTATACAGGCAAGATTCTGACGAGAACAGACTACAATGAAGCATTGAAAAAGCAGGACTATCCAGGTGCTTTTGCTGATCTGCAGGAAGCAGAATCACCTGTACAACCCTGCATGCTACATGAAACACAGCATTTGGCTACACATTTGAGTGAACAACTGTTTCTGCACACAGGAATCTGCAATCTGGCGAGACAAAGCTAAAGCCCAATGAGGAAGCGCTGCTGGACAGCATCTGCAAAGCATACTATCTACCCAAGTGGTGCTCCATCAACGACTACGAGGAGCTGTTCAGAGCCAATGGCTTGCAAGGCATCAAGACTGAGGACTGGTCTGAGGAGGTGGCGCCTTTCTGGGGGGCCGTCATCAAGTCTGCATTGACGACGCAAGGCCTTGCTGGCCTCTTCAAGGCTGGCCTCACGACGTTGAAGGTGAGCCTCATCAGCAACATTACCGAGCTTACCTGTAACAGAGGCAATGCACTGTAACAAGCAATGGCCTGCTTTTTGTCCTGTGATCAAGCAGTGACAACACAGATGGGTGGCTGGTCCCGCATGGCTGGCCCCACATCACTGAAGGTATAACGTTTGCCATCACTGTCAACAGATGTCTCAACCTGTCCATTAGCGCCCCAGGGCTATGCACACACTGTAGACTAGAGAACTGTCTTGGGGTGCTGTCATCAAGGCTGTACTGACAAACGATGGTGTGGCTGGCTTGTTCAAGGCCGGCCTCACACACAGAAGGTACAGGCTGTCACAGTCAACACATGCAAAGCAGTTTTGTCTTTAGCTGTGGGGCTGCACTGACTTTGCATCACGTTTCCTGTGGGCAGTGCTTAAAAGGTGTGGCCTAGACCTGTGGGGCATAACAGGCATAGAAGGAGCATCACTGCATTGCTGATTGGTGGCATGACTTTTGTCAGCTGCATGACAGATCTCTCTATTTTCACGATTTGAGATGCATCCCTGCGCAGACCTGCTTGCTTGCTAAGCTTATGACGTAGAAACAACTGTGCTGCACATCTGGGCATGACGTAGCCCGTGAATCCCATGCCATGCTCTATGGGTGCTACCACATCCAAAGAGGCTATGAAGGGTAGAAGGGTAGGGCTTTGCATGTTCTTCCCAAGTTCAATGAAGGCATTTGTCCCAAATTAATATAATTTGATTCTGATCCAATTTAATTCTAATTCGATTTAATTCTAATCTACTTTAATCAAATTGAAGCTGCGATTTCATAATCGCAGCATGTATTTGCAAATGGTACATCATCTGCGCTGAGACGCGTTTCCAGGACTTCTGGCTAAGAAGGGGAATATCTGTCCTGGCCAACACGTCTATGGCACACGCCCTGTCAGCGCACACCCCTAGGGTGCAACTTAATGTCTACAGTAAGACTATATGTTGGCGCTCAGAACTAGGGTAGGACACACCACGCAGGTACCTGGCATTGGCTGGCATACCTGTAACTTGTTATCATTATCTTGTCACTTGCAGGGTGCCCTGGTCATGCCTTTGATGAGCAGAGGGTTTAAGAAGGGTGTCATCAAGTTCAATCTTATCACAGCCACCAAACCTCTCTGAATGTCAAAAGTTTTAGCAGAGATTGCCTAGTGGCATAGCAACGCTGCTGAACATGAATGAGCTCACACTTTGGGATCAGCAACTCAGCAGTTGACCTATTTGTGATGTGTCATGCAAGGATGCTCTATTCAGTAACCATTTCGAGCAACACTGCACCTTGCGGTCTCATTGCATGGCAAGTACACAGTAGGCTGTGTCAGTGTGTGTATGTGCTGTTCGTGTGCAAGTGCTGGTATTGATTTGATATGATGTACATGGCAATGCCACCTGGATTTCCTGCCATCGTGATTGCTGTAATACCTGTGCAAATCATGACCACTTGGCGCTTCTAGGTTATGCCTCTATGCCAAGCTGTGTCATGTAAATGCACAGTGCATGGCACTCATCATGTGCTGGTGGTGCACGAGCTGGAAGACAAGTGATTTGCTTGCAATAGCTACAAAACCTAATGATGGCACTGCTAAAGGGATCCAGATATAAACGATAGTCAGGTCAAGTTGACAGGTCGATGGAGCGAGCTCTTGACAGTGTAGGCCGGTTGTGACTGCTACACTTATCAATCTGTCAAACACTTCAGCCTGTGCAAAATTGCTTACAGCTACGCTGCCATGCCTGTTTGGGAAAGCCAGCAGCAGTCAGCAGCCACACCAAGGTACGAGCACACAAAGAATGGGTCAAGTTGAGCACAACAAACTGGTTTTCATCTCCTCATTTGATTGCTGTTAGACATATTTACAAGCCACTGCGTCCCCAGACCACCAGAGACAGGGAGAAAGTGAAGATGGCACATGTTGCTGCCCACCCTGCCTGTACAATGAAAGGCTCACCCTGCAGTGGCAAGCATGCACTGTTGACTTCTGGTGCCAGCAAAGATGCCTGGGAAAGTCGTTGGCTAAAGGGTCCATTCAGACACTTCAACTTGCAGGAATGCAGTGGCAATAGCTGGCTGCTGAAGTAAACCAGACAAAAGCTGGCAAGCTAACAAAGGTGTATCTGCCTGCATTCGACTTACATCTGCTACGATGAATGCCTCTTGAGCTGCTTGTGCAGCTGGGGCAACAGCCAGCGTCAATGCTGTCAAAGCTGTGGCAGCGCTTGCAACGTGAACCTGCATGAAGCACCACCTTGTCAACGAAATTGGTACACAGTGCCTCTGCTGGTCAGTGTGCTTCCCATGGTCAAATACTGATGCGTAGAACCTCCTGCACGGCGGGTACCTTTGTGGGCTGGTGCGCAGCAGCGACGACTGATCTGTTTGTCCTTCGGGCAGGGAGGCGAACAGCGACCGGTGTCTGACGAGGCGAGACGTTCAAGCTAGACTTGAAGGCAACAGCTGCGGGAGCAACAGCGGTGGCAACCATGGCTGTGTGTACTACAAAAACACAGCACAGAAGCTCTTGGCGCACGAAGTCGGTTGCTGGTTCAGGATAACACGCAGGCAATAATTGCGGTAAAGACACGCACACCGTAAAACCGGATATGCCCCGGTTCAAAGGCATTTATATTCCACGTCGAGTTCAGTCATCGTAATAGCGTTCCGGCGGTGCGTTACCAGCGTTAACGCTGCTGTGATGTTGCTGTGTGATGTGCGAACTTCTCGCTTAGTCCTAGTTGCCTTTGACCGTCAAGGCTGTGCCGCGATTCACAAGCTCAGACTTGCGCATGACCAAGAAGCTGCGGAAGGAGCCGACAACGTCAGCTACGCCCGGTCCTGCCTCAAACAGTGTCGCGAAACGCACAGTCAAGCCGAAAAGTAAAGCAGCTGAGAAACAAAAATCTGACCATCTGTCTGGGCGGTCGAGCCCGTCTCTCGCAGACAATAGTGCCAGTCACACAAGTGCTGTCACTGCCGATATCGACGAGATCTTCAAGACAGCTAAAAAGAGACCGAAGGCAGAGGCAGCGCAACAGGTGCACCAATAGCGCATGTTTTACCAGGCGCCTGCCTTGCCACATGCAATTCGGGTCAAACAGTGCACCTGTCTGCAGGACGTGCGGACCAACAAGGCTCGTAAGGTAGAAGGCAGCAAGGATGATATTTTTGCTCTAGGACAACCTAAAAGCCGCAGGTTGGCAACAATACACAGACTGTGGCTTCCTGCACAGCGGACGCATGTTGCATCAGCTTGTACAAAATCATGTACATGTTTGCTTGTAGGTATGACCCAGAAGGCCTGCCGGTGTACAGCCCTGAAGAGCTGAATGTAGGTGCAGGTGGCGACACAGACCAGTGCCCCTTTGACTGTACCTGCTGCTTCTGACACTGAGCACCTTGTTGCCTCCCACGATATAGCAATGCGCACAACCCATGCCCATTCTCTGTCATGTGTCTATATTTCACTATCACACATTTGCCCGTATGCTAGCCATAGGTCACAGCTTATGTGGTGAACCCATCAGGCTTTGCCAGGGAGGTGTCTCTTGTCTTGAGTGTACATGTGGTCATTGTCTTGCAATGCATAAGACACCCCTAGCACACTATACTTGTGTACACGACAATATACCTGTACAATCCACAACGCTGGCGTAGTAGACAGTCTATCACAGGGCATACTATGATAGTCATTGCCATGTGTTTGCTGCACAGCAAACACTTTACTTGATTCTTCACAGTCCGAGTATTTGCTTTACATCAATTTCACATTAACGCTCAGATGAACGCTTTGAGTTGAGTTGCACGAGGCAGAGTCGGCTGGCTGGCCAAATTCACGAACAAATTTCAGGCCTCTCCATACAGATGCGTGTGTTGCTAGAGACTGCAAACTTCTACCACATCGCGCAATTTGACAGCAGAACAGCCACGTGGCTACGAACTCTTGGCAAAAGCTAGTCAGGAAAATGATGTAGCTCGGCCATGACCGGGTNGGGGGGGGGCAGGAGGGGGGAGGAGAAGGGAGGGGAAAGCACAAGAGACAACACTGCTGCTGTTACATATTTTTTCTTCATGCATGAGGAAAGAGTACATGCTGTACTGCCTTTCCAGAGCCCTTGCCCTGTAACTGCATATCGGGATGACTGTATGAAAGGGTTGGAAGGGAACAACACGGTTGCCACAAGACATTGCTCGCAACGTCAATCAGTGACATCTGAGCATGACACGGAAGCAACTTTGTGGCCCTTCCAGGCAGGCTAGATACAGGTAATGCTCTACCTGGCCATCTTTCAGCAGAGCTGGGTCTGGCTGGAACTCCTCCTTACAGCCTCGCTGCTGTATTTGTGCCAGCAAGGTTTTCATCTGCTCTTCTGCAGCCTGCATCAGCAGCAGCAAGCATCGCTCAGGTGTCATGTGTAATACACTGGAACATCTCACAGTGGGTTCCTGCCATAGCCATGGCAACGGCACAGGCCATACCACAGAGAGGTGCTGTTCATGCAGCACGGGTAGAATGAGGGTCACAAACAGTTGCAAATGGACATGTGCGGTACATTTGCAGAGCGCTGCATGCTGCCCCCAGTGCTGTGCTGTGCTATCGTCACATACTGTGAGTGCAGCTGCTCTGCTGCATGCAAGCATCTGGACCATGTTGGCAAGCACGGCAGCACACACATAATACAATTCTGCCGTTCATCCAGCTAAAGTGTGGAAATTGGTTTGGTGCAGTCATATTGCGGGGAGGCTGCACCAAGCCAAGGTTCAGCAGAACAATCAATTGTTGACCCAAGGCATACAGCTTGACAATAGCATGAACACAAGCTGTACCTGCAGCTTGCCTCGCTCACTGATGGCTCCTGCTGACACTGGCTGCTGCCATGCTGTTCTCTCCAGGGNTGTATCATGCACTGCGCAGAAGTTGCACAGCTTGAAAACAAGGCAAGCTGCAGCATTCGTCTGCGAACCTCCACTACCTCACTGACAGCAAGCTAAGGTCAAAGCTGAAGCAATATGCAAGCAGTGAGGAGCGGACCTCAACAATGACTCGGGGGTGCAATCCTTCCCCAAGGTATCTCTCAGCCTGCTTCATGAGCTCTCCAATCAAGAGAACAGTGGAGGTGGTGCCGTCCCTGCATGCTGAGCACGCTGTGTGGAGTCACCGTTGAAATGAAACAGTGCTGTCATCATAATGAGCTGCAAGGTGTTACTGACCCAGTGATGTCATCTTGTGCAACTGCAGTTCTAGCAATCATGACTGCTGTGGGATTCTGTATTTGCATTTCCCGCAGCAGCACATTGCCGTCTTTGGTCAGCTTGATGTCTGCAAGCGTGAACTGCCGGTCATTTCAAGTTGTGCTATGCTTCTCTGCAGCTATGATGACACTTGGTGGGACTGATCAGTAACCTACCGCCAGCACCACCAACCAGCATTTTGATGGTGCCTTTGGGGCCAAGGTTCGTTTTCATGACTTCGTGCAGCCCTTTCGCTGCATTGATGTTCATGAACAGGGCTGCGCCTCGGCCCATAACCTCAGCCTTGGGGTTCAACGTCTTAACCGATGTCATGTTGCCAAGATCGCTAACGTCACCGGCTTATATCGGTGCAGTGTAAAGATCTAACAAATTTGCGTTTGGATGCGCCTTGGACGTGCTGCGCTGCTCGTGACTACTGCAAGCATTTGCACGGGCGCAACAGCAATTGCAAGTCTGCCTCAGCAATCAACCCTAGGCA
>JUBA01000203.1:0-10070 GCA_000818905.1 Trebouxia gelatinosa | reverse complement strand
CAAGGGACCCATTGACAATGCCATTGACCACCTGAGAGACCCCTTTGGTCAAAACAGTGAGCATCATACACGCACCTGCCTTGCTGTCCTGTGCAATGTCGGTGTGCGATGGTGTCAAAATCCGTAAGCAACGTGTATTGTCATACATCACTCTTGGTTCATGCCTGACAGTGCCATATGCCTGGATCATAAGCTGCATTAGGATTGAACATGCCATTATGCTTGCTCAGTCAAGCTGTGTATTGACCGCGCATCCTGCCTGCCAAAGTTAGTGCTTGTCAGGCTGACTNCAGCGCAGTTCAGCCATCAGTCATCATCTTATCTGACCGTATCTGCACACCAGCCATAGCAGACATGTATGCAACGCTGGTATTAGAGAATGCAGATTGAGCCGCAACTTGCAAGGGCATGCGTTGCTGCAACATCAGCATGCAATGCAGCAGGGTCCAACTCTGCAGTCTTGCTGTGCAACAGAGTGCAGCTGCAAGCTCTAGCTGTATAAGCCCTGTCCAGCAACACTGGAGGTTGCCTGTCTGGTGACGTGCGCATCTGCTCCCTAGCCCAACATGTATTTGCTCAGACCGTGCGCACACATGACTGCAGCGAGCTATGCCTGTCCATGCTTTTTGAGTCCAAATCACAACATGATGTTGTGCAGGTGCGCAATGCCAGGCTTGGCATGCTGGCAGTGCTGGGCTTTGCCGTCCAGGCCTGGGTGACTGGCAAGGGACCCATTGACAATGCCATTGACCACCTGAGAGACCCCTTTGGTCAAAACAGTGAGCATCATACACGCACCTGCCTTGCTGTCCTGTGCAATGTCGGTGTGCGATGGTGTCAAAATCCGTAAGCAACGTGTATTGTCATACATCACTCTTGGTTCATGCCTGACAGTGCCATATGCCTGGATCATAAGCTGCATTAGGATTGAACATGCCATTATGCTTGCTCAGTCAAGCTGTGTATTGACCGCGCATCCTGCCTGCCAAAGTTAGTGCTTGTCAGGCTGACTGTCTGATAGCGCCCTGCACTCCGCGCAATGCAGGCTTTCTGGGCTACATGTCCATCTACACCATGCTCTGCTGTGCTGCAAGGATCACTGTGTGCTGCTAGACACAGATTGGACACATCATGCCATAGTCATGCCGAGTTTGATAACGCTGCTTCAGAATATGTTCATAGTAACACGTCCGCATGCATGTTTGTGCTGGCAGAGTTGATTGTATGATGTGTTATGTGAGTTGCATGCTTGTGATGCAGTCTTCACTCAGGGTGAGAAGGGGCTTCAGGTGACAGGCATCTTCCTGGTCTTTGCTGTTGGTCTGCACTTGGTGGAAGCTGTGCGCAACTCAGCCCAAAAGAAGAAGAACAATGGCAGGCAGCAGAGCTCACCACCTTCACCAGCTTGAGACATCTGGTAACCCTTTGAGGTGGTCCTGGCTGCTGGTTTGCTCCACCCAAACATGCAGCTGTATATGGCTTGCTCACTGCCAGGATGGTTACACGAATGTGTATCAGCTGCTGTAAGCTCATGTGCAATGTCACAAGTCTTAATACACAGCAGCGCCTACATTCATCAGCTACACATACACAGCTGGCAAGCAGTCCATGACCCTGTGAGCATTGCAATTGCATTGCGCTTACTTGCACCACACCGGGCAGCTTGCCAAGCATGAGCTGACAGCGTAAGCAGCTGCTTGAGCTGCTCGATATGTATGCATGACTCAAGAGCGCAATGCGCCAGTTTTGTTGCTTTTGCAGGGAATTGGCGCCAATGAGAAGCTAGTGCACATGCCCTGCATATACAAATCCAAGCAGATTTACAGCAGAAGCCTTGCACAGTACACTGTATCACTACCAAACACCCCACTTGTGACAGTAGGACAGCAAGTGTAAGCCACAGTCACCAACAGGAGAAGAAGCATATTTCTGTAAGGCATCAAGCTGTAGCAGGAGGTAGTAGAGCATCTGTTTGTGCCATGTACTGCCACAGCAAATGCAGACTGCCTTGAATGGGTTCTGTGGTGTGTTTCTGGCTTGCACGTGAAGAGCAAACTTTATTACAAGTAGATGTATTATTACTGAATTGGTAGCAGTACCCCAAGAACCAGCATGTCGCGTATGAGCAGATGAAGTATAGCAGTCAATACGTACAGGGAACCAACACTGCTTGCTGGGGCTTGTAATATGTGTGCAACAAATACTGAGATGATCAAAAACATATATGATACCACTCTAAATTACTTTTAACCCGCAGATCCACAACACACCAACTTGCCGCTGCCTGCTGAACATGCTACATTTGCTGCAATGAATTGTGTGTACAGCCACAACTACACCAGCAGAAATTAACACAGCATTGTCAAGTACAAGTGAGTGAACTGACACAACAAAGCTAATCAGACAATTCAGACCTTAACACACTGTTGTAGCCTTGATTCATGATGTAGTCTTCAGCTGAATTCAAACACTGCTCGAGTGTTGTACACACAAGTGCAGTGATTTCTGCGTTTGGCCCCGTCTCACTACTCAGATTCTTGATGTACAATATATCCTTACGTCCACCAAGTCCTAAACGCCTCTCCAAACCCTGCATTACGGTCAGGAAGCTGCAGCATGACAACCATGTCCACACACGCTCTGATTGCAAATATGCTGTAAGTTTGTGCAATTATATGGTGTATGACATGGCTTGATGAAAGTTTGGCATGCAGTGTAAGACATCTTGGGCAGTTGCCTGATATGTGCACACCCCTGCCAAGGCACCACTGAGGCATCTAATCCTACAGCTAGAAAAGATTTGCGCGGCAGCCAACATCAGCAGTGACACAGCTAGGTACAGCGCTCACCTCCGCCAGCGCCAGCAGCCTTGAGCTATGAAATGTCTTGGCCAGGTCCTTGCCAATTACGTCCGGGTCGTACTCATCAATCTTGGTAAGACAGATCAAAGTTGGGACTTCTGCAAACATGCAGTCACCAAACTCCAGGAAAGACAGGCACATGTGCACCATGTATATGCTACAACACCGAAACTCAAGGAAATAGAGATGTTCACCTCTTTCCCTTGCAAATTGCCGCAACTCACGAAGCCTTGACAGGTAGGCTTCGTCTGTGGCAGCGCTGCAGGGCACCACAAACAGCACACAATGGACTTGGTCAGCCAAATGTGGACTTGCATTGAAGCCTAATGTCCTTGTTGAGATAGGTTGCATCTGGTCACACCCATCAGGAAGGTTGCCATCCAAGATGAACGCCATTTCTCCTCTCTTGTAGTCATCATCACCCCACCCCATGGTGTCCCACAATTTCCAGTGTACTGGAGCTTGAGACTCAGGCTGTACAAACGCATACTTGTGCAGGCGAGTAGTTAGAGGGCCTGTACCCTCACCGTGTATAGCTTTTCTGGAAATGCGGCCCTTGCAAATGCTGTCAACTGTTGAAACAATACTTGACTTGCCAGCACTGACTCCACCACACAGCAAGATGTTCACACTTGCCACTGGCAAGCCAGCTTGCTGTGGATTGTACTTGAAGATTTTGTCCTGCAACTGTGCACCTGCCTACACCACAAAACACAATGCTTGTTTCCACAATGCATGCTTTGGAATACTCCTCAGCTGATGTTCTTGACAGCACCTTTCAGCTAGTACCTGTGCTGCCCAAGGAAATGCTGTGCTCCATGGCTCATCAAAGTGTTCAACAAAGTTAGAGGTCTCAACCTTCAGCACTTCCATTACAGAAGCTCCTTCACTGTGGTCAATGGAATGGAAGTAGAAACCGCCAGGAATGGTGAAGGATGCATGACCGCCTCCGAAAACCTCTGTGGGAGCTCGTTCACCGCCACCAAAGGTGAAGAAGTCATGCTTGTTGCCAAATATTGGGCCATAGTTGACGTGGGTATACACCTCGTTGCCAAAGTTGTTTCGAGCGAATTTTTTCTGATTGCTCACCGCCTTCTGCTGCGCGTTAGATTTGAAGCGGAACAGGAAGGCTTCAGGATCCTCTTTGTATGTATTTCTGCTCTCCCAGGACACGCTTGCAAAGCCCCCGTGATACAGCTCGCCCGTTTGCAGCAGAGTGAGCGTAGCACCTTGCTGGTCACATTTGCTGTGAAACTCAGTAACGCTCCAGCCGCTGTCGCCAGTGCTGAAGATTGTGGTCAGCTTGAGCTGTGTCGCATCTACGTTGAGGTACGAGGCCAGTAGGTCAACTTGGCTTGCAGTTGTGACAAGTTTGCTGTTGGCGACTTGGCGCGAGATGTTGCGCCCAGGCATGATGCTGAACAGCAACGTATGTTTGTGTTGCGCTGTGTCATGCGCACTCGAATCGTATGTCGGAGACTTCCTCAACCAGTTCCTCAACAAGAAGTTGATTACAGGAAGGTAATGTCTGTTCTGCACCGCATGCTACAGGTGTTGTTATGTGAGCAGTTGAGTGCTTCGCTGTCTCTTGTAAGTCGAGCATTGCTTGAATGATCAGAAGCCTGTCATTGCATGTTGGAGTTTAAGTTCCTGATCACTGACGCAGCGAGTGATCACTGCTCATGAACAGCTGTGTGTCACATTTGTTACATTGGGGTGCACTGCAGCTTTAGGACTGACATTTGGCTGTGCAGGAGAAAACTGTGCAGCAAGCCGCAGCAGCTTCGCATCTTGTGGTGAGGCACCTCGTGACATGACAAAGATTTAGGCAGTCAAAAGTATCAGAACAGGCATACGGCACAGCCTATCACAGATCATTACATGTCACGACGTCACTTGTCACACAGTGTATAATCACAAAGCTGTTAAGCATCACTTATGGGTGTGAACAGGACTATGCGCTGCTGTCATCAGGCAGCGGGTATCATGTAGCTGCCATCAAGCAGTGTTGCTACCATGACATTGCATTCACAATTCAAATCACCGGCAGCTAGAATACCTGCTCATCTCCACACACTAGCTCATGGTTGTGATCATACATTAAGAACGTTAACCAGTTGTTATCATCATGGCAATCTGGTCAAGAGTCAAGGATTCGTCATCATTCATGGTATAGGAATACGTGCAGAAGATCAGGCAGCTGCTGTGAGCTGTCCCTGTCAGCCCCACGGCACCCACTTCCTTACTGTTGCGCTCTTCTGGACCCATGGATCACTCTGAACCATTCTAGCCAGAAGTATGATCTTGTCACTGGCTTTCCCAGCAGCAAACACATAGCTGAGGTATCGCACTGCAGATAATGCACAGACACATTGCAAACAAGCTAAAGTGGCATGTTGCAGTTGTTGCTATGTTTCATGTGCACTGTGACTGCTGCGTGCCAATACGCAACAGCATGCACATTTGTGTCTACCAGAAAAATTTTCATGACAGCATGTATCCCCATGCATGACAACGCTGAGATGGACATCAAAATGTACACTTTCCATGACAATGCTCCGCACTTTCCACCGCAATGCTCCGCAATGTATGCAGCAGCTAGCAGTGACACACATGAGACACTGGTAGACATCTTGCATTCTTGGAAGCATGTGGTCACCTGCATCATCAAGAGTGCGCTCTCTGAGCCAGGGTGAGTTGGCTGGAGTGCGTGCCTGAGCATGGTCATGCCTCCTCACCTCCCAATACTTCACTCTGAACGCCACCCTGATCAGGCACAAAAGCGTTCACAGGTGCAGCTGCAGGGGCAGTGCTGACAATGTACAACACCATACAGCATGTCAAATGACCTGATGCATGTGCAACTGCACCATTAAGCAGTCAGGGATGATATGCGGCATGGGCAGCATGGATGCAAGTATGCAAAGCGACCACGCCCACTTTCTTGTCCTGTTCTTGAGTTGACATCTTGAGGCACTTTGTGCAAGTGTTGTACATGCCATGCACATCATCTAACACAGATGCACTCAATGTGGGTTATCAAGTAGACAGTACAAGCATCAGTATTGCATATGCTTGCTGTGATGTAACCTGTTTGTCTGACATGCTAATGCATGTCCACTATTGGCTACCTGGTCTCCACTGCTCGTTGGATGCACGCTTCAAGATTTTGCAAGGGTCCAGCAAGGGTCTCATTATCTGGATGAGCGCACAACACATCTTTGATGGCTCTGCAATACCAAACATGGGTTGGCAACAACCCACCAGTTAGGCTCAGCACCCAAAAGCAACAAATGCTTACTGTATGAACACGGGTTCCTTGACCTGCTCAGCACATGTCACATTTGCAAGAATGTGCAAAGCCATGAAGGTGTGACCACTCATTTTGGATTCGACTCCCCAGCAACATGTAAAACTTGGTCAGATTGAGCAGATGTGCATCACTACACACTTTCTAGCACATGCGCAAGCGTTACTGGCTGTAGCAACATTGCTGAAACAGTTGTATGGCATCATGGGTAACATGAAATGGTACAGTCATTGCATAGCTGCAACATATGCACTGACATGAGTGAGTTGCTTGTCATGTATAATGCAACTGCAACAAGACACGGCTTCCGTCATATCATGACCCACTTTCCACAACAGGGTGAGATACATTCTGTCAAATGCACAACACAGGCTGAGACCCCATGGCAAGTGCCAGCGGGAAGCAGAATGCAATGTTCAAATCTTCTCCAGCATGCAGTGGAGGCTTGAAGGCTGTGTGCTTAGATGCTGTGCAACATAGGCCAAGCTGTGCAGCAATTGCCATGACAACTGCCATGGCAGTCACAGAATTGCATCAGGCATCAAGCAGCAAGGCAGCATGCAACTGCCATGGGCAGTGAGCCAGACTTGGTTGGCACATGTTGCCGCATGAGAACTGAAGCATCGCCTGCCACGCTGTATGGCAGCTAGCGGGTGGTGATGCAGGAGCATTGCAGGGCATGCAGACAAGGGGTGATAAAGTATGCAAGTTCAGGGCTATGACTTCTGCGCAATGCACAAGATGGGAACCCCAAAACCTAAGCTGAAGCCCTGAGCGTATTCCCTAAACCCTAAACCCCTTCACGCTGTGATGTACCTGCCCAGCTGTGAGGCAGCTGCCATGGCGGCAGCCATATGGGGGTGCAGGGGTTGTGCCAGGTGCAGGTATGGGGCTGGCGTGTAGCTTCCGCTCACAATTGGTGCCTGCTGGGTCATTGCTTCCAAGGCCGCTATGCGCTCCAACAGCACCTGCAATGACTTGAGCAGTGACACATGGCTGACATGGATCAACATCACGATGACAAACATCATAATGAGAGATGCTGATCTGTGTGCAGGCCCAAAGAAGATTGTGACCTGGCCAAACGGATCCCATGAACAATGTCCAACACACGTCTGCTGGGCAACAGCATTCAAGTCATCGGCTGCTGCTCTTGTACAGCTTTGTTGCAAACAAAGTTGCTCAGGGCTGTCTACACACAGCATATGCTGTTGCTGAGCTAAGCTTGGCTGTGAGGTCCAGGTTCAAAGTGTACATCCATGTTGCCAATATACAACAAGCAACCCCATCCGAAGCGTGCAGCTCGACATCTATCTGCATGCAAGAAGCAAGCTGTGCAGCAATCATGCATGCAGTCTCTGACCTGTGTTCACCCACGTTGCATGACCATGTCTACAAAAGAAGCAGAAATGGGGTAGTGAGACAGCCAGGGTTCAGGGCAAAGACAGTGAAAGCTGACCTGAGCAGCAGCCAAGCTGCCCTTGACAAGGGGGGCCATTACAAGAGGCCCTGCCCTCCACACCACTGCATCTTTAGCAACCTGGGCTTGGACTGCTGCCAGTGTGCTGGCTACCCCCTACAAGCCACATTTCTCAATCTTATAGGGTGGCATGCACCAACAATGCTTGCATGGAAGGCAACAAACTAATCCTGCTGTACAGACAATGCTGCCTGACAACGCAAGTCAGGGGCTGAATGCAGAGCTTGACATGGTCTACACAGCCTTCACTGCCTGACTGTGCTTTGCGAGTTTGTACTCGTGATCATGATCACGCTGTCAGTGCTTGCAGAAGCAGAAGTACTTGTCATAGCAGATTGATGTCAGTGTTGCAGGCAAAACCCAGCAGTGTTTTGATGTACAGCACCAACCATGCTCAACATGGTCATGCAACTTGAATGCTACAGACCAGCACAGGTTGCAGCAATTCAAACTTTGGCCTCAGCTGCTTGCCTTGATGCTAGCGCTGCTTCCAGAGGGTCTGCTGGGCTCCTGTGCATGCAGTAGGGCTTCATGTGGATGGCCCTCAGCCCTGAGGGGCTGCTGCAGCTCATCATACAGGACATAGTACAGCTGCTCTATGAGGTGGGCTCCCTCAGCAACAGCTTGACCCACCTTCCCGAGAGCATCCTCCCTGGCATACCTGCACTGGCAACAAAACCATGAAGTGCAGCTTGCTTTGCCTTTGCATCCCCGTGGCGTTGAAGCCACAAGTGATTATCATCGCGTTCTGCATTTCCAGCAGCCTCGGTTTCTTGATCATCACATACAGCAAACATGTCAAACAGCAGGATCTGGAGACCTCTGCAACTGTGATCCACAGATTCACCCCTGTTTCAGCTGCGTACTCTGCACATGAAGCTTCATGCAGGCTTGGCTGTGCAATGGCGCATGATCACATGCCCTAATGACATGCCTACAAGTTGGTCACAGTACCATGCACTGCATTTGTGACGCATGCTTGCTATTTGCTAGCCTCAACGGTACTTGCAAATCAGTCATGCACACGCATGCAGGCATGCCAGCAATGACTCAATCCCAATGTGACTGTCATTGACAATGTTTGTGACCATTTGAAAGCGCTAGAAGCACTAGCAGCACACGTGTGAAGTGTTGTGAGCACATGCAGAGTCCAATAGTGCCCCAGCAGGTAGCTTACCAGGGCATGACAAGCGTGAATGTGGATGTGAGCACGACACCCATTGTTATGTCAGCAATCCGTGCGTAGAAGAACTTGACTGAGCCATGGCTGCCAGGAGTAGTGCTGAACTGCATGGCACGACAGAGCTGACGGTCTACACATACCACCACTGTTTGTACAACGGTGATTATTACGCATCTCAATGAAAGCAACACTCTTGAAGCCCATACTCAGAAAGTGCCATGCTCCTGTGCACTGGGCACATAGTAGCGCATGACTACAGCAGCAGGTATCAGATGAGGTATGGCAACACAACAACTTGTGTAGTGCAATGTGTAGCACTGTGCTGACACCAGTCATGACAGCAGCCGTACCATGATTATGTGGATAAATGTAGTATATGCCTGGACCAAACCTAAGCAAGCAGGTGGGTTGAAGCGCATACTCATGTCATGCATGGTCATTACGCCGCTTGGAAGCTAGTCAAAGGAAGTGAGCAGAAGCAGTCTGACTCACCTGAGCAAGCATCATTACAGCGCTGGTATATAGTGCCAAGAAGGCGCCATAATGGAAACGGTGCTCTGCAAAGAGACCGCACACAAAGGCTGAGAGGCAGCAGAGGGCAGTGACAGCATAGGGGCTGGTGGCCACAGCTGGGCTGAGCATCATGAGAAAGCCGTAGACACAGCCCAGGAGTGACCCTGTGATACGCTGAACACCTTTGTGGATGCTTGCATCCACCTACAGACAGCGCTTCCATGGCAATGAATTTACCTACACAAACCAAGCATGATGCACCACGCTTGTCTGGTGTTAGCACCGACGCATGACAGTCAGGCCGTTCTGCTGTAGCATTGCTGGCACACTACCACGAAATGCTTTGCTTACATTACCCTTACATGCTGCACTGCAGGATGTCGGGTGATACAGCAGACTTGCAGACATTATGCACAAGTCTTAACAGCAGTCAGCTTGCTCGTCAAGACAATGAGTCACGCAGGTTGTCATTCTGTGTGTCGCCCGGCGGTCTTTTGCTGAGACAGACATTGACTGTGGCAAGCAGACAGACGGCATCACAGAACTGCGGGCACACCTTCTCACTGAAAACAACATTGACTGTGGCAACCAGAAACAAGGGATGCCAGGAGGCCAAATGCCCTGGCTGCTCTAGCTCTGAGAACAGGATGGCACCACATAGTACCAGCGTGTTCAGACACCAGTACTTCACACCATACTGGAACTTACGTGACCTGCAAGCCA
>KN805316.1:0-10796 GCA_000818905.1 Trebouxia gelatinosa | reverse complement strand
CCTTTCTTGTCACGCCGCGGTTGCAGAACAATTATGGCACCTTGAACGGCGGCTGCATGGCTGCCCTGGCCTGCGTTGTGGCTGGTGCTGCTCTTGAGTCCGTATCAGCAAGATCAGGCATCCCTGCTGGCTGTTCTACTGAGTACATGAGCGCTATGCCTGGCAACGCAGTTGTAGAAGTACTTGCTAAAGTTTCAGCAGGTACAGGTTATTGTACATGCTGCTTCATCAACTGCATATGCTAGCTGTGCTCTGATAGCTACGCAACTGTCTGTATAGCATGTGCTCTGCACCATGGTGCAAGATGCGATGATCAGCATGCTGCATGCTCTGCAACGCCAAATCCGAGCACTGGTTTGTTGGCGCAGTCACCAACAGCTCTGCAGCGGTGGTCATCACACTGCGAGATGCCAAAAGCAAGAGGCTTGTTGCAAAGGCACATTACACAGAAATGACCCCTCATGGCATCCGTGCCAAGGCAACGTCTTACATGCACAATGCAGCATCAGCAGCCAAGGCTGCGCTCCAACGCCTGCAGCAGAATGCAGAAAGCATCAGACATAAAGCTGGGGATATATTGTTTGAAGATTCACACACAGAGCATGCTGAGCATGCTGAGCATGCTGAGCCTGTTTGGGGACATGCACGCAAAGCAGCCTCAGCATATGTTGCCAGTGCTACATCAACAGTGAAGTCTGCTGCACAGAAACTTCAGCATGCTGCTGGTAATGCCTTACAACCAGCTTCTGATGAGGCTAATCCCAGTAGCAGTGCACAGGTGAGCTAAGCTTTGTCTCTGGCTTCTCAAGTGCATAACATACCGTCCATCCGACTGAGCTTTGTCACATGTCTGGCTTGTTGTCAACTTCAGCATTGCACAATGTCTGAGTGAGTGTGATGCCCAAAAGGATGTATACAGTTATGTAGTGCTTTTAGAAGCAGTGCTCTGTGTACAACTAAAAGCTGTAAGCTGCATCCCGCATAATGTCTGAGCATGGAAAGTGCAATGTGAAAGGCCAAAACCTACAGCGCTGTGAAGGATCAGTAGATGACTGTGCCTGCAGGACCATAGTGAAGCACTCCAACATGTGAACTCCTTGCCAGAAGCTGCACCCAGCTTGGCCAATGCTCTTCAGTCAGCTTCTGAGTCAGCTTCACAACCAGCAGTGCAGTCAGCATCCAACGCAGCCTCCAGGCTTGTTAGCTCTGCCAAACAGCTCATGTCGAGTGTGGCAGTATCATCTCGCCCTGGATCCCATTCAGGATCACAGTCAGCATCATTGTCATCCGCCCAGTCAGCATCACAGTCAGCACAACTGGCATCATCACAGTCACCATCACAAGCATGCTTTGCCACCATGTCAAGCTCAGGTATGCGTGGTGCAGGTGAAGTCCATGCAGACAGGGTTGACCTGAGCATCATGACTATGGTGGTCAAATTGAGCTTTTGACCATCAAACAGTGCAAAATAATTGCAAACAGTCCTAGGCTTTCCACAACAGTTTGTACCTGCGCCAAGGTGACTGTATGACATGGATGTGCGGCGTACAAAGGAGCTATGGAGGGAACATCTATTGTTGTGTACATACAATACATTCCGCCACCTGGCACAGCACAACAATGAGATATCCGCTCAAGTTGCAGAGGCTGCATGCATGTCTTACTCTGAAACACAATCTTACACAGTTATGCGCTCAACATTTCATCCAGGCTGTTAGAAAGCCGTCAGTTGTAGGAAAGCCTTAATACCAGTCACTAAACCTGGCGCTGGCATGTTTCAGACGAAAAATGCAATCTTGGACCTTCCCTTGCTGGTGCACTTTTGCCATTCTATTGGTACACTGCAGCCTGCATTTGCTGCATGTACTGTTGCAGGTGTGTGAGGTTGCGCACCGCAAGAAAGAAGTTTCGCTTGTACGTCTCAAGGGCAGCTTGTAGGGATGACTCACTTCCGGTGTACGCCGCAATAGCCTCATCCAGCACCCATGACCCCACCTCCTTGCTGTAATACGACTCTGACTTAGGGTTGTGTAGAGGGTTTTCAGGCAGTAAGGTCTGCATCATGCACAATTTGTCTTAATCGATCAACATACACCTCTTGTGCACGTCGCCTTATGCTGTCAGCAAACATTGCTGCATTAGGCAGGCTGCTGTCAGACCAGACATCCTTTGCAGCGTCTCAGCTGCTTGACTGGAAATTTGCTTGCAAGTCAATGCTGTTGTGTTTACTGTAACTTGTGGCATGGAAATCAAATAACAGCCAAGCAGAGGTGTATGTCACACTTTGCCAACGAAAGTAAAGGCCTTGGTCGACCTGAACTGCAACAGTTAGTGCAAAGCATGAAGTGTTGGCACTCTGCTTGCTTGCTGGACTCTTTCAGCAGAGCACATGTGATGCAAAGTCCACTGTGGAAGCACATTACTACCACTGTCACACTGTGTTGCTTGGCAAATGCCCAGCATGCTGAGCAGCAAGCGTTATGGACAGTGCAGATGTCGTTGCACCCAACACCCAATGACATGTACAGGCTGCAATGAGACGCATTTGCTGTGACTCAGGTAAGTCCAAACAACAAAGCATGACAGTGTTCAAAGGGGGCCTGCATGCAGTCGGCAATGAGCATTGCAATGACCAGCTTGGTTGCCAGACATCACAGGATCACATGACGTGCTTAGCACCAGCTGAAGCAGTATGCAACTGTTCTCAGGCTGAGAGTTTGCAGGTTTGGCAGCTGCTGTCTCGGGCCACGGCAGCTATTGTTCCTGTAGCTACCTCTCAACTCACTTTAACGTGCAGACTTTCATCAGCACTGCATAGGGGTGTAAACTGACAGAGCAAACATCATACTGCTCGTCGACAAGGAGCGACCAGCCCTGCTCGCTCGGGAATGGGTGCAGGCAGCAAATGACTCATGGAATCTGTGACAATTGCGTGATGCATTGTGCTAGTGTGAAATTTCACTCTGATGCACAAGGTGTGTACCAGCAGCTTCTTCTNTGTATGTCACACTTTGCCAACGAAAGTAAAGGCCTTGGTCGACCTGAACTGCAACAGTTAGTGCAAAGCATGAAGTGTTGGCACTCTGCTTGCTTGCTGGACTCTTTCAGCAGAGCACATGTGATGCAAAGTCCACTGTGGAAGCACATTACTACCACTGTCACACTGTGTTGCTTGGCAAATGCCCAGCATGCTGAGCAGCAAGCGTTATGGACAGTGCAGATGTCGTTGCACCCAACACCCAATGACATGTACAGGCTGCAATGAGACGCATTTGCTGTGACTCAGGTAAGTCCAAACAACAAAGCATGACAGTGTTCAAAGGGGGCCTGCATGCAGTCGGCAATGAGCATTGCAATGACCAGCTTGGTTGCCAGACATCACAGGATCACATGACGTGCTTAGCACCAGCTGAAGCAGTATGCAACTGTTCTCAGGCTGAGAGTTTGCAGGTTTGGCAGCTGCTGTCTCGGGCCACGGCAGCTATTGTTCCTGTAGCTACCTCTCAACTCACTTTAACGTGCAGACTTTCATCAGCACTGCATAGGGGTGTAAACTGACAGAGCAAACATCATACTGCTCGTCGACAAGGAGCGACCAGCCCTGCTCGCTCGGGAATGGGTGCAGGCAGCAAATGACTCATGGAATCTGTGACAATTGCGTGATGCATTGTGCTAGTGTGAAATTTCACTCTGATGCACAAGGTGTGTACCAGCAGCTTCTTCTTCCGCTGCTCCGCAGCCTCAGCATTGCTCTGGCGTCGCTTGGCTACATCTGCTTGCTTCTGAGCAGTGGCTTGTTTTTTTGCTGCCCTTGCAGCCTCCAGACCTGCATCCCCCCTGCTTTGCTACAATGTTGGAAATTGCTACGTAGCCTTCAGACATGCATCCCCAACGCTTTACTACACTGTCTGGAACGCTGCTTAGTTTTGTAAGTGTTGCTGAACCAAGAAAGGGCATTAATGAATTGGCCGTGAATCTTCGCTGAGTGTCCTGCCTGGTGGTCTGATGATCATAGAAAGCCCAACATACCAACGCTCATCTCACTGTACAAGTTCAAGTCACAGGAAAGCCAAATGCTGCAAAGGTTGGCAAAGCTGCGTAAGCCATTGCAGTGGGCATGGTCAGCATGGCATAGATGTAACCGTTCATCTTGCCTGATTTGTCCAAGTATAGGCGCCGCGCTAGTGCATGGACATCCTCCAGGGCATAGATCTTGCGTGCATGGCTGGCACCCTCTTTGTGCTTCTTTGTGTTACAGCCAGGAATGCTTTCTAGGTCCTGCAATGCATAGTGTCAAGCACGAAGAGCCCAATGGTGCATCTGCAACATATACAAGGCATGCGTATGGAAACCCAAAGCAGACTGTCAAGGCTGGCAGTCAAACCCCTTTCTGCAACAGCGCCAAGCACTGTAAGATTCAACAGGGAACTGTGATGTTAATCAAGGTCTGGTCATGTCATTGACCATAAGTGGTGCATTCTTATAGTCCCATGTTAGTAGAGTGCAAGACAGCAGACCTTGGCTGTCAGTACAAAGTGCTCCTGAGCATCTTTGGGGCTGATGTACAGTGCATTTCATCCAGGTAAGCGCTTCAAAAGCTGGGCGGCCATGTCTGTCAACCTGGCATCTTCCACTTTTGTCTTGTGGAAGGGAATCTTACGTGGCTGAGGCAATTTGGAGCCTGCCAGCCAAGTTGTCATCTGCTGTTTGACAGCTTCATGCTGCTGCTCTGCTTTTGCTCTCTGAGCAACCTACAGGCCAAGACAGATATGTGAAGGGCCTTGGCAGTACAGCTTGAAGCCAAACAACCTGCAGATGCAGAACGAAGGAATTTGTGCAGGATTTGAGGTCCTGAGCTTGCTCAAGATGCACAGACACAAGTACAACAAGTACAACAACAACAACAACAGCGTGTGCTGCATGAACGCTTAGCTCACTCTGCGAGCATGTTGAAGGTCCCTGGCACTGTTAGGGTTTGCAGGCCACTTGATTCCAGGTATCAAAGCCTTGTACTCATCCATGCTGTGCTCAGTGACGTGCGTTTGCAGGGCCTACCCAACAGCCGTTGCAGTGAAGAACTGACATTGTAAAGGCGCAACACGCAAGTCAACAAGCCTCACCGGCCACAGCTTTTGCATGGCAAGCCTGAAGTGCTGGTTGGTCTGTCCTAGAGAAGCTATGGCTCGAGCGCAACCGTATGGGGTGTACAGTTGGTCCAGCGGTCCCAGCAAGTGTTTAGTTATCATAGCAAAAACCTCGTCTGGCAGCAGCTGCATGGGCGAGGGAGCGTTATCTGCGTGCATGACTTTGGCCGGCGGTTCTTGAAGTGGCATGGCCGGAGACGTTTTCCTTACAAAGGCGTCCATGAGACGAGTAAATGTCGCCCGTGAACATGAACAAGCAGGTGTCGCGCAGCCTACCAGCAGCTCACCAGTACAGCTTGAATCAAATTTTTGATTCGCGATCCGATGCAAGCGGATCCCGGGGGCTGTCTCGAACTGGGTAAAACGTCTCAAATTGCTGAGTGCTCAGATGCAGCTCTGCTATACATGTACACCTGCATAGAGCCCAGCGCTTTGTCACACTTCAGCTTCCGGCCACAACACAATCTGCGTCACGATAAGCGTACACCACGGACTCGCTGCATGCTGCATCTTCATAGATGTATTTTTTTCTGTACAAGCTCAAGCCTTGGACGTTGCATCATGAATGCACAATTATGACGTTGTGCACGGGAGTTTTGCACAGGGCCTGCTGCCCCACAGACGTTGGGTGCGACAATTGACCTTGCCAAAATTGGCTCACCTCGACTTGTAAAGTGTTGCTCTAGATCTGCAACGGCAGCTGCTGTTGATGAGGTGTTGGTGCAGTATGGGTGTGATGTGCTAAGCACCCAAGGTGAATGCCTTTCTACAGCAACATTGTATGAATCTACATGTCAATCCTCCACACTGGAGCTCAGGTAAGGTCCCTTCTTAGTGTACAGACAAGCCATTGCCCGTTGATTCCTGTTGTGCATGTCAGACTGTAGTGTGCCTGTATGTTTGAGATGGCAACTGCAAGTCAAACTGCTTGTGCATCTTATGTTACACGTGACTGCCAGTGAGAGCACGATACACGACGGTGTCAAACACTTGCAAGATGCACATCCTTATAACAATTATTTTGCAGCCTCACATGACAGACACATGCCCTCTCTTCTTGCTGGTATTTGCCCTGTTGCATGCCAGACATGCCTGTTTTTGCCAGGAACACAGTTGCAGGACAATTACAGCTGCTTGCCAGCAACAGTACGCATGAGTGCATTGGTGCTGATAAATAAGCTGCAACACAAGCCTGTATCAAACCCGCAAAATGTACAGGGCACCTTTACACTTCTCACATCTGACCAGAGTTCTTGAGCGTCTGTGAAACATGCTCTGCTGCCTATCTTTGACATACAGGTCAAGACCGAAAATAAACCGAGTAACCTGTGGTTAGATACATGTCAGCCAAAAGCATGCTAGTGTGTCTGCTGTATGCTGATATGCTTAATGGTGCGCTGGCTTTCCTTCTAGCTTTGCAGCCTCTTCAGCCCTCAAGTGTTTGATTTCTTGTGGCCACGCAAGAGCGTATGACCCAAAGAAGAGAATTGCAACAGTGTCAAAGAATGGCTTGGGGCTGCCCTTGTCGATGTATTGTACTTTGTAATTTTGGAGCCATGTGTTGAATCTTCCAGACACTTTGCTTGTCGTCAACTCCTCTGATGCGAACTTCTTGGCGTAAGGTGCAAACTCCTTGACCTTGAGCTTCTTGGCACCTTCGACGAACTTGCTTGGCAACTGAGACATGATTAGAGAGGCCAGACGCGTACCGGACTGCCGCGAAGCTTCTGTGTCTGTCGTCACTCTGCGTCAGACGATCGCTCAACACCGATCCAAACCCTTGTCTCGCTGCTGTTACTCAACGGCATGGTTTCGGTGCATTGCGATGAATTTCACGAAGCGAACAAGCACTAGCGGCTGACCCCCTTTGACTGGAAACGTTAGGCAGAATCCGTCGACTTGTAGTCAGGAGCCAATGTCGGAGCAATATCAGCTGCCGGAAAAATGGAGCGAAGATGCTGTAGACGAGAACGGCAGCAAGCTGAGTAAAAGGTACGTCACTGTCGTATGTCGTGCTTCTGTGGGTCTTCTCGCACGCAAGTAATGCACCCAAAAAATACCTTGAAATTCAGCGAGTGGAAGAAGCGTGAGAAAGCCCAACGCGTGCAGAAGGAACGAGCCGAAAAGAAGGTGCTCCCGTCAGTTGCAGTCCGGTCTGCTTCTCTTCGATCGGGATTGCGGACACCCAACCCGGTATCTGCAATCGTCTGGGTATGATGTCTGAGCAAACCGTCTGTGATGCAGGAGAAGCAAGCAGAGGCAGCGGCAGCTAAGGGCACAGCGCCACCAAAAGCAACTCTTGAGGGGGATGAGGGGGAAGACCTTGACCCCAATTTGTATCACGAACGGCGAGTGAAAGCTGTCAAAGCTGCCAAGGACGCCGGCGAGCATACCTATCCGCATAAGTTCCACGTCAGCATCAGCTTGCCGGAGTTTGTGCAGAAATACGAAAGCATTCCAGAAGGGGACCATGTTGAGGATACAACAGTCTCAGTTGCAGGCCGCATATACAACAAGAGAGCCAGCGGCACCAAGCTAGTGTTTTATGATCTCCAAAGCGATGGTGTCAGAATACAGGTCATGGCTGATGCAAGGTATGCTTCCTGCTGTCTTATCATTCAAGATGCTGCCTTGGGTGGACCCAAGCTTGTCAGAGTTACCAAGTCTGCAACAACCTAGTCTGCTGGTCCATGTATGGGTGCAGCAAGGCAACATTCTCAAAGCAATGAAGCTGTTTGGCAAAATGTGCTCACTGAAAGGTGTAGCTTGCAGATATTCCGTTTTTGCTATATATGCTGGGGTTTTACTGGCACCCTGCGCCTTGTGTACAGCTCATGGTATCAAAGGGCCAACAGTATGCAAATGCTGCATAACATGCTGCATGCTGAGGCAGCATCTCATTTGATCCCCCTGTATGGCTTGCAGGCACTCTGGGCTGTCTGAGGAGGATTTTGGTACACTGCATAACTCGGTGAAGCGAGGTGACTTGGTGGGGGTGAAAGGCTTCCCTGGCAAGTCTAAGCGGGGCGAGCTCAGTGTCTTCCCACAGTCACTGCTTGTTCTGGCACCATGCTTGCACATGATCCCAAAGCATCGCTTGGATAATCAGGTAAGTCTTTCATCGTATCTGTCTCACATTTTTGTAGCATGCGTGCAGTCTTACAATGTGAGCATATGCTTAACTTTTGGATGACATCAACGGCAGATATTTGATATGTTGTCACTTCACATTACTCACCATACAGGCATTGTGCAACATGTCCTATACACTGTCTACAGCAGCGTATGTAGGCCTAAGTGCCCTGTCTAGTGCTGCTGTCTGAGCATAATTGTGATATTCTCTTATCTCAAGCTCGAACAACGTCTATAGTGCTTAGGGCATGCATGCTCTGGCATTTTCACTGCCACCCATCTGTAACAGCCATATGTGTTGCGCATTCACAAACATGATGTCTGACAGGACCTGTCTGCAAAAAGCAAACAATAAGCAGCATCAGTCACATCTCATTATCAGTAGAGTTACGCAGTTGACCATTGTTGAGCACTGGTCTGCAGGAGGCCAGATACAGGCAGAGATATCTGGATGGTATTGTCAACCATCACCATGTCAGAGATATCTTTATCACTCGGGCTAAGATAGTTCAGTATGTGCGCAAATACCTAGATGACCGCCAGTTTCTTGAGGTAGGCTACCACAAATGGCCCCTCTGCACGCACATGCTCTGTACTTGCCTGCAAATGGAGCGCTATCAAGTGTTGTATGCAAACCATGACCTCTGCATGTCAGATGTTGATCTAGTGAACAGCAGACAGGTATGTTCAATGAGCATGAGCAGAACAGCCAAGCATTGGCATAGCGCCTAGGTGGCGGCTGCAAAATGCTTGTCCACCATCATCTGTTGCTTGTGATGTGAAGCGGTCTTCATGCAAACAATGATCCACTGCTCACCTACTGCTGACGTTGATATGCGTTGCTGCATGCACTTGCATGCCACTGCTATGCCCCTGTCAATGGACACACAGCAGTACCCGCTGCTGAACACAACAGTACTGGGCATCTTGAGCCTCTGTCATGTTGCACATACTCAGCTCTATGCTGCATGCACTTGCATGCCTGTTCCTGTGCATGAAGACACAGCAACATCGGCTGCCTCAAACAACAATCCTTGGCGAGTCTGAGCCTCTGTTATCCAACTGTCAGTTGCACATACTCAGCTCTGCGCTTCAGTCCAGCAATGAATGCGATCTGTGAAGGCTTAGCATTCTAGCTATCAGCGAGACATGAGACCTGCCATTGCACGCACGATTGCTGCAGACTTGTTGTTCCAGATTGACATTTTCCGCATAGGTTGAAACACCAATGATGAACATGATTCCTGGAGGCGCAACAGCCAAGCCCTTTGTGACATACCACAATGACTTAGACATGCAGCTGTACATGCGTGTGGCACCTGAGCTGTATCTGAAGATGCTGGTGGTGGGAGGGCTTGATAGGGTGTATGAGATTGGCAGGCAGTTCCGAAATGAGGGCATCGATCTGACCCATAACCCAGAGTTCACCACGTGTGAGTTCTATCAGGTATACTTCCAGCTTCTGACATTCAATACATGCTATGTTGTCCAGGCTTGTGCATGGATTGCCAGAACACGCAGCAACAGCACAACCTCTGCAGGCCAGCAAAACGCTTTTGGACTATCAGCAATGTTGGTACACCTTCTGCTAAACAGCGCCTTGAGGCAGATGTGCAAGCTATACCGAGTCTCCCCTGGCCTTCTGAAACAGGAAGTGGCGCTGCTGATTGCGATCACAGCTGTCGGATGCAAGAGCAGTGGCTGTTGCTTTGCTGCTGTTCACAGCCTATTCGGCAGGCGGAGTGTCACTTGACTGAAGTCCCACATGCGTATTTGTAGAGCCTATATGCTGTACTTGCAGCACAGGTTGTGCCAGCGCTACGCCTAGTGAGTGCAGTGCCGGAGGGAGATGCAGCACATCTGGCTTCTAAAATGGTATTGCGTTGCAGGCTTATGCAGATTACAATGATTTGATGGACTTGACAGAAGACATGGTGAGTGGAATGGTGAAGCAGATCAAGGGGAGCTACAAGGTGCAATACCATGCAGATGGTCCAGATAAGCCCACTGTGGAGATAGACTTCACGCCACCCTGGCGACGGATCTCCATGGTCAGGTATGCATGATCACACAGAACGGTTCATGCCAACTAATCTGTTGCATTGCATGCAAGTGTGACCAGGATGAAACATGTACCTTTTGATTCTGCACCAGCAGGGTTAGCTGTGTTCAGCACATGTCTGCGACTCACAACAGCGACCATGCCATGCATGCCCAGCTGTTGTTTGTAAGATATGATGTGCTGTCAAGCATGGTGAGCTGTTATCCAACAGCTTGGCTTTGTTGTTGCTTGCTCTGTGCCTCATGCACTGCACATGCTAAGAGCAGCTGTTGACAAATGTCGTTTTCAGCTTTCCCAGCAGCTAGACATTGATGGAGCATGGGTTTGTTGCAGCGGGTTGGAGGAGGTCCTAGGGATCCAACTGCCCGAAGATCTGACATCAGATGATGCCAGAGATGCACTAGCCAAGCTAGTAAGCACCCCTTTGCATCCTGGCTGCCAAAATTGTACAATGTTCC
>JUBA01000200.1:0-10189 GCA_000818905.1 Trebouxia gelatinosa | reverse complement strand
CAGCAGCCACAGCAGCAGACGAGAAAATCGATGATGAGGCAATGCTTTTTCGCTTCTTTTGCCAATTTTTTGTGAATCGTGTTGGATCCCCAAAATGGATCACAGATGCTGCATCGGCATCATGACTGCTGGCTGGCAAAAGCTGCACTGCCTCATGCAGCCCTAAGGACCTTCTTTGCTGATCCCTCTGTTTGTCATCCTTTTTGACACCCCTGCAGACACACAGGCTGTGTTTGCATGCTGCTGATACGTGAAATACCGCAGCATGCCTCTCCCTGTATACACTTATATATCGTGGCCGTTTGCCCAAGTCAGAATAGACTGTTTTGTCGAATCATGCTCATGAGCAACAGCCAAAGTCATTGATATTGAGCGTCCAAGAAGCATAGCAGGATGGAGGGGTCTAGAACAGGCAAATCCTGACAGAACTGCATGCGACTGAAGAGCTTGTGTAACCAGCACTAGAAACATTGGCTGATGCAGTTTGCTGCTTCATTGTGTCATGCCAAGTTGCTTGGCAGTGCTGCATCTTCTAAGACCCCTAAATATTGAACTTGCTGTTACTTTCAAGTGAAGGTATTGGCACAACAGCACCGGTGAGTTAGCACATGCCAGATGCACTCGCTGGAACACCTTTGAGCAGCCCCAATATCGGAGGTGGGAATGTGACACAGCTGTGAAGCATGCAGCCTATGCTACGAGATCATACTAAGCATATCTGCTTGCGGTAGACAGGCATTACCAGCCTTTGAATCCAAACGACTGAAGGATGGCTACATCATGCCAAAAAAGCGTTTAGAACAAAATTGTACAGATGCATTATGCTGCTAACCTTCAGGGAGAAGCATGAACCACAGAGAAGCATGAATCAGGCCAACCTTCCCTTTTGCAATGGTTCGTAGTGAAAGCCAGATGACATCTGACAACATTGGCATCATGCAGGACGGACCAGGCAAGATGCATCTACAACATACCTTAAATTCTTCCTCAGCAACTTGTTCATGGCATAATCGTTCTTATACTTGGCAGCGCTGTCTTCCTTGAGGTCCAGCAGCCGTTCATTCTCGGCTTTCTTCCTGGCCATGACTGCATTGCCATGTTCCAGTTTGGCCAGAGGGTCATCAAGCTTGGCCTTGTCATGCTGGTCCATGAGCTCCATCACTTCTGCATCTGCTGATGTGTACTCCTCCGCCTGCATTTGCACATCATACATTTGCACATGACAAATTTGCACATAAGATGTTGCACATAATACATTTGCGCATAAAGCACCAAAAAAGCCAGCAACCTTCATTTACACATCACACAACCTGCATTTGCACGTGTGTTGAAGAGCACTAGCTGTGTGTCACAGGCGTCCGTTACCCACAAACCAACATGTTGCCAAACATTGCTATGCAGAGGTGAGACCAGTCAGTGATATGAAACGGTGCAAGCTGGGAGCAGATACTGCCAGTCCAGAGACTTGCTTTGCAACGCTACTGCACTATGCAAGATTGCTATGAATGTCAACAATGTGTTCACATTGCCCGCGACATTGTGCAGCTGTTCCCAGAATCCTTTCTGCAATGCCCATGCAGAACAGTTCAAGATAGTGCAGAATGGAAATTGTGAAATCTTCCATGCATGCTGCCAGCATGATTGTGGTGGCACACTTCCACTGCAGATTTGTACACCTGCTTTGATCACTATGTTGCCCACAAGTATGCAACTTCCTCTGCCTGTGCTGTGCTGTCTGAGCAGCCTGGCGAGTGGCATCAGTATGTGCGCGGTGCTGTAGGTTGGTCGATCACAGTGGTTGCAAGACCAGGGTCAGCTGAGACAGCAGCATCCCCATAAAGGGGAGGTCTGGCCAGGCTCATCAGCCTCAGCCATAGAGACATCCTCTAACACTGTACCGTATCAGTATCAGAGTATCACAGTGTCAGAGGATGTGTCTAAGGCTGAGGCTGATGGGCCTGGCAAGACCTCTCCTTGACAGTACGCTGCTGTCTCAGCTGATCCTGGTCCTTCAACCCTTGTGGTTGACCAACCTAGTATGCTGATATCTCAGCTGACCCTGGGGGTGCAACCATCGTGGGTGACCCTCTTATTACGCTGCTGTCTCAGCTGACCCTAGTCCTTCAACCACCCAACCTGTTAAGCTGCTGAAGCCAGCTGCATGCATCAGATTGGGGCATACCTTCTGCATGGAATCTTTGCATGAGCATTGCACCATCCGGAACAGTTAAAAAAACATCAACAACCATGTATGATTGAAGAGGTATAGCTGCTGACGCAAGCTGCATGCAGCAGACGGGGGCATACCTTCTGCTTACCACCTGAGACCACCCTATACTGCGCATTCTTGGGGTCTGTCTGAACTTCAATGCGTTGCTGACAACACGGAGCAGTCATTGTGAACGACCATATCTTGGTGCTGTGGTAGTTACCAATAGCCTGCTTCTCAGCATTGAAGCGGACACCCTTGCCGATGAGGTGCCCGCATCCATTGCACCAAACGTTGAAAGGCATCTCAAACCTGCAAGCATTGTTGAAGGTCACATTTGCATTTGCTGCAGCTAGGACGGGACTGCTGATGACTAGTGCAATGTTGACAAGACTGATGTCTGCTGCTGAGTCAACATGACATTGCTGCACACATTTGTTGAGGTGTGCATGCCCGTTGCAACAGTAGCATGAAGTTTGTTCCAAGACAGCAGACCAGGTCAAGCTTTCTCGCACAAGTGACAACCACATGCCATCCAAAGTCGTGTAAATGTAGGCAAGACAAATACAACAGTGTATGAGAGACAACAGAAAGCACAGTGCCGCCTCAAGAGGGCGATGCTGGAGAACCCGTAAGGCAGGCAATGCAGGCCTCTTGGAGGCACCGGGACTTGTTGATTGGCAGATTAGTCATGCGTGCTAAGAGGTGAGTCACAAGTTCTGCTGGATAGACTCACATAGACCAGCTGCTTTGTATGTGTCTACCACTCACCTGATTACTAGAATCCCCTGGTCGATTTTCTTGGCTCGCTCCCTGAGGGGGTGCTGATTTTGCTGCTTGTTGAGACCCCCTTTCTTGGGATCCCATTCTGGAGGGAAGTAGAAATTGTCTGCTCTGGCCGCAGCCAAGGTACTCATCCTGGCGTCCTGCTGTGTCTATGTGACTGCCTGACTTAGAGCCAGAGGGGCAAAGGTTCTGTTTTGTGTTGCACAACGGCCTCCTGCTTGTCTTGTTCCAGCACAAAGTGAGATTGAGAGTCTGAGCGCTGTGCAACTGTCTTCTGCGCACGTACTGCAGCCACTGTTGAGCAAGCTTGCCGCACTTACGGTGTTGCGCTATAACCACAACCTGCTCATGCGCAGGTTGATCCTGCAGATGCAGCACTTGTGAGGCAACCAAGCAGAGCAGCTCGAGAGCAGGAACAGGGCCAAGCTCACCTCAGTCGCTCACAGCTATCTCAGCTCGCCATCGGAAGATCGCGGCCAAAAGCTTCTATGGCACGTGTGCTCGCACGTGAGTGGTGACTCACAGCCTTTCTTGCAGAGTGTACACGACCTTCCGGTGCATGGCATCGGACGAGCACATGCGTCGCGTAGCCCACGCTACATGGCATTCCGGCTGCGACGACTAGCATGACCATCAAAATAAGCAAGTCTTAGCATGGTCTCATGATTTCGAGTTTGATCACAGCGTCTCAAGGCAAATATGGAAGGGTACCTCTTCAAGCGAGGTATTGCGGAAGCTGTAGCACATTTCTGAATAGCAACGGTTTTTACAAATCGCAAGTCGCACGGATTGATCATACCGCAGCTGATTGCTCGCTCGTCGTTTGTGCCCACAGGAGACGTCGTCAAGACTTGGAGGGTCCGTTACTTCGTTTTACGGCCGGGACCTTTGCCATTGCTGATGTATTACAGAGCTGTCGAGGTGGGGCCACAACTTCCTGCATAGCTGCGTGTCTGCAATCCTTACTGAGCACCTATTATTGCCACTGCAGTCTGGTGAGGGTCCAACCAAGACATGGCAGCTCACAGGCAGCACTGTACACGTAAGATCTGAGCACAGCTTCAAACTACATTGCAATCGTGTTATATGTCCAAGCTTTGACAATTGAGTACGGTGTTGCTGTAGCTGGCTGACCCAAGCGGCTTGAGGAAATTCAGATTCATCTTCACAGACAGCAGTGGCCAAAGGTACAAGCCCATCAGTGATTCATAACGGCAATTTGCAGGGCCACCCAGCCTGCATAATACGGCATCTGTAAGCTTGATGTTGATGCACCTGGTGACTCAGCTGTCATATGTTCAGCTGAGCACATGCTGCAGCAGCATGGAAGCAACGCCCCAGAGTTACTGATCATGAAAACCGTACAATGGTGCTTGTGTCCCTGTGCAGCACACACTTGGCAGCAGAGTCTGCCAAGGACCGCCAAGAATGGATGTGTGCAATATCAATCAGCACCTCCCCACTGACCTCGACAGCATCAAAGACAGCACCTGGGTGCAGCCCTGCCCTGCCCCGTGGCCCTGCCCTGCCCAGCAGCCCTGCCCTGCTCAGCACCAAGTCAATCAAGGCACAGACAGCATCATTGCCAGCCTCAAGGCAGCAGTCTCTGAACCATTTGCTGTCACCAGGACTGACATCGCAGTCTGGAGTGGGACTGCAGCCCATGCGAACAGCGCCTGCAGATGCCATGGAGGTGTGCCACAATTGACGCCTGCATGCATGCAAACCACCAATGTCTTGCTGTTGGCACCAGGAGCATAGTGAAGCTGCAGGTTTCTCATTTCTGTATGCAAGGCTCTCAGTGCGACGGAACCCCTTGTCTAGACATATAGGCATACAGCGACACTGGCTTGTGACAATGCAGAGCACACTGACCACCCCTGTGCCACCAGCGAGACCAGGCCGTAGGGCATCTGTCGACATCAACAGCTTGCAAAGAAGCAGCCATGGGCCCATCATCCCTCGTCTCAGAAAGATCCAGTCAGCAAGGGATAGCTTGCCTAGAAGCCCATCAGGCTCAATGCCAGGGCTCTTCACACCTAGGTCCAACCACTCGGGCAGTCAGCCTCTGCTGAGTCACAGGCCATCCATCTTCTCAGCCATCAAGTATGTGTGCAGCGATAGTACAACATCTGTACTGCATGACTGACTGCCTGCACCCTTCGCAAGATCAGTGCATGCTTTGTGCACATCAAGTGTTCAACAATTCAGCCTTTCAGCCCCCTCTCAGTCATAAATGTTTTTGGCCATTGAAAAGGTCAAGCGTGAGCACAGTGCATGCGTGCATGGTAGCACAATCTATGGCTGCATCAAATAAGTAAGCAGTGATTGTGCAAGCTTTGCAGCTTGGGCATGCCTTTCGACATGCTGAAGCATTCGAATATGCTGAAGCATCCAATATGCTGAAGCAGCCCAGCTTGATATAAGGGTAGGACTGTTGAAGTCCAGCAGTGCCTACTCGAATGACGTTCAGACTCTGCCCCGAGAATTGCTTGTCACTCAATCACGTGCGCTGAATAGTGCAATGCGATGCTGACCTGCGGCAGGAGCTCAACCCACAAGTCGGATGTCTCGCAATGTCTGCTCAGCACTGTGTATGCCAATGTGCGTTTGGGCGACAATGTGCACCTGCAACACAGTGCAAGTACTCCTTCCCACCGCACACTTGCAGCAATCATGGTTTGGGATTCCCACAAAGCCAGATACAAGATGACTAGCACGCACAGCTGCCCTTGAGCAGCTCAAAGGCAGCTTGTAGTGAGTACCCTTGACAATCATGCATCAGTTGTATCGTATTGTCGAGGCTATGTTCACAGGCTATGTTCACACGATCCGCTCATCTTCTAAGCTATGTCCACATGATCCCCTGTACTGTGCCATACAAGTTGACTGTGCATGTGCAGGGGCGCCCTCATGGGGTCAGCTCAAGCACATTCTGATACAAACTCAGCCATCTCAGAAGACTCTGACAGTGCGTCTGTCGCAAATGCATACAACGCCAACCTGAAGCCCCTGAAAGCAAGGGCACCTGAAAAGCAGATCCTGGACAACGCTGCGGCCATGCTGCCTGCCCAAGCCATCTTGGAGCAGTTTGATCGGGCGCAGCAGTATGTGCTGAAGCATGAAGTTGAGTTCACACCAGAACAGCATGAGAAGCTGCAGGTACATTGACGCTGACATCTTCATCCATGTTCACATTATGTTCATGATCGCAAGCACGTATGTTTACATCTACAAGCATGTGCCACGGCTTCACAAGAAGTCATATACAAAGACAGGCAAGTACTTGTGTTGATCAGCCAGCGTGACTGATCACCAGTAGCAAGAGATCGTGGTTACTGATGACACTCAGTTGCTGCATCACTCTACTTTGCAGTGCAGTCTGTTGTCAGTTGTGTGCTGTGGTATACTGGAGTACCTGTAACAGCAGAACTTACAATCCTAGGCTCTCTGCAAGGAACGCTTCGTTGCGTTGCCCTTCGTCTGCTGCGGCATAATGACGCTAGGCAGCATGCATGCAAGCACACACCCCTTACGTGAGGAAATGTGTCACAGTTGGAGTGCTGCACTTGAAGCACATTGCATGCCACCATTGCTCGCTGAATTAGACTTGATGCAGGCTACTACATGCATAGGCCTGTGCAGTTGTGTTGGGTGCTAGCTATGCAGCGTGTCACCAGTTTGCCAGCACCACAGCGTGTCCTTGTGGGTCGTACAACACTGGGTCTGTTCTCAGCAGTGGTGCTTTATGTTGCGAGCTCTACTTCTTGCTCTGCTGGCCATGCTGTGTCAGGATACCTATCTGTCTGTGCAGGTGTGGGAAGGTGCAGTGCAGGCAGCGACGGGCAAGGGCATTCATGCAGGGGCAGTGGCCGCAGCTGCCATGTTTGTCCTGGTTGTTACGCGGACCAATGACGAATGGGCCAGCTGGTCTGAGCATGACAACATGTTTGTCAGGTATGCGTTTCTAGCTCAGCATTGCAGGCATTCTCATGTCAATCGTCCCAACTCATTTCAACTCATTTTGACTCATTTTCATTTCTTCGTGTCTTTTCAAAAATCACTGCAAATCATGTCATATGTCTTTAATTGTGACAAGACTTATCTGCTGTCATGTTGGTCACTTGGTGTCAGCCATTCAGGGATATATGCACTTATGCTTCTGTTCTGACCTTTACCTATAATGTCCTGAAGCTGTTGTTGTTGATGTGCGCTGGGTCGCTCATGACATATGCATGTGTACATGTGTAATCACTGCAGTTGTGTCATTACAGCACAGCAGCGCAAATCATTGCCAGCGACTTGGGTGCTCATGTCATGCACCACAAACGAACATGCAGCTCAGATGAATGTGCACCTCAGAAGAAGATGCGCCTCACATCAACATGCACCACAGATGCACATGCACCTCAGATGAACATGCATTATAGCTTCAGATACTGTGTGCAGACTGCCTCGTCCAAGTCGCCGTCAATGCACACTCCCTGAGCAACAAGTTCAACCTTGTGTTGCTGAGCAGCAGCCCTGGTTGCGCTGACTGTGCAGCACCAGTGAGTGTGGCTGTTTTGCAGCCCTGAGAACATGATCACAGAGGTGCAGAAGTGGCCGAGCAGAGCTACCCTGGAGGACTTGAAGGAGTGCCTGGACTATTGTAGCACCAGCTGGGTGGGGCTCTACTGCCGCCTGGGGGGTGCCCACCTGCTGCTGGAGGTGGGCTTGCTGCTCTGTGCTGTGCTGTGCTGTGCTATGCTGTGATGTGCTGTGCTGTGCTACAGTGTGCTGTGCTACAGTGTGCTGTGCTATAGTGTGCTGTGCTACAGTGTGCTGTGCTGTGCTGTGCTACAGTGTGCTGTGCTGTGCTGTGCTACATTCCGGTGCCGTGCTGAGATGAGGTGAGCTGTGCTGAGCTGTGCAGTGCTGTGCTACAGTATGCTGTGCTGCACTGTGCTGAAGTGTGCAGTGCTGCGCTACGTTGTTGTTTTTCAAAGCAAAGACAACAATTGGCGGCAATTGGCTCATTAAACACAACCATACTGACTGGTTTGGCAAGTGAGCCAAGCAGTTTTGAATTGCATGACAGGTAATGCAATGCTGCATGTGGGGAAGTTTGCTGGCCTAAGCAGGTTACAGCCCATACACGCGCTATGTCATTACAGACTCTGCACTGCAGAGTCTCAACACCACTGGGTGCACACAGTCCATACATCCGCTGTATCAGCGCTTTGTGCCTTGCAGGCTCTGAGTGTGCATCAGAAGTTTGCTCAAAAGGGCAGAACAGAGGCACACAACGCCGTGCTAGCCACGCTGCAACATGAGAATGTGTCCCAAGACCGTCGGTGCCCTATAGTGCATCTGTGCGCTGTATCAATGCTTTGTTCACGGCAGGCTCTCAGCGTGCATCAGGACTCTGCCCAAGAGGGCATAGCAGAGGCGCATGATGCAGTGCTAGCCACACTGCAATGGGTGAATGGCTCTCAGCACCAGCGTGTGCACCTAGTCCACCTAGTCCTTTCGTGCGCTGTATCAACGCTTTGTGCACTGTAGGCTCTCAACGTGCATCAGGAGTTTGCTCAGGAGGGCACAGCAGAGGCGCATGATGCAGTGCTAGCCACACTGCAGTGCTTGCAAGCCCTCACCAGCGGGGGAGGGGGCATGGATGCAGCCATTGCAGCCCCGGGTTTCATTCCACAGCTGTGCTCCGTTCTGGACCCCCATGACCAGGACTGCTGCAAGCTGGTTGTGGAGATTCTGACTAAGCTGTGCTTGTACTCTGTTGACAGCTACTGCGCGGCCCTTCAGGTACTGTGTTGATGGCTTGAGAGTATAGTTCATGTGTCTCAATGGCACATCCAACCTTGCAATCATGTTGGTCAAGGCACAGCCATTGCAGAGTGGCATGCCATGTCCTGGGTCACAGCTGTGATTGAGATAGTAGGTACACCAGTAAATGGGCAATCGGAGCTAGCTAGCCTGAGGTGCATTGCTGAACGCATGCCCTTCTGTTGGTCATTGACTGGCATACCTACTTGTTGTCTGACTGCTCTGTTGTTGCATTAGTGATGTGTCAATGATGCTGACAGCAACAGTGCCAGCCCTTGATCTTGCAAAGTTTGAGCAACAAGTCGCTGGTTGCAAGTGCAATTGATAGTGCTCATGCTGCCTGGGTTGTAGGTTGAATCGTTTGTTTTGCATGCAAAGCTGGCTTATGCCATGCTGCTTCTGTCCCTTGCAGGCGCGCATGCTTTGTCTGTGCTGCGGTGTTGCTTTCTCCATTGGTAGTGTAGCTAAGCCTTGCCTAAGTTCATGCATATACCTGTGCCCAGCATGTCATCACCTCTTTGTTTGCGTCTTGCAGACAATTCTTGGTGAGACCACCAAACCGCAAGCAGCGATCACGACGGCCGCAACCACCTCATCAAAGGGGCCCCCACCGCCCCCGCCCCCACCCCCACCCCCTGGAGGTAGACCCCCACCAAAGCGCACCCTAGCTGCTCTCACTACCAGTGGCCTTGCAAGCCCTCCAGCACTGGCCTCACCCCCGTCAGATGCAGCACAGCAACCCACTCCGCAACCGCAGCCGTCAGCCACAACTGTGGTCACAATTATGCCTTCAAAACAAGCGGTGCCAGCAGCGGGCTCCACTGTATCAGCAGGCGTGTCAGCAGTACATACAAATGCAAGCACTGCTACCCTGCCGTCACCACCACCACCAATAGCAGGCCATGTCAGAGCTGCACCACCACCGCCACCACCACCGCCTCCGCCACCGCCTCCACCACCTACACTCAGAAAAGCAGCGAGCCGTGCTGGTGCACCGCCACCGCCACCGCCTCTGCCACCACCTCGACCACCAACACCACCCTCAGGACACACAGGTGCTCCTACAACTTCACGTGTGTCATCGACCCCACCTCCTCCCCCACCCCCACCTCCTGCTCTACGCATGATACCAGCTGTATCACCTTTTGCTGCTGTTGTGTCTGCACAGACTGATGAAGTAGCCACAAGCACCACCATACTACAGCAAGCATCACTGGCTTTGTCTCATCATCCACCTGCGCAAGTGGTGGCGTGTTCCGTAGCATCACCTGCTGGGCNGCGCTTGCATATTGCATGTCGTGCTTGAGGACTATGTCAGACCTGGCACGTTGTCGTCATTGCGTTCAATATGCTTGATACTAACTAGTCCACTGG
>JUBA01000199.1:0-17243 GCA_000818905.1 Trebouxia gelatinosa | reverse complement strand
AACTTGCTTGTGATGTGCCTGTGCCAGCATTGTATCAGAGCAATACTGTTGATAAGCAATTGTGCCAGTTGATGTGTAATGCTCATCTCATGAGCGTTAACTTGTATCATGCAAACTCGATGTTGACTTTGCATGCATCTGCATCCTGTTGCCACCTCTCCCTTATGTTTCCATGTCTGCTCTATATTGTGCAGGTTGTGTAAACAACTGCTGTTGTCCCTCTGCTGTCATGGTCAACTTCACTGTGTCAGCCTCAGACACACAGATGGCAGCTGCAATGAATGCCAGCTTGGTGAGATCAGTCGAGGGCTCCAACAACCTATCAAGTTGTCTACTGGTAAGCCTGCCTGCATAGGATCACCAGGGCTTTTGCTTTACATCTGCAAGGATGGTCTGGCATATCAGTCACTACTGTGATATCTGCTGAATGTACCACAAAGGCCTGTGCTGCCGTTGTGAGCGGTAGTACTATGCATGCATGTTGTACTAGCACCGCTGCACCTGTGTGTATGCTTGGTACATTTACTATGCTGCATCTGATTGTCAGTGGACTTCAAACTAGAGGACACAGAAAGTACATTAGAGGTGTCAACTGATTGCTGAATGTCCTTGCTGCAGGAGCAGTCTGTCTTTGCCAACTGTGTGGCCTTCAGCAGCTTACCAGGTGAGTGCCAGTACCCACTGCTATTGTGTAACAAGCAAGCCTTGTCAGGCTGAGCTACATTAGCTCACATGTGAGTGATACGCAGCACCCAGTCAGCGGCAAGGCAGTCATCAGCACTGTCATGCAGATGCCTTCTGCTGCTCTGTAACCATTCCTGATGCAGTGAGATGTCCCTGCAGGTGTGTACACAGCTTTGAACCCTGCAGGCCAGTGTGTTGGGCCGGCACCAGCCGTGACTGCCACACCTGCAGTGACACCAGTGGTCACTGGAGTGCCACTGCAGCCACCTCCACCCCCCTCACCACTGTCCTTGCTGCCTCCACCATACTCACCTCCCCCTATGTCCACTGGTGCACCTCCTGTGCCAGTACTGCCATCACCCACACTTCCACCAACTCCACCATCACCAACTGCAACACCAGTCTTATCCCCAGTTGCTACCATCCCTGCAACTCCAGCAGCAACNGCAGAGTGATTGAGCAATCAGTGACAAACCTTCTGCATGCTGCTCAGTAGCTGGGAATTGTTGCAGCGCTACTGCACTTCAGTACTCCCAACCAGCTGGAGGAAATAGGCGCCATTCAAAGGCCATGCTTTCTAAACTCAGTTCTGGCACAGCGTGACTTGTTGTGCTTTGTCATGCAGATTTGTGAGCAAGTGTGCTGGCTGTCTTCACGCATTCATGCTGGCTTGCTTTTGCAGTGACACCATTGGCAGCTTGTTGGCGCCTTTTGAGGTTGAATGTATAGACCTGTTATGGAACAGCACAGAGTTCAGCAGAGGAGCTCAATCTGAGCAGCAACAGCATGGGGGCATCAACCATAGCTGAGCTGGTTCGGGCAGATATGCCCATGCTGACAGAGCTGTGCCTCATGCGCAACAGGCTTAATCAGCCAGCTATGTCACAGCTGATACTTAGCAATTATGCTAGACTGGCAGAGCTACAGCTGCAGTATATCTACCTTGATGACTACGCCATCCTGACAATGCTGATAGGTAATTGGCTGGTCTTGCGCAAGTTCAGTCTCCACCACAACAAGCTCTCTGGGGCTGCAGCTGCACAGCTGGTGTCTGGACGCTGGCCAGGCTTGTCATACTTGAGTTCGGATGAGGCAGTGCTGTCCATCAATGTATCATGGGCATTGTGCTTGGCTCCTAAGTCAGGTGGGAAGAAGAGCAATCGCTACTACCGCGCTCGCCGATATCAGATTTATTCATGGCCCAGCATGTCACATGTGGTGATTGTGAGGCAAGCTGCAAGCCAGTTTGCACAGCTGTGTGCATGTTTGAGACCGCTTTTAACACTCAGTACAGAAATGCTGCTTCTGTATCCGCATTTTCATGCTAGGAGTCAGGGTCACCTTGGGACCTGGTCAGATGAGGGACAGCGTCTTATTTGTGAGATCTTGCAGCACGTTGATTATGAGACCTTACAATTGTATCAGTTGTGAGTAATGTTACCTCAACACATGACCTGACTCAGGCTGAAGTGTGAGCAGGTCTTGTCATGTCTGATGTTAAACTTGCAATTGATTTGGCGCCTTCTGACGTCTGGTGAAAGATACAGATGATCCCGACTACACAAGCCGACTGATATGCTTCTGTAACAACCTGGCATGTGCACAACCTGACGAATACACTGACAACACTGACCCTTTGTTTTGCAGGCAGCTGCAAAGCTTTGAACTCATGGCGAAGCAGTCATTCTTGTACGTCAGTGAGAGAGGTGCTGCACACATACTGGCCAGTATAAACATGTGACACAGCATACTACATTCGAGTCGAGTACAGGACTTCCAGCCATTCACCCTGTACACACAAACAACTAATGGGCAGAAAGAAGAAAAGAAAAGTCTACGCCGCGAGGCGTTTCAACCATGCCGTGAGGCATGGTTGATGGGAGGCCTTGGATGGACCGAAGGTGTCCTGTCCCCCTCAAAGAGGGGGGGGCAGGGTGGGGTTGAAGGGTGGACACAATTAATGGGCACCTTGCTGCTGCAAGACAGTTGATGTAGATCGGTATAAACACTTACATGCATGAGCATGAACCTATCGAGAGCAGCAAGCTACTCACTGACAACTTATACGGTGCTGAAGAGTGTGCTGTAAAAAGTAGTCACCTAAGAGGTTCCACGTCTTCCATATCTTGCAGTACTGCGCTGTGGTGTTTAGCCGGGGAACCAAAGTATTGTTTGCACTACACATCTGATGTGCTTCCTGTTGTACAGCAGTGTGCTCCTGCTGTAACCTATGCAGCATGCACATGGCTTAACTCCTGCTGTAACAAGTGCACTTGGTCATCTGGCTTCACAATATCTGTAGGTGGCAGCTCAGTGGTGTTTCACAGCTGGCACGTTGCCAGATGCTCCCTAGACACAAGCTGACCAGTGCTTGGTGTCTTTTGAAGCCAATGTGTGCATACGTCAACACATCAGACCATATCAGACCACAGTGCTGTGCTCTTGCAATGATATGTCAGCAGAATCAACGACATGGCCTGCTGCAATGGCTACAGCCCCGCAGATGGCATGCTTGCATGACACAGCCACAGCATTGCAATGAAACCAATTTCAGGGATTGTTGCCACAGCTGACATGCTAGTGATGTTGCCATGGCAGGCATGCAAACGCTGACATGCCAGCATGATTGCTGATTTGCAGCCAAAAACATAGGGCGCGTCTGTGTGCGCTGTTGAACGTTTTGCATACGCCGCAGCACCTTACCATCGGCCGTCGGTAGCATAGCCAGCGGCACTGCTAGCTTGATCCATGGTGTCGAACGCCTTCGACCTGTCCAAGGTTGAGCCTTCGGTTCTGCTGTTGGCCTACCTGGAAGGTTCTTCCGAAAACAGAGTTGCGCCTTCCTCGAAGAACGATCTGGAATCGTGCATGCGTCTGCTAGGTCCAAGACAAACAAGCAAGGGAGGTTGACGCACCACCTTCCCGTGACATAGTTGCACCAGATCTCGATCACACATTCGTCGCTCCTTGGCAGCTTGCGCGATATCCGACGCACCTTACGACCGGCGCGTAACGTTGCAGGTAAGCTCTTGTCGTACAACACTTAAGTGACTTTGCAACCGATCCAAGTGAGATACAGCCCCTGATCACCTGCACTTGCGCACAACCATGTACACCAGATGCACGCGCGCTTATGTCTTATGCATGTTCTAGTTTTATGCAGCGCTGCTGCAGACCTGACCTTGTTGCTTGCTGCAGATTTATGAGGCATCAATATAGCGATCAACATGACAGAGAATGTACCTGCAACCTTACCAGCTTATTGTACCTGCTGCCCAGCATATTCGACCTTCTTGCCCCTGATGCAAAAGCAGCATTGGCAGGATGCAACACAGAGCTCAGGCGCTATGTACACAACAACACAAGCACAATCTTCCTGAACAGCAGCCATGAGATCACAAGCCTTGTGAAGACACACTGGCCACGTCTGTCCCTTGTTGTCCTGTGCAACGAGACATGGGCCAACAGCTTCATTTGGCCCAAAAACAACAATGTGCACTTGCTGTCAGCAGTGTCTTTAGCAGCGCAAGGGCTAAATGCGGTCTTACTCATTGTCACCCCACAGCTGCGACAGGACCCCAATCTCGTTCACAAACAGTCTCACGCAACCTCCCAGCAGCTGTCAGTCGCCATGTCTTACCTGCACAGTCCTCATTGGCACCAACTGTCCGAGCTTTCTGTCAAAAAGAGCCATCTTCAGGGTCACTTGCTGCAGAGCTTGGCTGCAGTGCCCTGGCATCACCTGGAAGTTCTTGATCTAAGTGACATCAGGGTGGACGCAGCTGCTGCAGCATTTGTGGCACAGGGCTCCTGGCCTGCATTGCGGCACCTCAGTCTCAGCAGAAGCCAGCTAGATGCCGCAGCAATGCACCAGTTAGCCTTAGGCAACTGGCCTGTGCTCCAGGTGCTTGTGCCCTTTCTCTTTGTGAGTTCAAGCTGCACTGCTGATCATGCCAGCCTGTTGACGGGGCTGCTGGTACTCCCAGTCACTGCAGTTGCCTGACTGCTTGCATAGATAACTTGCGAGACCATCAGCCCCTGCTGCATCACCATCATGACATGCAATGTGTCAACTATGGCACACCTGCATAATGTGATGGGAATCCACAAAGATGCAAGCAACTGCATGCTTCCTGCATGACGCTGCAGCTGATTTGGCTATCAACTGCACATAGCAAGCACATAGGCAAGCACACATGCTGTTTCTGCAGGAGCTGAATCTGAGCAGCAACAACATGGGAGCATTGACCATAGCTGAGCTGGTGCTGGCGGACATGCCCATGCTGACAGAGTTGTGCCTTATGCACAACAAGCTTAACCAGGCAGCAATAGCAAAGCTAGTACTGGGCAGGTGGTTCAACCTCACACAGCTACAGCTGCAATCCAACTACCTTGATGACAACGCCATTTTGACGTTGCTAGCAGGATATTGGCTGGGCTTGCGCAAGCTCAGTCTCCACCATAACAAGTTTACAGGCATTGCAGCTGCACATCTGGTGTATGCACCCTGGCCAGGCTTGTTGTACTTGAGCTTGGATGAGACCGCACTGCCCTACAATGCATTGCGGGCATTTTGCTTGGTTCGTAAGTCAAGATGGACAACAAGCAAAGGGTGCTACCTTGCTCCTCTTCGACGGATCCGACACTGGCCCAACATGTCATATATGGTGATTGTACGGCAACCTCAAGGCCCGTTAGCAGAACTATGGGAGTTGTTGGTGCCAAGTTTGAGACTAGGTACATTGGCTGCCAGCTACATTATGGGCCAGCTTTCCTATACTATGGCTCAGGGGGTGCTGAGTATTGTGGCAGACATCTTGTCTCAATGTGATGAGTGAGTAGTGAGAGTTGAGCATGTGAACAACTATGTGAGCAAGCCTTGCTTCAGACCAGCAAAAAGTATATACGAGTTTGACTATACAGGCCACTTGAAATGGGTTGCATGTGCACAGCAAACCATTACATTGACGCTTTATTTTGCAAGCAGCTGCAGAGCTTCGAATCCTTGTAAGATCATGACAAGGCAGTTGTTCTTAGGTGTCAGGCAGAGACGTGCTGCACACCTACTGGCCAGTATACGTCATGACACACAGCACAAACAATGTAGTGGAGAGGTGATAGTAGCACTGGCTAGCGACATGCTTCGCTCGCTTGCCACAACCTGAGCAAGGTCACTGTGTCGCTCAGCTGAATTGGCAGCTGAGCTACACGCTCATTTTTGCTGAATGGGGGCTAGCTCTTCATTTCAGCTTTCTCTTGTCCACAGTTCAACAGGCTTCTTGCTGTCTTGCCTGTGGTGCTGCCAAGGTGTTGACAGTACGGAGCTAACTGTATAACGACAGCTCAAAGTCAGGGGTACCAGAGGGTACAACTTGCCAGCTATTCATCAATGATGTCAATATTGGAAGCAACAGGACACATGACATATCACTCTCACGCATTTGAATGGTTCACATAGGACTATGAGTGGGCTTGAATATACAACTGCACATATTGCTCTTCAGCAAGATGAAGCACAGCCTTGCAACATTGCTCTGCAAAGTCCTCACAACTGGCAGTGGGAGTCTTGCATTGCTGAACAACCATCTGTAGAGCCAGCACTTCCTGCAACCATGAGTCCAGCTTAGTAAACAAACAATGCTGTGCCAATGTCTCACGTGCATTGCTTAATCTGCAGTATGCAATCTTGCACCAGCAACGATTTCTTCAAAATGCAGAGTGTTACCACCAACAAAACACCGCATGTTGTGTATGAACTGCAGCTGAAGCAAGTGTTCTGCAAAATGTAAGAGCATTGCAACATACAGGTGCTGTGCACCTAATTCCCACTGCTTTAAGCGCAAACTCTAGGGCTCAGCTTCAGGGCGGTATCAATGCAGTTGCATTGAAGCATAAATGCATACACTGCAAAAGCATGAGCTCTGCATGTCACCAGCACTGGAACCACTCTCAGCACTGTCGAAACAGGTACACTTGCAAACATGGCTGTTGTACTCTTCATGTAAGACATGTTTGTCATATCACAATTGTGTGATACAGGTCGCCAACGTTATGTTTTGAAGACTTCAACCAAGCCTTGACCCAATTATACCTGAGGACTCAGTTGTAGCATGTCTCCAGTAAGGGACCGGATTGCTGTCAGGCACTGCTGCTTGGGCAGTGCTCCAGCCCCGTGCTTGTCCTCATCTTCAAACGCTTGTGTCAAGCATTTCTGCATCATCACAACATGGCACTCCACACCCATGCAATTGACTAAACGTTTGCAGCCTGGAGTGTTTTGAGCGTGGAGGTCAGGGAGAGCTTGCTGTCATGTGGGCGTACACTGCTGCATCAAAGCTGTGCTTGAAAGCATCAAGCATTGCAGAGCAAATCCTTGCATGTCTTGCTACCCAGCACAGCACAGCTGTCACGTAGCAGTTGGCGATATGAAGCTTTCGCTGTGTTNACATGGAATTGGACACGCCATTGAGGTATGTCAGCTGGACACACGCCAGCAATATAGAAGCCCAGGTGAAGTGAGAGACGATGTCAACGCCTGCAAAATCAGCAGTGACCTCAGCTGTTTACTAGAGACGGAGGTGGCAGCAATGCAGCCTTTGTGCACGTACCGATGAGTCCCGCCTTGACGCTTCGACCCGCTGTGTTGAACTGTTCGTTATTGTATTTATGCCCGCCAAATTTGACGTCGATCCACACGAGCACCAGCGCGACAATCGCGAAGAAGACTCCAAAGCCACAGACAATCACCCAACTGCAAGTACACCAGGTGAAGATATGGTTGCAGGTGTTTCAGCCGCGACTGTGTGACTGTAATACCGATTTCATGAAATCGGTAACCTGGGAGTATGAAGCTCGACCGAGCATGTACCACGTCACAGCTACTGTGAGAACGCAAGCGAAGCAAGCCACTCACCCAGCAACTTGTGGCAGCACGAATGTGCCTTCGTCGAAGAACGACGTCCTGTCATCGAACTCGTGCAGACCGAAAAGGTTAGGTGTGCCTTCCTCAACCCGCGTGTACTCCCCCATGTATATGCGCAGACACAGTCAAGCGGCTTCTNGTGGTACAGGCTGCACAGAGTCAGCGCCCCAACAATGAAACAATGCAGAATGACCAAGAGGTGTTGAGATGTCTGACAGTAGCTGAATGCTACTCCATGAGCTGTGCTGATGACTCTGCTGATTGCAGATTGGTCGCCTCAGAGTGGCATTGGCTGAACAACAGCAGCAACATCTGGCAACAATCCGCAAGATGAAGCTAGAACAGAATGAGATCTTGCTCAAACACCATGAGCTGCAGCATGTCTTGCAGCAGCAACACTGAACAGTGCTTATGCTAGCTTTCAGCTACCAGGCACTTTGATGGCACCGCGCAAAGCACTGTGGGACTGAAATGCATGTGTCCGTCATGCACAATGATGTGTCCACAAGTTTCTGGTTGCTTTCAATAGGAAGCGTGCTCCCAGTGCGTTCATGACCCTGTCGCAAGATTCCAGGGTGCAGGTTGGTGTCCACAGCGCGTGGTGGCATTTCAAAATTAGCGTAGGACATGCCTCGTAAGTGCAGCATTAGCTGGCTTACCTGTGAGTTCTTATCAAATCTACAAAATGGATGGTCCAAATTACCGTGCCTCCCTTGTAGCAACTGTTGCGGGTGAATCGCTGCATAATGTGATTTGCATGACTTCTAAGACCTGGGAACACAACTCGTGCCATCACGTTATCTCGAGCCCTGATCTGAAGATATTGTCAACAAGCTTTGCAGACTGCCTGCATCGCAGGTTCAAAAAACTGCTTTTAGGGTATTGCCGGCTCAATTGATGAGGCATGTACCCCACCTCAGACAAACGATCACACGAACAAAGACCTTAAACTTAAACATAGAGCAGCAACTCATATGTGTTAAGCACTCATTATCGTGTGGCAGGACGACCTGGGTGCCCTACCTGCCTGCTATGAACACATTGCAAGGCACAGCACAATCTGTCCAATTCCACAGCAATCACTCATCACGGCACACAACACATCCTGCTTGGCAAAGATGGAGGTGACACAACTGCGATGACGCATCTAATCCAGCAGACTATAAGTGCCCCAAAACGGCAAATTTTGAGGACTCAAAGATCACGATTTGGTATAACTTCAGCACAAACTCCTCTGCTTCAAGGTCAAGGATAGGGCTGAGCTCATTGAGCATTGNGTGCTCGCGGGTCTGTATCCTATGTCACCACATGAACAACAAGGTGCAATGTCATTGTATTGGTCGCACCTGGTCCACGAGTATGTTCAGAGTCTTCCGTGAGGNATCTCCCCGTCCAACCAACACAGCAAATGACTTTGGCCCTCCTGGGTTGACACTGCCGCCCACTCCAAGCGAGCAGACGCCACCTGGCACTGCAGTGCCATTGCCCTCACCTACATTGCCAGCTGCAACACCATATGCCACAGTGTCAGCTGCTACCCCTGTAGCAACAACACCTGCTGCTACTGTCGGTCCAACTGTGGTCCCAGCGACCCCAGTCCCAACAGCCACTGCGACATCCACACCAGCACCCACAAACCCCTCCACAAGCCCGACAGTCACACCAACAGCTACCCCTGGGGTTACACAGAGCGCCACACCTCCAGCATCTTTCTTTGCACCTGTGCCTGCGCCTGGCCCAGCCCCAAGCTACCCATGTGAGCTGGTCAACACTGATCTGGAGCTCTGCAATGTCAGTGCCGACAATGTCTCATCACTGGCCTTTGCCAACTGTGCATCTGAAGCTCTCGGGTTGGCCCCTTCTGCCTTCAAGGTCATTCCTCAGAGCATGACCAACACAAATATGGCAGCCTGTGGTGCTGTTGGCAGCAACAGCTCCTGCTGCTGTACCGTGGCAACAGATGTGCAGTTCAATGTTGTTGCGGCAGACATGACCCAAGCTGAGGTTTACGCTGGAGCTATACCGGGTGCTATGACTGGGCCTGCAATGCTGCAATGCCTACAGGTATTGCTTGTTCTGTAACACTCAATGTAACACAGACTGTTTACATGCACCCTGGCTTTTGCATGCACCCTATTTGACACAGCATACCAAGTGTGTCACAAGGTCTCCTTGGAGCTCCATGTGTGCAGCAACTCTTCAGCACCTTGTCACTTTGCTTGTGCAGCTTGACTGCTGCTGATCCAAGACACTGATAGCTAAACTCACATGTGTCTTGCAGAGGAACAGCATACCAGCTACCTGCACCACACTACGGAGACTGCCAGGTGACAGCTGGGTCTAATGCGCACATGCTGGGAATATTCTCAACCTCGGTCAAAGCTGCCTTATCTGTGCTTCATTATACATAAGCTAGCATACACCCTTTGCAGCCTGAGTTGCTCCACTGCCTTGCAACGCTTGCAGCCAGCAGCGCAGCAGTTTGCCTGCATTATATGATACATTCTCTACAAACTTTACTACAGACATGCGTATTAGGATGCATCACTTGCTTGCATGCAGTGATTCTGTAGAACTGCAGAACCCAGACACAGCAAACATAGTGCAGTAGGGTCGCAAAGTTTGTTACTATGTATGTGAATGTGATGCTCTTCTGCTGCAGTGGTCGTGGCACCAAGCACAGTTACTCAATGTGTTTATCCTGCTGCACCCCCATCACCAGAACCTTCCAGCCCCTCTGTGACCCCAGCAGTGACTCCTGCAGCTACACCTACAGTAGTCCCAACAGTCACTGCAGCTGCTAGCCCAGCGGTGACCCCTGGGGCGTCTTCACCTGCCACACCAGCAGTGCCCACAAGCACTCCTTTTGTGTACTCACCCTTAGCCACTCCCCCAGCGACTCCCAGCCCCACTGCTGGACTTACTGTGACACCTGTTGCAAGCCCAACAGCAACTGCAACTCCAGCTGCAACAGCTTCTCCCACACCTGTCAGCACTGCTGTCACAACCCCAGCTCCCACAACAATGGTGCTAAGCTCACCACCTCCTTCACCGTTTGCCTACTCGCCGTCTTCAACTGGTACACCTGTCCCCACAGTGACTCCAGGAGCCACACCAGGACCCACAGTCCTGCCAGTGGCCACAGTCTTGCCTACTGTCACTCCATCAGCAACACCAATTGCTACGGGGACACCAGCTGCAACCATGACGCCAGCACCTACAGTGACACCAACATTAACTGTAACACCAGCCGCTAGCATACCACCAGCAGCAACTGTGACACCAGCAGCCACAGCGTCACCAGTGGCCACAGTGACACCAGCAGCCACTGGTACACCAGCTGCTACAGTGCCACCAGCAGCTACAGTCATTCCAACAGTGACACCAGCTGCCACAGTGACGCCATCTGCCACAGTGACACCAGTAGCTACGTCTGGTCCGACCACTACACCNACACCTGCAGATCTCGCTTAAGCAAATACACAAACTGTCCGAGTTCTGCTGTCATCAAGGCTATTGCTTGACCACAGACTCGTTTGCAGGGTGCTGTGCTCAGGCACACTGCATCATGCTGTCACTCGACTAGCTTGTCCCCAAGCTGCACCTTGAGCAGGCACTGGCAGGGCAATCTATAATGATCAAGTATTCAAGCAAAGCCTTAACATGTGCTAGCAACAGTTCAATGATCTTACACAACTGTGATGGCCGGCAAAGGTTGTGCTTTGTGACTGTAGTATCAGTTCCATGCAGCATACAAAAAGCTGTGTTGACAAGGTCTGAGGCATTGTATGGAATCACTTGCTCATGGTCACTTTACCACCGATGATTTTGTTTGCTGGTCGACCACGTATCATTGCTGGCCGCGCAAACTCTTGACCACACTGGGGACATGTAAGATCCCCCTCGGTCATATCCTCTACTATCCTCTCCACGAAACACTTGACCAGAGACCCCTTGCCACCCTGCACTACCACAGTGGCTCTGGTAAATACAGTGGATCACTAGCCACATAAGAAGAGCATGAAACACTGCTCTGTCTTCAGGAGAGGCATTGGCTTTGAGCAAACCAGGAGACCTGCCTTCCTATACTTGTAGAGGTATTCCTGGCATTTGGAGCAGTACACCTTCACTGTAGTTACTGGGCCCTTCTTGCTTGGCTGGGCCTGGGCTACGCAAGACCTGAATCAAATGAATCGGCTTAAGATGTTGCTGTTTGCAGTCTGTGTGCGTACTAGCACAGCATGCAGGCTATATGGTGATGGGCAGCTTGCCTGTGGAGCTGCTTGCTTTTCTGTCCGCCCCTTTGCCGATTTGTTGATGGAATCACAGCTGCACAGTGGAGCAGGTCAAGTCTTGCGAAGTGTCAAGGCAGGGGCATGCAGTTGTTGCGAAACATACCCAAGTTGAGCTGTGTCGCGCTCAACGAGCTGGGGAATGCTGTTGGTCTCAAGACACTATACGTGGTACGAAGAAGATGTGTCATGCGTCAGCAGGCTGCGGTCACTGTGGTCGCTGAACTTGCTTCCAGCATTTTGTAGTTGAGCTGANAGGACACACATGCCCCTGTTAGACAAGCATTCTGGGTTACAGAGCACCACACAATATGCAAGTCATCATCATTATCGTCATCACACAAGTTCTAGTTGTGCTTAGGGTCCCAGCTAGGNTACAATCTTGTACTCCACTGCACAAGCTTGTTGATCACTGTCGCAGTGGAAGTTTGTTGTGTTGAACCCGCAAGCAGGAGCTGTGCACCTGCTGTGCTCATGGTTTTAAACGCATGGATCACTTTACTTGCCTCTGAACCCTCTGGCCTGCGCAGCACACCGAGGCAACTCTACTGGAGTTTACGGCGAATTGTTCGAATTGTGTACAATTCAGGCGAAATTTGCAGGTTTCACTTTCAGTTCGCGCCAAACGAGAAAGAGGTTTGAGTGTTGTCGAAAGTGAGCGTTGGCTGTCGCGTCTGCCAAAGTTTTGAATTGCACAACTNTCTAGCAGCCAGGGCTCTAGCCAGGGCCACCAGCACAACACCTTGTTTTGAGCTCAACTCCAGCAGAACTATGATGCAAGCAAGTGGCAGGCGACAAAGCAGCCATATAGGTAGCATGCATTTGAGGCTAAAAACAGGGGCCACAACGTTCATGCAATCACGTGATGCGTCAGCCAGAAGTGCCTAGCCTGCCTGCAACTATGCTCCAGTCTGAGAAGCTGCCTACCTTGGCTGGCTTGACTACTGAGTGGGACGGAGGGTGCAGTGACACGCTGGAACCCTTGCTAGCAGTGNGGCTCTAGCCAGGGCCAGGGCTCTAGCAGGGCCCTAGCAAGTCTAGCAACGGGCCAGGGCCAGGGCCAAGCCCGCACCAAGAGNGCAGAAGCCATGACCATGTGCACTGCTCTCGCCCGCCAGAAGAAGCTCAAGTTCCTGGTCTCGGTGAGTCCCGTGCAACACTGCAGCTGTTTGTGGGCAGCTGTCAGCGGCCTTGCGCATTGATGTGGATGACATGCTGCTTTCGTCAGTTTGCTGCACGCTGATCCATTGCTGCTGACACCCTTTCTGGTCAGGAATGGAAGTCCACAAGCCTTGCAACTGATGAGGTCTGTGCAGGGTCATTGTTCACACATGGCTGTGCATCAGTGCAGCAATGCTTCCGATTTTTTGACAACAGCTTCAATGCCACATGGACAGACACCNTCAACTCGCCGACCCTGACACGTCTGTCCTGCTGAAAGCATGCTAGTTGCCCTCGCTGTAAGTTTGCTCGCGGCAGCGGTTGTATGGATCACCTGGACATCAACAAAAGGGAGGATCTCGTTCGACCTGCATAAAATTNCACACGTCCAGCAGCGGCAACCCCACTGCATTGCCCAAATCTTTCCTAAGCCGCCCCAGCACCAGCAACGTGACCAGCACATCAGCAGCTGCATCTGCCCCAACTGGCAGCAACAGCAGCAGCACAGCAAATGGCCTCATTGGCTTGGCCATGCAAATCACAGCCAGTCAACCTCAACCGATCCACTCCCGGTCAGTCAAACCCGCCTCCATTCAGCTGTCGAACAGTCTTCAGAGCTCTGTGTACGGCGCATCACCAGCCTCCTACAGTTTGCCACAGCCTGAGCAGCAGCTCTCCAACCTGACGATTGCACCACTGAACACCCAGCCTCCGCAGAATCTGCCGGCCACCGCTGCTCAGACTGCTGCCAGCGAGGCTCTGCTGGATCTTTGGGATTGTGCGCCGTCAGGCAGCAGTGCACCCAGTGGGCAGAGTGGCAGTGCCTACATGCACATTCCAACGCTGGGCAGCTNCACTGGGGCTGCAATTTTTTAGCAGAGCGTTCTGCACTGATAAGATCTGAGAGACTGCTGCACAGTGCTGCAGGGAAACTGCCATGCCCAAGTGATTTGCCTGTTGCTGTAGCAACAGCTGCTGATCTTACAGACACTGCTTATGGCAGCACATACACGTACTGCGCATTGTGCTGACGTCCATCACACGGCTACTGAAAGGCCGCCAGCGCCACACGGTGTATTGCAATCAAAGCTATGGGCAAAAGTCTTGTGCCAGTTGCAAAAGGTGTGAAACAGCTGCATGTAGNAGCAGCGGCTTGTCCTGTGCGGGGGCTGGACTATTTGGTGCAAGGTGTTCACATGCGTGGCTCAACTGGGTCAGCACCTTTTGCTCTAGCGCAGAGAAGCAAGCTCCAATGTGCTGCCTGACTGTGCTTTCAACAACCTCGACACCCCTGTACANACACTGATGCTGAACAATGTATGCAACACTTCAAACCTGCCAATGAATGTGATGCATGTCCAGCTTTTAGATCGCAGCCGTGATGCGAAACAGCATTCACCCCGCACTCAAGCTGCAAATCAAGGCTGACGAGGATACAGATGCCTATGCAGTGTTCAGAAAGCAGGCAAGGGCTCAAAACAATGAATAGTGTCATACAGCAGGATGCAGTTGCTCAACACAGCTGTACACACTGCTGGCAGACAGAGCAGCAGCAGCGATGAACATTGAGGTCACCTGCAGGCCGAGGCAGCTGCAGAAACAGCAATATGAGCAGGGGTGGAAGTGGGTCACACCAGAGCCCACTTGATCCCTGGGCAGGGAAAGCTTTGAGCATGCCCATGCATCACAAATGCAGCCTTTGCAATAGCCTNGTTGCCAAACATGGAGTCCTAGGCCTGGGTTCTGCATAACGACTAGGGGTGTTCCTGCCCAGCATAAGCCACACTCCTTAGCAACAGCTTGCTGTAGTGTGATGCAATCAGCATACCTGAGCCATCCATCCAGCAGCTGTTATTGTCGGAGGGTACTCCCGCAAGGCCTGAGGCAGCCCTGTGGTATCCCACTCGCCTTGCCCTTGAGCCACCCGCAATGGCAAGTCAAAAACATGATCCAGCCTGTATGCTGACTGATAAGGATCTGCATAGCGCACTTGCATGTAGTCCACCAGGTAGTCCCTGCAGACAGTCAATTGGCCAATGTACAGTCAGCATACACTCTGTACCACGATGCAAGACAGGCAACTCTGTTATGTGTGCCAGCTACTACTAGCAAGGGTGCAGGTGTCTAGCGGTCTACATCAAAGATATATTTGCAGCTGCCATGTGCATGTGTGACTGTGCAATGTGCTTCATGGCCTAGTGATGCTCTGCGGGACAGTGCTTGTAGCAGACGGAGCTGCCAGGTTGTGGCAGACAGCTAGCTGTGTAAGTCATTGGGCCTTGCTCACTCAGACGTGTTGAATGCAGGATTCAAAAACTCAATCTATATGTTCACAGCATGTGATGCTCACGCTGTACAGTGCCCATGATGCAGGCCTGCCAGGTCTGACAGCCGGCGGCCCAGGCAACTTCTCAGCTGCCACTCCCACCGCTGACGCTGCCCCCAAAGTCAATCCATTCATGCGAGGTTCAGAGGCTGGCAGCCAGGCCCCCTCAGGGCCTTTCACAGGGCCTGTCAATGGTCATGCAGGATCCAGCCCTGTGCCTAGCACTATGCCAGACCAACGAAACCAGGTGAGGGTGCAATCTGCATCTGCACTTTATGTCATGTGCTGCAATAGTGCAGCCACTGTGGCAGGCTGTGGTGTCATGTTGGCACTTTCCTCTGCACAAATCCACGNATACGCCAGGTGGCCCTGCTGCTGCAGCAGCCAGGGCGGCGCTTCAAGGGGCCCCAGGGCCCTCACAAAGCAGCCACCTGCATACAAGCACACTGGAGGTCAGCAGCAGACGCACTTTGCTGCCATGCCAATGTGCAGATGTACATGTTGAGGGCGTTCTGGTGTGCATGAGTCGGGCTTGCCTTGTTCCACAGCTGATGTTACAGCTGGGCTGTGCTTCTTCTGACAGACTGAAGGGGCTGACGCCCCACATGCCAACTCAGCAAATCAGCAATCAGCATTGCGCCCTCCACACACCTGTGCCTTTACGTATCTCCTGAAGCATGTTACATTGATGCACATAGATACAACGACATTCATCATTGATGCCCATATGTGTCAGCCAGGCTGACATTGCTTGTGACACAACAATTTCGTGCAGTGTACATGGTGCAGGTGATGTGTAATCATCTCTCTCTATGCTGACGCACGCGATGCGTTGCAAAGAATGAGTCGTTCCGTCGCATTCGATAACTGAGCGTGTTGACGCCACCTGACGCAAGGGCGCACCCAGTACACAATCAAACGCGCAGCTGAACATTCGGTCGAAAGTCAGCTACCCGGAAACATTTCGATGAACGTTTGCAGAGCTCATGAGGTGTACAGTGATGTTGGCTTCGTCTCCAGCGCGGAATGGCACAGCTATCGAGTAGCGCTGACAGCGGTTTAGTAGCGCTCTTAGCTGCAGACCCGATGTCCGGTAAGCGGCCGGGTGGCGACTTGGGGGAAACATCCCCTGCTAAACGGCAACGAGTCAGCAACGGTGCTGCGATCAACGGAGCTCCTACAGATGCGAAGCCTTCACAAAAGCCTGCCTTGCCTGCTCTGCAAGCCATTGCGAAGGCCAAGCAGGCTTTAGAATTGCAAAAACAGCTGAAAGCCAAGCTAGCAGCTGCAGGCTTGACGGTAAGCAATACTTGACTGCACCCCTGTGTCGAAAATCTCCGGCAGATCATTACAGGACTAGAAAATGAACTGTGCTGCCTGCTGAAGCATGGTGTCACATGCAGCAGCCAAATGCTTGCATCAAGCTTGACATGCTGTGTGTTGCTTGCACTGTGACTGCGTTCAAGCACTTAGCCAAACAAGCACGCAATGCCTGTCAATATGACGCTGTACACAAGTTTGCACTGTTCACACCAGTGTGTACAATGTGCTGAATTTCTGCGGCATTACTCATGACTTCACGTCTTCCAGCACATCCTAAAAGCAGGCTGTTATTTTCTACACGTCCACCACTGCAATACACACCACACACCAAGAGCAAAGTCAGCGCCAACCAAAACAGAAGAAAAGTTGCTGCTCGGATTAAATTTGGTCATTAATGTCTGAATGTTGCAGAAACCAGCAGCCGCAACAGCAGCAGCAGCAGCAGCACATATACTGTCAACAACTTACTGCTGCGTGTCATCATCTGGCCACACTCATGAATATCTGTGCTCTGCAAAAACCAGCAGCAGCAGCA
>JUBA01000198.1:0-13720 GCA_000818905.1 Trebouxia gelatinosa | reverse complement strand
TGACCCAGTCCATCTGGGCTTTGTGCTTGGCCTGCTGGTCCCTGTACCATGGCTGCTGCAGATGCTGATGCTCCTGCTCATGCTTGGGTTCATTTGCAGCACCAGGCTGGTTTNTTTTTGTGCAAACCTTGACAACGTGCTGCAAACTCAGGTCTCACCTGGCGCATCCATCGCTGCACTGCCTGTTGCTGTGCAGCACCCTGGTCAGCGACAACAGCAGATTGCTGCTGGGCCCTCTTCTGCTGTTGCTGCTGCTGCTGCTGCATCCTGTTGCTCTGCACATCAGCAGTACTGCACCCTTGCTGCAATTGGGTCTGCAACCCAGTGTGTTGGGCTTGCTGCTGCTGCTGCAGTTGCTTCTGGGCAGCTTGCTGACGCTGCTGCTGCTGTTGCATCTGGGTTTCTGCAGACTGCTGCTGCAGCTGTTGCTGCTCTGTCGCCCACTCGTGCTGCAAGAAGCAGCACCCCACAGCTCACAATACAGGCTATGCACTGCTGCTGCGACACACGCTGATGATGCACAAGCACAAAACCCATGTGGGTTGCACATTGAGACAGACCAAGTTCAGACCCACACGCTTTCGCTTTTGCTTGAACATGACACACAGAAAGTGATGCACAGCGGGTCTACCTGAGACTCAGCTTTGCCCTGCTCCTGCTCAGCTGAGCTGCGAGCCAGAGCCAGCTGCCTCTCCTGCTGCTGCTTCAGCTTGTTTTGCTGCAGCTGCCTGACCCAGTCCATCTGGGCTTTGTGCTTGGCCTGCTGGTCCCTGTACCATGGCTGCTGCAGATGCTGATGCTCCTGCTCATGCTTGGGTTCATTTGCAGCACCAGGCTGGTTTTGGGTTTGAGGTTGGTGGACAGTAAGCTGCTGCTGCTGCTGCTGCTGCTGCCATGATTCGTTCAATAACTGCTGTTGCTGTTGCTGCTGCTGCTGCTGCTGCTGCTGCTGTTGCCATGTTTCGTTCAATGGTTGCGGCTGCTGCTGCTGCTGATGCTGATGCTGCTGCTGCTGCGGAGAAGGTTCATTCACTCTTTGATGCTGCTCTTCATGACACGTCGCACAGCAGGGCTGCTGTGGCTGCTGCTGCTGATTTTGGTGATGGGTGTCTTGATACTGATAGTCCATAGCTGATGGGCGCTGAGGCTGCGGAGGTTGATGCCCTGCAGCTGGGGCATGTGACTGCCTCCATGCTTGGCTGGTTTGCTGTTGCTGAGACCACTGAGGGGCTTGCGGGAAAGGCTGCTGTGGGGCGGAATAGCCACCGTTGCTCTGGGCGCTGGGCTGGCTGAACCCAAAAGCAGCAAAACCCGGCACCTGCAGCATGCAAGAGGTTTCTGGGCAGCAAAGTCATGTTGTCACCGGCTGGCATACATACATTCATGCATTCGTGTGACAACAAACAACTCAGCAATGCTTATCAGCCACATTGCAGCTACAGCGAGCAGAAGACTGTGGTACTGATATGACATGACAACCTTGTACCTTTGCATTGGCACCAGTGGCACCGGCAGCCTTAGTAGCCCCTGTGCCATGTCCGATGCCCCCACTGGCCTTGTTGCTGCCGCCTGCAGACATGGTATATGTAAGATACCAGCAAACAACATTCATGGCAAGCAAAGTTGTAGACACTGCATTCAGCAGCAGTGACCATAATGTTGAATGCCAACTGCCAGACCATGCATGTCCATCGCCAAGGTGTGCATGATGCAGCTAGCATGCTGCAAGCAGCTGAGTGAAGTTGAAGTTGCCTAGCTGGGACCTGATCTTGACTGAAAATGGGTTGTTGATGAATAGTGTGATGCTGCTTCCAAGAACATGCGAAGGCTAATCAGATGCAAGACAGCTTAGCCTGTTGCAATCAGGTGAAGGTGTGCATTCACACCACTGTGCCATCATAGCACATGCAGAACAGCTGCCAATCTGTGGCTGAAATCTCATGCAGAGCAACAAGGGCATGTTGCATTAGGGTCTAGGGTTTAGCTAACCTGCAGGGCCATGGGGTCCTTTGGGGGTCCCATTGGGACCAGAGGGTCCCGCAGCCTGCTGGGGAGGGCCAATGGGGTTGGGGTCTGACCTCACCCCACTGTACTTCTGAACCTTGAGCTTTGCTGCCTGCAAGGCAATCATGGACCATGTCATGGAGTGTAAGTGGAACAATATGGTGCAGCAGGAGAAAAGAAATGTCGCGCACAGCAAGCAATGTCAGACTAAGACTATACAAGTTGGACCTCACCCCACTGCATGGTATATAAATAGTTGCGTTGGCTGCCTGCATGGTAGTTGTCAAATTTAACAAAGTGGGGTGAATCCTGTACAAGAGATGCGACACGGAGTAACAGCACACATAGTATGTAAAGTAAATTTATTTTGACCAACTACAACATTTCCTCTGTGTTGCTGTCTGGCGTGACTAACAGGCATAAACAGCAACTGTTCTTCTTGCACTTGGCATGGAGCCGAACATGCACCTCGCCCACTGTATCAACAATCAAGAGGGGCTGTAGGAGTGTGGAAAGTGCACAGTGCAAGGATTCACAGAGAAGACACTGCAGTGAAGATCCCATGGTGTACAGACCTTGGTCCTTACAAAGTACTAGGTATACAACACATTTACTAGGTATACAACACATTTACACAAAACACACACAATCTCATATATGTGTATACATTGATCAGCATATACACAGTTTATACATGTGAAGAATACATGTAACAGCGAACGGGGGGACTCACCATCAGGATGTCACTAAACTCCTCCATGATATTGGTTACGCCGCCAGCATTACGGGGCCTGTCGATTTGGCTGAATATGGACCCCAGCTTCTTCACGGCCTTAGCCCGAGTGTACTGCTGCTTCTTGGTCAGTCCTGGCTCCTGAAGCACCTGCAAAAGCAACGAAACAACAGTTAAGCCAACATGAGCCAACATTTGTCAATTACACTGCAATCCTGTAAACAAGGTTCTTGAGTGTCTGCATGATTTGCAGCTTGGGGTTAATGTACTGCTGCTTCCTTGTTGATTCCAGCTCTTGCAGCACCTGCAAAAGCAACCCAGCAAACAGCCTTGCCGTGGCAATCAACTAGGCGTCCCTCTAAGTAAAAGTCTTGGATGTTCGCACAGTTGGAGGTTCACACAGTTGTACATGAAAATCATCCAGGCAGGGCAAAGCAGGCAAAGCATAGACCCTGCCAAAGCCCCTCGTCCATTTGACACATGCACAGCCACCATAGTAGAGCTAGGTAGGAGTGACACAGCACATGCCATGCTGGCAATTCTTGACTGCGTTTGTCACATTTACTGTGAACCTCAAGTGGCTTTTTAGGCCAAAGGCAGGTTGCAATGCTGACATGAGCATGATGTGACACATAGCAGCTTCACGAAAGCATCTACCCTGTCAGGGGGCTGATCAACCAGTAGTAGCACATTGGCTGCAATGCCTTCCGATGCAAAGCAGGCGCCTTGTGACGCTAACATCAGGCACACACAACAGGCAGTGTGCAGACGCTCATGACATGTGGTCAGTTAAAAGCAGTAGAGAACGTACTCTGTCTACGACCCTAGTCAAGGTACCCTCTATGTCTGCCACATTCAGCTTCCATAGATGCTCCATGATCTGCCCCTGTTTAGCTTCAAAGAATGCAGCCACGCTGTCCTCAGTCATTGCCCCGCTTTGCAAGCTCTTCTCTGCTTCTTGTTGGATGGTCACCATGCCTGAACACAATTGCTTCCTTGATGCACCACGCAGAAGACTAGCCCCAAGAGACATGTTACTGTTGTCAACAACTGATGGGGTATATGATTGTTAGCCAGGGCATAAGGTGACATGCTGATGAAAAGCACGCACGATGTGCCTGGAAGCTGCATGCATGATGTCCCTATAAAGCTCCACGTCAATCCCTGAATGTACAAAGGGAGCACTACAGGTTGCTGATATGTGACTCGACATCATCAGGTCGAGCTCACTCCATACTATATTGCTATGCTCGTAACCTGTCACAAATTTGTGGTGTATCATTGCATGTGCATGACCAGCAGCATCATCAAGGAGGTATTGTGGAGCTACACGGATGACATGTTGTGCACGGCACATGACCAGCCTGACTGTTTCAGAGGATGCGGTGATTACTTGGTGATTACTGGCTCAACCAATTTTGCTTGCCTGTATCACAGGCTCAGTTGTGAGACCGGGCAAAAAGGCAACAGAACACACATGTTGCACGGTTAAAGCAAGATTTCTGTCACCACCGCTTGCCCCTTTGAGATGCCTGCCACTTTCAAGAACACACCTGATGCAAACTTGATCTTCAACGTTCCTGTTCGCGCATGTCATGTCCACAGCCATCACACGATTGGCCAGCTGATCATACATGTAGTTCAGGAGGGAGACAGGCACCGCCGATATGAGGCATGTGTGCATACATGCATTGCCAGATGACGCGCTGCATGGCAACCATACCTACTGTGCCAGCCACGGCGTTGACTGCAGTCTTCATGGAATGGCCCTGCTGCCTGATCCATTCTGATGCAAAGGGCAACCCCAGAAATTTGGGGTCCCGTCCAAGTGCTAGGCCGGCCCGCCGCTCATACATGTAACTGCAGGTGAGATGACACAGCAGGTAAGGTGGCACAGCGCATAGCAGAAGTTCATGACAAATCATCCCATAACCTGATCAATAGAGGTGGTTGCCTTTGCAGGGCTCACAATGTCAGGATGCCCCATGCCAAAAGTGACATACGCGGCAACAGCTGGGACTGATCAGGCACCGTGTAGCCTGAGCTTTTGTTTGGTTACATCTCAAGGCAGCTGTAACAATGTAGTTGCATCGTTCTCATCTGTTGGATTTGTGGGATAATGCGACATTCAGCACACATGACTTCACGCACTTGGACCGCAGTTCAATGCGCGCGGGAGGACGGCATGAACCTGTGGCATACTGCTAAGCAGCACGGCACATCACAGAAACTTCTTGCAGGCATAGGGAGGTCAGCAAACAAGGAAATGCTGGCTGACGTCAGTTGCACTTTCAAAGCATTGTGGTTGATGTTTGAAGAGAAGCTGATCAAGAAGGTCAATGTGAGCAGAGAGTGCAGCAACAGCATGCATGATGCATATTGCAAGCAGTGATGCTTTCTTGTGGTGTCTGCTTACCCTATGGTATGCAAGAAGTCCTTGCCAAAAGCTGCCTTGGACAAGCGCTCTGCTTCGCTCAGGCTAGCAAACGCAAACTCATCTGTTTCACCATGTATATATCTCTCGATCTTATTCAGTAGGTTATGCTGAAGCTTGCGCTCACGCTCCTGAAGGCCATAGTCAGGATACGCATGGACACTATAACTGTCAAATCAAAAGACTTCTTTGAAGTGTCAAATGCAGCAGCAGTTGCAGCGGCTGACAGTGCATAGGATATTGGGGACATTCCATCGGCTACACATGCAACAAGTTACAGTGCATGCAACAAAATACAGGACATGCAACAAGCGACAAAAATACAGCAGCAATTACAAGACAAGCTTAGCTGTCTTTCGATGTGTGGTGATCTGTGATGTGTAACACATTGCAGCATCACAGTCCATGCCAATGAGGTGAAATGCTCAATGGCAACAAGAGGTGATGGTGCTGCTCTGTATGTGCATCACAAAGCAGAAAGCCTTGACTCTCATTAGACGGCGTCAAATAGCAGTCAAACAGCTCACATAATGCATGCATACCATTTGCATGACTTGCAAGCGTTGCTTTGCCTGCTGCTGGTCAGGCTCGCCAGTGAGCCCAGCCACCATAGCCATTTGTAGCTGGCCAATATACTCTTCAAAGGCATCACTGCCAAACACCATGCCAAAGACGGCAGTAGGGTCAAGCATCTCTGCATCCTGAAGGCCTGCTTTGCCAAACTGGTCATACCTGTACACATCAACCTTGCGTGACTCCTGCAGCGCCGTGATGATGATGCGGAAAGCTCAAAAGGTGAGCAGCAATGGACTTTGTGCAACCTGTGGGGGCAGGCAAGCTGCACTTTGGACCTTACCTGCGCCTCTGAGCAGGATCACTGAGCACTTGATAGGCTTCTCCGAGCGCTTGGAAGCGTGCAGCCGCTCTTGCATCGTCCGGATTCTTGTCAGGATGCACCTGTAGGGCAAGACTGCATGACACGAACGCCACTAGAACGCTAACGTTATCTTCGACGCAGGACCGTTTGTGCTGACCTTGCGGGCTGTCAAGTAATACGCTTTCTTGATCTCCGCTGCGCTGGCGGTCGGACCGACACTCAATACGTCGTAATAAGCTGTATCTTTCACCATGCTTTGCAGGCGAATTTGCCTCAACTTTCCGCGGGTTCCGAAAGCTGACCTACTGTCTTCTGACGACTTTCGACTTGTACGGGGCGGCAGAGCGTGCACAACCCAGCAAGGGTGTGACAGTGTGCAAGTGCGTCACAGTCAACACCGATGTGTGCAGCCTTGCGACTGACGGCGATCCTGCCGCGCTCGTAAGCCCTTCCAGTCAGGCTCGGCAGCTGCTCATGTGTCGAGTGACAAATTGTTATAAATCATTCGATCTTTCGAGGCCATGTGCATCTTGTCATCCTGTCACATGAACCTCATATGCGGTTTGACATCCATCTTGCAATGCTGTCGTTCTTCCTGCGTTTTCGGCGAGATTGGCTCCGCACAGGCCTGAGTGCACCTATTGATGGCATGTGACGCTAAGAAAGGGGTTGCCGGGGAGAACCGTGCGCAGCACACACAAATAAAAACTTTTCGCGATAGGTAGTTACAAGGCTGGCGGATAGTAGGAGAGAGAGTTAGAGAGAGAGACCGTCTTGTGTCTGGACGGTGATAAGGTCAAGTCTGTCAAGATAAGGAATCCCATTAACCCCAAGATCCTTTCCTACGTACTGCGAAGTTCACAAACAGCACGCAAGGCGTACTAACTCCAAGCGTTGCACTGACGATCATGCAACGTAACAAGCAACGAACAGCTACGTCACAGGCATGTGCCAGCAATCAGCAACCCGTAATCAGCAAGCAGCAATCAGCAAAAGTGATGCTGCTCGCTGCCAAATGGGTGGCTTGATGACTTGATCTACAGCCTATATCACCTTTCACTGCTGTATAGACTGCGCCTAAATGTGCTTCGAGTGCACATTTCTGTCGGTTTGCTTGGGTTCATGAAGAGGTCCATGCATAAGGCTGCAACCGCAAGGACGTGTGAATGGCTGCGCAAACGTCAACAAATAGGCTCACACAGCACTTCCACAGATGCTAGTAGATTTTCCAGCTTTGGTCAGGCTCAACAGGATTCAGATCAACTGCCATGCACTGCATACTACTGGCGCACTGCTCTTGGCGGGCGTACAACCTAGTAGAGACTAATAACTCCCAAGTTATTATAATACCAGTAGCCAGACCTCGAGGTGAGCGGAGCTCATAATCAGAACCTCTCTCAAATGGCTTTAGTATATTTCATGTCTACAAGGTGTCGAGGTCAGCCACCTGAAACACGTTTAGGCCTAAAACCCAAAGTCGACTATCTGTGTCTGCAAAAGTTCTGTGGCTGCAGGAGTGCAACTTGCCCCATAATCTGATGTACAAGCAAGTGTGTATAACATCTAATCAGATTGCTTGTGCTGTCACCATTGAAACTTGCAATTGTGTTGCGCTTACTCACGTGTCAAAACAACTGTTTATGCACATGTTCCAATCAGCTCAACTTTGTGTGGTTGTAATTGCACAATGCTGCGATATCATAGATGATCAAATAGAACGAGTTGACCATTGTCTTGCTCATCTGCTACATGATGTTTGTGGTCTTTGGACGGGCTGTGTCTGTGTCCTTAACATTGGACAAATGACAATATACAGGAAAGCAAGTCTCTCAGAAAGGTATGTTTGTGTATACCTGGCTTGCCAGTAATGATGTGTGTCTCTTTTCATGCTGCATGTACTCTGCCAGATAACATTGAGGAGCTCCCCTTACCTGAGCATGAGGGTGCACATACTAGACTGATCAGCATGTTTCACATTGCTGATGTGGCTGCAGAAAGTCAAAAATGCCTCGTGCTTTTGCGAGCTGTTACGCATGCCCATGCGTGTTCTGGTCAAGGCTCACACAACATGTCAATGACAACAAGCATGAGGTATAGCTGCCACAACACACTTTGCCTCACTGTAAGCGCTTGTACCACTGCGGTGGATAGATAACATGGCATCAGGACTACTTAAAGTCATCTGCCAGGTGTGAGCCTTTCACGCAGACAAATGCATGCATCAACACCTGCATGTTCAGCCTGCAAGCTTAGGCCCAGCATGTGAACTGAGCTCCGCCAGCTTGCACAAGTTGACAAATCATGAATTGTATGTCAGCTGAAGAAGTCAGATTCCAGTATGGACCCCATGACTAGACCTCTATACAGTAAACAACACGCAGTCCAGAAGGGCATTGCCATCAAGACTTGTCAACAATTGTGCACATTAGCTCCATTCCTTCTGATCCCAACTAGTTGGTACCTTCGTTGGCAGCTTTGGCCGCGTAACTCACAGCAAGAAGATTCTCAGCCCTGGTCCAGCCAGTGAGCTTCAAGCCTTGCGGTCATGCAAGCCAAAGCTCCTCTCTGGAGCAGCATTGTAACTTGCAGACGGCATACAAACGGGCAATAGCTTGAACAGATATTGCCATGCTAGACTCAGAGTTCTAAACGGTACGTCTACCCAGTGCCGTCTTCATAACTTGCTCCTCTCAAAGTGCCGCTGGGCATCCTGACAGTGTCCAGCTCTTGCATATGCATATGGACTGCGATTCAAGTGAGCCAAGGTCCAAAAGCCTCCGCCAGCGAGCTGTGCAATTTGCATCGCTCAGTGCGTTGACACGGCGCCTACAAAGCTCAACAAACTGTTGCTGTGTTGGCGTAGAAAGTGGGGGTGATTGCAAGGACCCGGAGGCTGTTGCAGAACTTCAAATCAGTGGTCAAGCGGTGAAAGGCAGACAAGCCGCTGGAAACAACCGTTGACAGCGCAACATGGTATGTTATGTTCTCAGCAGAGCACTTGCAGCGCATGATCCTGCTGAGACACAGCGTCCAGAGTATACGCAAAATCGTAACTTTCGGCACTTTTTGGCGATATTTTAGCCTTACGTGAAGAGACGTATACGTTATACTTCTTCTTCGCCTGGGTCACCCGTCGAAAAGCCCAGTAGGGTTGCATGATCAATCCAACAGTCACTTCGACACTCTCGATGCAGTGCCCGTCTGCTGAACGGCATTGCTGTAACGCAGCGCCACAGCCATGATATGGTAGTCTCTTCTGTAGCGTTTATATGCGCTTGAAGTGTGTCAATGGCCGCGTCCGGGGCTCGGTCGTCATCAACTGCAAGGGCTGTGAGAAACACCCCGACGGACGTCTCGCGAACCTCAACAATGTTTTCTGTCCATGTGGGGGGGTGTGCTTTCAAGTTCGACTACACGCATGCAGCTGAAGATAGCGGCGGTCTGCAAAACTTGAAGGCGAACTTTTGCAACTACCTCCGCGAGAACAGTCTGGTCCCCTCTGAGGTACTTTGTGCAACTATGTCAGCTTCACCGAGATCTTATAGGAGGCATAGGACTGAGTACATATTCCTTCTACTTATGTAGCTGCAGGATCTGTCCGCCGAGGACGTTACACTTCGAAGCTGGGCGTGTCAGTCACCACTTACAAAGCTATCGGATTTCGAGCCGCTGCTGGACCGTGACTGGGACGCGCACCAGCTGACGGCTGAAGTATGTGGAAAGCGTGAGTGACTTACGAATCAGAGTCGCTGTATGCCTCTTGGCGCACTCTTTCTAGCTTCGATTGCTCTCTGCCTGTTGCTCACTTTCCTGACTCAGCTGTTGTTTGTGTACAGCTCTGGCGTTCCAAGTGGAGCGAATCATCTCAGCATCCCAATCCAGCAAGACTGTAGGGAACACAACCAATTTGCTTGCTGGAATGTAAGTTGTTGACACTGACACTATGGCCTACTAGCCTAAGATCGCTGGAGCCCATGTTCAGACACAGCTTGTAACCCTCACACCACCTCATGGCACTTGCACACAGCCCCGTGTTACCTGAGCTCCTGTGCTACAGGTATGGTGATAATGTCAAAGCTGCAGCAGAAGAATTTTCAGACAATGGGTTTGACAATACAGCCAGCCAAGCCTCGCCTGTGCTTCAACTGATCTTAGACATGGTGAAGAATGTAAGAGATGCATTGCGTTTTGAGTCCATTTCCTCTTAAGCTGTGTTGCCTGTGCCTCATCAATGCAGATACCAAACGAAATGACTGCAGAAATTTGGATTCTTTGACAATGGTGGCGGCGTGGGGCCTGATGGCGACTCAGCTGTTTCGCAACTTCACGGTAAAGGTGAAGCGTCGAGCGCACATGCTGAGCAGCGAGATCAGGTGAATACTGTTTCAAAGTTTATGCAAGCTCTTGCTGAACAGTGCACATGCGCCTTGCCTTTTCAAGAGACCATGCTGTATATATTAACATGCAGTCATATGTTAGCAGTATTGCATGGCCAAATTTAATTGCAAGGGCACAGTATCTGTTACTTCATGTTGACAGCCAATTTTGAGACTTCTTTGCTTATTTTGCTATGTTAAAGCCATCTTCAGGTGTCAAGACTCACTGAACCCTTGCAGGAAGCCACCAGGGCTGCTGAGCAGGGCGTTGCTGAGCCATGGGCTGCAATGCGCCGTGCTATCTGGAACAAGTTTGGCTTGGGTCTCAAGGTAATTGCAAGTTGAAGAGACTGTTGTGTAGCTAAATGGGACTTCTATTCAATGATGCATATACATGGCACGTGGTATGAATCAATGCCCACATGTATCTGCTGTAGTCTTGTAACATGCTACATGCAGCAAGTTGGCAGCAGACTTACTCATCAGCTCGCTGAGCAGCATGCGTCAAGTGCATGCCATTGGCCATGAGGGTAAGCATTAAAGCTTTTCACATACACACATCAGTGAGATTTGACAGACATTATGCTTGCAGGGTGCTTGCTATCGCTTATTGCAGGCTGCAGGGGATACCCCGGCAGGTGAAATGAAGTTTTCTTCTATGCGACAAGGGCAGAGCGTGAAGAACATATGGAAGCAAACAAAGGGCAGCGACCTTGTATATGCTTACAATGTTGACAGGTAGTTCGCAGCAAAACTGTGTCATGCTTGTTGTCAGTCTGATTGTGTGGCACAGGTGTGTCACACATGTCAAAGCATGGCAGCACAGTGCTACACAGTCTGCCCCGAGTTTGCATGCTGTGTCTGCCATACAGGACTGCCACTAGAAAACCCAGCCACATTGGCCACCAGAGAATATGCTATATGTGCTGTGCATGCATGCTGAGCAAACACAGCGTGGACATCTGGCATACTCGGGTGTCACATGAAGTTGCATTTTCATGGCTTTTTAGACTCAATCAATCCTGACTCATGCAGTTGCATTATTGCTGAGACCATTTGTGATGTGTCTTGCTCTGTTAGGCACTGACATAAAATATGCGTGTAGTGAGGCATTACAGAGCTCTGGTACGGCAATTGAACTTGATGGATTAGAGCTTGGAATATGGGACGGCTTGACAAACCCAGGGGACGAAGAAGCAGCGGATTACCTTGAGTCATGGGCAACAAGGTTTGCAGGTCAGGCTTTCATGCCTTGCAAGGACACAGGCTACAGTTGAAATACTCCATCTTGCATGATAAGCTCAGGTCATGGTTTGCAGCAGCCCATGCAATGTTACCAAGCAAAAGCAAACTGGGTCATCTGATTTGCAGGAACCTATTTCTTCTTGCTTTTTGACATGCAGCTTTTTGGCCGCAAAGTGTTGGAGAGCATTGCAAGCGTGGCAGGTGGATTGGTAAGTCTTGCACTTCCTGCATGATTGCAGGATCTGTTGTTCAACTTTCTGACGATTGAAGGCCATTGTGTCTTGTGCTCTGTGTGCCATCCTGACAAGAGTTGATGTTGGTGCAAGATTGTATGTCTCTTGACAGAATTTTCACATGCTTGCTGAAAATTGGATCATGATGTGCTATGCACCGTTGCGCAGACCACTTTCAATGCACAATCACCTCTATTCAAGAAGTCGGGCGGTGCTGAAAGCAAGAAGGACATCAAGAAGGCTCTTCAGCTGCTTGAGGAAGTTACAACACAGGCTATGATGGCGAGGTCGTGGGAGTTGCAGGTGTGTTTTGATGAGATGTTGAGGCATGTGTAAGCCAGAGATTGCTTGACGTGTTTGATGTTACTGGTCGCCACAATTTCTCTGCTTGTGCTTCAGGGACGGCGAGGCAAAAGCTTCGTTTTCCTCATTGATGCCCTGCTGATGTGTTTGCTGCTATTCAAATGTGACGTTACTGTAGGCATTGGTGCACAAGCACTAGCAACACCTTATGTCCTTGAGCATTGCGTGCAGTGTCAGCTTGCGATTGGTAAATGCAACAGGCTCAGGGGTACTGATTGAACTGACTTGCGTGTTGCTCAGGTTTCTTTGGTGTATGAAGACCCATCAGGGGAAGTGAAGACCATCATGCAGCAATGTGGTGATCCACAGCTTCGAGACAACGTCTACATTCAGCAAGTGTTTGATCATGCAGTGGGATGCTTTCCAATGTTTGTGTCAGTCACCCAGACAACCCCCACCGGTCTTGTTGGAGGAACAGTTTGGGTGCGTTCACTGCCACATCATGTGCAGTAATTGCTTCAAACTGCTTTTGTTTGTGATTTGCATCCTGCTTGCAGAGCTGCTGAGAGGCTTTTGGTGTACAGGGGCTTGTTTTAAGCACAATACCAGTGTTGAGTTAAAGTTGCAACTGTCCAGTCCTGACATGTATGGTGTCACCTGCAGCTGCTAGTGGCGTATGTGCCTAAGGATAAGACTGAGAATCTGAAAGAGTCTGCAAAACGCATCAACATCTCTCTGGAGGCAGAACAGGTGAAGTCCATCAGGCCTGCATTGCATCTTTTGAGCAGTGTCAAATCAGCAAATCTGCATTGTCATGTACACTCAATGCTCAAAGTAGTAGCCATGATGGCAAGCCATATGATCCCCCTTGGTACTCTGCATCTAGCGTTAAGTCACATAGTTGCACACAGCAGCACAATGCTAGCTGGCTGATTGCTGTGTATGACGCATTGTTGGCTGGCAAAGCCTGTGATTGTCCTGTCATGTCGCTCTGAGGATGTTTCTGTGGCTGCTGCAGTGGCAAGTGTATTGGGAACTGAAGGCAATGCAAGCCACTTACAGCCTTGATTTAGTGGCTGATGCGCGGGCGGCATACAAAACTATCCTGCAGGACCTTGACCTTACCTGCGTTCACGTGAGTTGTCTGCCTTACAGCATAGTCCTGGTCAGTGACGCAACTCCGCAGGCTGTGTCGTAAAGCATTGTGACTTGATGCATATCCTACCACAGGGGTATTGGTGCTCCACGCTACAAGCGCAATAGTGCACATCTGGCATATGTTTTTTGGACATCGAAATCCTTGTTGACATGTTTGTCAATGAACAATTCAATAATTCTGACTCCTTTTTCCAGCATAGCAAAGACAGCAAATTTGGGTCAGTCTACAACACTCCTGCACTCACCAGTGATACAGACTATGAGAGCAAAGTTGCATCATTCATTGTAGCCCTGCTTGCAAGTCAACATGTGCAGGTAGACGGTTTCTGCAATCATTGCTTGCAGTGCTCTGCTGCT
>JUBA01000197.1:0-10328 GCA_000818905.1 Trebouxia gelatinosa | reverse complement strand
AGTGCAGCACAGCCCAGTAGTTGACAGCTTGACATTTTCCTGGTTACAGAGACTGCACCTCTTCCAGGTGCACAGTGACTGGCACCACGCCCTCATCTTTGCTGCCATTCACCACTTCTCTGGCAGCTGCCCGAGCAGCCACAGCTCCAACTCGGCTCAACTCATCACTCAGCACTGCAGTCTCTGTCTCCAATTCCTGACACCTTTCTTGGCTACTCTGCACAGACAATGACCACTTTTGCCTTGACATTACACTTTTGACTCAGCGAGAGCACTGGCCACTGCAGCTGGGTGCTGTTCGCTGCTGTCACTGAGACTACTACGCTAGGGCTCCACCATGCTGCCCAAGAGCAAAGCCAAGTGCCCACACGTTTTCCAGCACAGTTGAATACCTGCAAGCTTGCTGCACTGGAGGCTGACAAACATGTCTGAACGCAGGAATTAGGAATTCAAAGGGTTTTCACCCGTAAACCCTAAGCAGGATACCCTACGTGAAATGAGCTGCCATTTAGGCCAATTCCTCGCAACCTCCAGTGCATGAGTGAATACTCCAAATGACAGCCTGACCGAGACCCTGGATTGTACCCCACAGAGGTCAACTGCCTCACACGCCAGCTTTGCTTCAGTGTGTAATATATCAGTCAGCCTTACAAATGCTACCTTACATGGCACGCTGGACCGCCTGAATGATAACCGTACCTTGAAGTCAGCTGCCATGTAGGCCGGCCTTGCTTTGCGGTCTGTCATACACCAGTCAATCTTACCATTAATAATTCAGATGGCACCCTTTCAGTCATCTGAATGGGAGCCTACCTTGAGGTCAGTTGCCATGTAGGCCAGCTTTGCCTCGCAGTCTGCTGCTCTCTGCTCAGCAGCATTCATCTCATTGGTCATGCTCACAATGTCTGCTTTGTGCTGCCTCTCTACACCTAGCATGGTGCTCTCGCGAGCCTTGGCCTCATCCAGCTGCCGATTGCGGTCCAAGACACTGTTCTGAAGTTCCTGGAGACACATTGTTACACATGGAATGATGTGCAGGTAGATGTGACAGAACACTGATGTCCATCTTGTGCTGCCACTCTACAGCCAGCATAGTACACTTGCAAGCCTTGATATTCCCACATGCTGATTATGGTCCATGATGCTATGCAGCAGCCCATGCACAGGCATCTCCTTATGTGAGAGGCCGCTCAGGTCTACAGAGGAAAGACTTAATTGTCTACCTCTTAACAGCTAGCATAGTACTGTTGCAAGACTTGGCTAACTGCCAGTATGCTATTTTACTGCTTCTGCATGAGCAACAGCAACAGTGAATGGCAAGTATCTTTATGCAATGGGCTTGCATTTCTGCTTTGTGCTGCCTCTCGTCAGCCAGCATGCTTTTCAGCGCTTGTGCCTCATCTCATTGCTGACAGTGGTTCAGGATGCTGGTCTGCGATGCCTGTACAGGCAAGTCTATGTACATGACGCCAATACTACCCAATGTTGATGATACAATGTAGCCCTAGTGTTCATGTAGTGCTCCCTCTCTACAGCCAACATGGTTTGTTTCTGAGCATTGGCTGCACATGACTGCCAATTTTGATGAAAGACAATGTTCTGAAGCTCTCTATACAGCATGATTGGTTTGCACGTAGTAACGAGCACTATCTGGACCTGAGTCTGTTAGGCGCATGCCACCTTCAGCAGCTGTTCACATACTTACATTCGCAGGGGGCCACCGCAAGCTGTGTTAGCCTTGAATCCCTCAAGGCCTGAATGCAATGCCCTAATGGCATGCAGGTGGTAATGCTGACTGACCTTGTTCTGGATCTCAGTCTGCCGTGCCTGTGCAACTTCCTTGGCAGCTGCATCCAGCTCCTTGTCCTTTGCCCTGATCTGGTTGTAGCAGGTCTTGTTGTCCTTGCTCAGGCTGGCATTCTCAGCCTTCAGTGACCTCACCTCTGCTTCCAAGGTTGCAACTTGGGCGGAGAACTTGTCGCCCTGCTTGAAAGAGCAGATGCACATCAAGTGTGCACCTGAGTTTCACCATCGACCCTGTTCTGGTGGTAGCAGACCCTGTTGTCCTTGTTGGGGCTCACATTTGCAGCCTTTAGACACTTTGAGCAGACTTCTGGCACAGCCTGCCCTTGCATGCCATGTTAAAGATGCATAGGCCTTCTGCAAATGGCTGACATGTAGTGCAGAGATCACTACATTCACATTGTACGTTGATGGTGCCATTCCAAATCTACACATGCAATCAAACAATGCACAGTGCTGGTGCCGCTCCTTGACCTAGACATGTAAGTAGACCAGTACACAACTGTGGTGGTCTTGCTCAAACTACACGTGCAATCAGACGTTGCACAGCACTGATGCTACTCTGCATCCTAGACATGTCAACAGAAGAGTGCACAGCACTGGTGCCACCCCCCAACCTACATATGTGATCAGATGATGCATAGTGATGAGTCACCTTGGGCATGTTGGCCAACTTCTCGGTAAGCTTGTCTGCTTGGCGCGCGGATGAGTCAGCATTACTCTTGGCCTTGGCCTGCGCCTCATGACTCAGCTTGATCTGCTTAGTCGCTGCTGCCAAAGCCTCTGCATGACAGAAGCTCTTCCTCATGCAAACCAGTGGCAGCAACAAGTAAGGCTGTAGCTGATCAGACTGAACAGTAGCTGACCATCTTGAACAACAGCTGACCATACTAACACCAGCCGATCATAATAAGTAACGTCAGCAGTCCACGCAACACTGTATTGTGAGCAGCTTTGTGCTGTAGGCGATATTGCAGTGTCAGTTGCTGTCTCTTGTCAGCATACAGTCAAGCTAGTGCTGCACAGGACTGCTCGCCCATACTAGGGAAGCTGCTGCAGTTAGCTGCTGAAAAGACTGCTGCAGCCATGTGGCAACAATTGCGCAGAACTGCATGCAGAACACTTGGAGTGCCAGTCATGGCTGATTACATTTTATACCACAGATCAGGCTGTGGTTATGTGACAACAACAGGCAAAATGTAGTTCACAGCCATCTGATATCTTAGGAACGTTTGTATAGTGCGTTCTTGAACATTCACAGCCATGCCGCTTCGGTGTGACTTGTCAATTGCCACACAAGGACTGTAGCAGTTGCGTCTGGCAACACAGCATGTCAGGGTGATACAGATAAAACACCATGCACAGGGCATTTCAGTGGCAGGTATGTTTTGCATCGTGCATGCGACTGTAAGCATGTTTGGAATGCAAGCAGTCCAGTTGATGTCTCTCTCCAGAAGGAGAGGTCTCACGTTCAGCCGCCTTGGCTCTTTCCTGATGGGCAGAGCTCTCTGCAGCACTTTTGGTGAGTGCCTTGTCCTTGGTCAGTAGAGTGGCCTTCAACACCCTCACCTAACATGTCAAATCCAAGCTGAGCCTTGGGCAAGCACTGAACAGGTGCGTACAGCAAAGTGTGGAGATGCATTCAGGGTGCCGTTGCCCCAACACAGCTGTAGATTATGATACTTGTAACGAGATATATTGCAATTTTTGTGGACACCCCAACACATCCGGGGATGTAGCTCAGATGGTAGAGCGCCCGCTTAGCATGCGGGAGGTATTGGGATCGATGCCCAACTTCTCCAACCATAAATTATTTTTGCTCTTTGAAAGCCGCGTTCACATGAACGCTCTGCACATGCAGACTGCACCGTGCGCAAATGCCGCTTGGAACCCATCCTGTGCTTAGTGTGAGACATTCTTTTGCTTGTTGAACTGCACGCACTTTGAGTGCATACAACGGAGTGCACAACTAAGTATGCTAGCTGAACCTCTGCACACACAGAATGCATGTGCATATTGAGGTTGATTACATGCACACAGCGGCAGGCAAGCTGTGCATGCATAAGTGACTAAGTCCTGGTGAGAGTGTACTGACGCTGCAGAGCTGCATATTTTCCACATATAGCAGCAATGACTGCTGCGAAATGCTCCATTACGACAGGCCAAAACACCTCCGTACGCAGCTGGCAGTGCATGCTTGGTGGCAGGCATGGCCCACCTCATCTGCAGTGTCAGACTGCTCCCTCTGCTTGGCTCGCAGCTCATTGCGCAAGTTGCTGAGCTCGAACTGCAGTCCAGAGCTGCCAGGAGCATCCAGGGAAGTTGTGCTGTTTCTCAGACTGCTACTGCCCACCTGCAGTCAGTTGACTCAGGTAAAAAGGTAAAAATCCTTTTCTGGTGGCTCGCCGCTCCCACTGCTGACTGTCTGCCAGGAAGTGTGGCATGCACAATTGCAAGAAGGGCCTGTGTCTGCAGTAGTGTATGCTCAGGGTGGCATGTAGTACATGGCTAGACATGGCACAGTGTGCTGGGTATTCTTTGCTGCACATGAACAGAGGCATTACCGGTGTTCTAGGGCGAGACCTAGGTGTGCTTATGCTTGCTGACTTGCCCAATGGCGGTGTGCCCTTGTTGATCCTTGGGGTCAGGCTACCACTGCTGCTGAGTCTGTTGCTGTTGACTGGCCTGAGGACGCTGCAGCGCATGAGTGGTCAGCACACATATCATGCTGATAACACAGCCAAAAAGGGCAGCGTCCAGTCTGAACTTGCAATCTCGGCCTTTGACACGTATGCCACCATGGGTTTGACCCAGAAGGGCTGCACAGACTCACTTACAGTAGCAGCCTGCTGCATCTCACAGAATGAAGCTGTACAGCTTTTTACCTGGAAGGGGAAGGCTTGTTCTCGAGCTGCTTATTGCTGTCAGCCATCGTCTGAGGCTTCAATGCACGTGTGCACTCTTGACACTGGTGAGCTGCAAATATGTGCTATTGGCAATATTGCTGCTGGAGTCCGGTACTTGCAAGGTCACACACCCAAAGCTGGTGTTCAAGGTGTTCAAGATGTTGACATCTGCAGGCCCAAGTTGCGTTCAGCGTCGCTGAATGAACGAGCGTCTGTCTGTGTCACAACAAGAGCGTTGCGGTGGTCGTTTCACAACGTATGTCGTGCAGCCGTTGCGCCAGTCTAGCTGCAGAGAGCCGTCTGCCTGTCAAATGCTAAAATCGTTAACAGAACGCACTGCAACACCAGACAATTTCCACAAGTCGCCGCTGCAGCAAGGGTCTTTCGAGACTTGCGGGATGCTCAGGCTACAGCTCATCCGTCAGCGCTATGCCCGAGTCAGCTCAGGGAGATTTTGAAATGTGCTCTCAAAGCTATGGCACGCGTCACGGGCAGGGCTTCGCACGCACAAACTGAACCGTATGTTACCGTTGCTGGCATGCTCTGCACTGCAGTACGGATAGCTGTCAAAGGCAGCACGCAATTAGGCTCAGCTGCTGCGGATGAGTCACTTCGAAAACTTAGGTAGCTGAATGGAAACCAGGAATAGGTTGATAGTAGCCTAGCCTAGCTATAAATGAATGTAGATTTCAATCATGAGAGCCACAAGTACTTGTCTGCCGATAGCTAGCTACTGGTAGTCAACCCTTCATATTGAGCCAGAATGCTTATTTGAGTCACATCACTGCTGCTTGCCATTGTGAGCAGAGCCTGAATTGTCAGCTTTCTGCTGATCATGCAACACCAAGCTGGCCATAGCATTTCTGAGCTGTACGCAGTTCACAAACTGCTTGGTCAACACTCCAGGCAAAGCTGCCCAGGCCAGGAGCACTACAAAAGGGACTTGTCCACCTTGCACAACACCTGTCAACAGAAGACACAGAAGCTCGTGAACACAGTCATTGGCGCCAAGACTGCCACTGCAGCGACACCATTCCTGAGACCGCTTGGCTGCAAAATGCGACAACATCATGATCCAGTATACAGAGACGACAAAAAGTGCATACAAAGCCAACAGGTGGTCCTGCAATATACTGATGCTACACAGCACTTGAGTTCTCTTTACTGAACATCATGTAGAGCTATGCAACCTTCTGCATAAGCAGATGGTCCTGTGCTTAACACTATGAGCACTGAAACGACACAACTGGAACGGAAAACAATTTTTCAGTGCATCAGTGATACCAGCAACAAGCTGACCTAATGTGGTTACAGTGAGTCTGCTGTTGATTGGCAGCTTGGCAAGTCCCCATTGTTGGTAAGCTGGACTGCTGTTAAGGAAACACTGCATTGGCAAGCTTTTCAGGCTCATGCAGGACTCAGCACAAGCTCAGAAGACAGGCGTGCACACATAGAAGGGGTACAGAAAGCAAACACGAGCAAGGTGCATGAACTTATATTTGGGAAGCTCACAAAATGCATGTTGCACAAAGCAGCAGTCATCCAGTAGAGAAGCATGCCATGCAGACCAGTGAAGCTGCATGGAAGACCGCAGCAAGCGTGACAATCTCCAGAGCAGCAGCTACTCTAGGGAGGCGCACCATAAGGTACAAAACTTCACATGAGATGCAGCAGAACCCCATGAAGGCTCGGTGCTGGTAGTAGAGTCGTACCAACAGGCTATTGCTGGCAACATCCTGCATGGGAATGTCTAGTTGTGAGGCACTTGGCTGCTTGTAGAACATAGCACAGAGGCCTCGTTGCCAATGCGCCCAATGCTGGATCATAGGCATGACTCATACTGTCAGGCAGGAAGCTTGTGTACACTGCAGGATGACATGCCTTACAATGGTAACAGAGCCATACCTTATGCGTTATATTGCCAGCTACAAGAGTTGAGTACATTTGGAACCAGTGGCTGGAGATGTCCAATTGCAGCAGAAGCAGGAACAGGATGAAATAGTTGGGGTATGCTTTGCAGAGGAGCATCAGCAATCCTGCGGTGGCAACTCTGCACAAAGTCAAACACTCCACTTTGCCAATTGCACAGAGCAGCAGGACATAAAGCTTGAAGCATGTTCAGGCTGTCATGCAATGTACCTGTCAGTGACCATATCCAGCACTGCACCTAAAGTTGATGTTTGCTGATACTTTCTTGCAAAGCGTCCATCTGTTTCATCAGCAACAAATCTGCGCACATGAGCAGTGCTGAATGGGAAGTTGCTTACGACAGCAGCGTTGGCTCTGCGTGACTTGCATGCATCAGCAACAAAGCGCACCCCAGGAAGTACAGTACGACAAAGGCGGTTGGGTGCTGTGAGGCAAGAAAGAAAGCAGCTGCAGTGGTGATTACTCGTGCATAACCTGCAAAAGCATGTACATTTGAGTGTGCACCTTGCAGGATCCATTTTCAGTGGTGTTCACTGGTCTGGAATTACGGATCAGAAGGTAGTGACAAGTACCGATCAAGTTTGGGATATAGAGCCAGACATTCCCGTGTCGTGTCAATAGCCAGTGCTGTGCCATTGCAACGCTTCAGTACAATAGAATATCTTCCGCAGCCTTGCGCGCGCGCGCAACTCGTGCGCCTGTCGGGGTAGCCTTGTTCAGCTCGCACTGCTGCAGACTGAACAGCACCCAGCACGATCTTGCTGAATGATGCCCGCGCAAGACTCGAGTTGCCAATGTTGGACAATATGCAGCTTCCGGCAAGCAATGTTGGTGTGTCTTCGCGTAAGCGCAACGCAGCGCAGCTGTGAGCAGACTCCTTGGTCAAAATGCTTTCGAAAGCACTGAGTTTGACCGACCGAACTCGAGGTAACACACATGTAACTGTGCGTACACACACAGTTTCTGCTCACACACCGCATCTCTGCAGCAAGTCCAGCTGAAAGGTCTAGAGACCACAAATCCCTGCTCGTCGGGCAACTGACGGGCATTGCTCCGTGATGGTGTTGGAAACGCTACTTGATACAACAGCAACTCGGAACACGGGTTGTACATGGCGTTAACAGTCACTATGCTGAGCTACATGATTGCGACAGACAAACATCACATGCCTGACAGTAAAGCATCAGAACTGACCCCAGTACAGACTTTCAGGAGCTGGTTTCACCATGAACACCTCTTTGCTGACACGGTATGCTTTGATATGCCATGCTGCTGCTGTTTCACACATGCGTCCAGCCAAAATAACTTGTTGTGTTCAGGCGTTTGATCAGGAAAGATGGAAGAGACACAGAACCTGGCGCCGTCACTTGCCAGAAGGTTTCACATTTATACGGGTTCTGCACACCCTGAGCTGGCCAGTTGTCTTCTACGTCGCTGTGTCCCTTGTCGTGTGCGCATATGCTGAATGGCTAGAGGCAAGACCTTTGACACCCATCCCCTTGCTTGTGTTTTTCACACAATGCAGCTGCCAGCAGCTGTGGCCCTGGCAACAAGTCTTTCAGCACCAGTCTTTCAGGACCAGTCTTTCAGCACCAGTCTTTCGTCATTTGCGCAACAATAGTATCATGCTTGTACACACTTGTCTGTAGATCAAAACATCCTGACACTTGTCCCTGTCGTAGCCTGTCCCTGCTTTACCTATGTTGCTGTCTGTCTAGCATGGCTGTGAAGCCTGTCATCCCACTGCTGCAGTGCTCCCTCAGGATGCTGGAGCGCCAAGGATCTTCAGTGGTGCCAACAGCGGCCGGTCACAGCGCTACTACATAGCCCTGCTGCTGACCTCCTTCGCAGTTGGCCTGCTCATTGTGTTCAGGACAAACTCCAGCTATGCGAGGTTAGGGTAGTGCACCAGCTACCATTCTAGAGCTTTTGCACTAGCATTCTCAACCATACGTGGATTCATGTCCAGCTTTGTTGGCCCTATTACAAGCAGGGCCATATTGTGCTTACCAGGAGTTGCAATAACAGCAATTGTGCTGCAAAGTTGTTAGGAATGAGGAAGCTGCATCTGGTTGCACACCACACCTACCTTGATGGCAATTCCCCAGCTTTCGATGATTGTTGCTACATGGAGGCCACTGTACTTTGAGGGTGCAGGTGGTGGGAGGGCCGAATCATTTGGGGGAGCATGCTCAACATTACCAGGAATATTATGCGCCAGGTGTGTACCATGCTGTAAATTGTGCCTGCACGGTACCTCCATGTAAGTTGAGATTTCGTGCTTTGCAATCTTGCAGCACCAGTCAGGCAGTTCTGCTGCAGGAGCCAATATGTAGAATGATTGCCCCAATGCTGCAGTGCCATTGCTGCAGTGGCATATGCAAATATGCAATGATTGTTATGCTGGCCTGTAGTGCTGTGCCTGGTTCCCAGTTGAGGAGGTGGGCAAGCTTGAGGCTGTGGGCCGCTGGAATGCAGCCTTGGCACCTCTGCTCAAGATGCACTGCAGCTGGCAGACAGATGTACACGAGCAGCTGCAGGTGAGCATGGTTGCCATCATCGTTGTCCCTGTGTTCAAATCTCATTGTGGAATCTCAATCTTGAAATCTCAGTCTCGCACGCATGCTGCTCACGGTGGAGAGAAGCCAGGAGAGGGTCTGTTTACTACTTTTCTTCGTTCATCTGCTGGCTTGTTTCCCACAGACATGAAGCTGCACCAGTCTGGCACTGAGTGTCTAGTTGGATGTTGCCACTGCCACTTGCATCACAAGATCATAAGGAGTGCAGGGACTGTACATTACCGATCCAGTCGTGTCGGGAAGCTCAATTTGGGTATTGCCTTTGTCACCAGACATGAGCTGTCTGCTCTGTGTTCTGTTACAAGACCACAGCCAGCAGCAGCATACTACATCTGAAGCAAAGCTTTGATCCGGTATTATGAGAAGCAGTACATAACATGATGTGTGGGGCGCAGTTGTTTAGCAGCATGGCTACTCTTTGTTGCCCTGCTGACTCCCTGATTCTGCCTGACAGAATTTGCAGCAGCATGTCCATGCCCATGCAACCTGTCTGCCTGCTGTTGCAGGAGATTCNCACCCTGAGCTGGCCAGTTGTCTTCTACGTCGCTGTGTCCCTTGTCGTGTGCGCATATGCTGAATGGCTAGAGGCAAGACCTTTGACACCCATCCCCTTGCTTGTGTTTTTCACACAATGCAGCTGCCAGCAGCTGTGGCCCTGGCAACAAGTCTTTCAGCACCAGTCTTTCGTCATTTGCGCAACAATAGTATCATGCTTGTACACACTTGTCTGTAGATCAAAACATCCTGACACTTGTCCCTGTCGTAGCCTGTCCCTGCTTTACCTATGTTGCTGTCTGTCTAGCATGGCTGTGAAGCNACTGTGGTGTACGGCACAATCCACAAGGGATTCTCTCTGACAGACAGAGCCCTCTTCATCTGATACAGCTCTGCCTGAATGCATGTCAGATTGGCCAGCAAGCCTGCAACCAGGGTCCAGTGTGTGCATGCATTTCACTTGAGCATGTGGCAAACTTTGACCANCTCCACTCGTGATTAGGTCTGACTGAGCAATAGCTGTGGTCAAGTTTTGCGATGCAACTAAGACTGGCACGAAGAGAGTGACGGAGTACACCTGCTGCACCTGCACAAGTCTCCAGGCTGTTGCCAGCTG
>JUBA01000196.1:0-19689 GCA_000818905.1 Trebouxia gelatinosa | reverse complement strand
CAGTTGCAAGCATGGGTGGCGATGATGGTGGCTTGATGCTGCGAGACTCAGGTAGCTATGCCAGCATGAGCAAGTAAATGCTGCTCCTGCTACTTGAGCTTTTTGATCACTGTGCTATGTGCTTGTGAGAAGGGAGCTCAAGATCTGCCAGGAGATCTGTGTTCACTTTCTGAAATGATGGCTGCCTAATGTTACTTTGCCATGTGCAACCTTGCATGGAAGCGACATTGCACATGGTATTACACTAAAATGTCTTCTCAGATCTGACAAGCTAGATGCATATTCATCTGGCCTGTATTGAACTGTCACAGCTGAAAGCACTCTGTGTGTCAGACTCGACAAATTGTGCAGGTGGCATTGTGGCAGATGATTGGTGCACAATCAACTGGCAAAAGGTTGAGTACCTAGTCACATGTGGGCTTCGTCCCTGGTACCTTGACAACACCACTCCAGCAGCAGCAACCTCTGGCCACTCCTGCCAACAACCCAGCCCAAACCTGTCCTGTAACCTCACTCAAGCTGCTCACCCGCCCCCTAACCCACACCAACCCCTGCAGCTGAGCCCTAACCCTAACAACCCTATACAAACCTCTCGTTTGACCCAGCAGCAACCAGCAGGACAACAGCAAGCATGGCAGACACCACAGCAGACACCGCAGCATACGCAGCAGGCACAGCCCCAGCTGTCGCAGGGTGCATCAGGCAGTGGCAGCCTGTCTGATGGAGCGTTCCTGGCGGTGGTGAGTACTGGGCAGCCATGGCAAGCTGGACCTGGAACATGGCAGTGCGATGTCAATGTAGTAGTCAAGAATACAGGTGCATACACTGCTGGCTGACAGCCTGACTGTCAACATCAGGTGCAATTGTCTGGTGTGGTGCAACTTGCCTCTTTGCACAGGGTTGTGCTGGTGACTTACAAATCAACATGGGCAAAGTCCCTTGTTTGGCACTCTGCAGGTCACATCACCTGCTGTGATACCCAACCAACACTGTCTGGTCCATGTAGCAGGCCTGGTAGATATGAACTGTGTGGGCGGTACAGGCAGTTTCACAGTCTATCTCATGACATGGCAGTGTATATCAAATTTGGCGCATACAGTCTTTCTCGTGACATGGCAGTGTATGTCAAATTCTGCGCATACAGTCTTTCTCATGTCAACATTGCTATATGTTATGATAGCTTGCGTGCATGCTGTCACTTGGTCACGGTTGTCTGACAGTTTCATTAACACTGCAAAAGCTGACAGCTTGCATGTACATTACCTGCAGGTCAAAGCCCAGTGCCAGTTCCTTGGCAGCTCTCAGTGCACTGCAAGCAGTATGAGTCCCTTTCTCAGTGCTGGTGCTGGCAAGCATCATGTACTGGCAACACAGTATCAGGCACTGCAACAGAGCAATGGCAAAGCCTTGCACCTGGAGCAGAGGCTAAAGTTGGCGGTGTTGTTGAGTGCCACGGGGGGTCTCTTGTTTCAGAGGATTTTGTCCCTGAAGCAGTCATGCTGAATGGACATGCTTGCCAAGTACAGAGAGCTTAGCTGCATACACTACCAAGACTACAGAATCTGCCAACTCCTGGCTACTGGCGCCGTAGCCTTCTTGAAATTGAAACCCAAAAGGATTCAAACAAGCCCATGCATCACAACTTGCATACCAACAATGTAGCATGGTACTTGTTGAACAAGACAGTTCCGTTTCATCAACCAATGAGAGCAGTGTCAGGCTTAAATATGAATGGTGGCAGGGTTGATGCAGTGATGGACTGTTACAGTATGTACGAAAATGATGGCACAGTACAATGTTGTGCATAGCTCAGGTGCTTAGGGCCTCAATGCAAGCTAGCTGACACTGCGACCAACCACTGATGATGCAGAAGGAGTTCAGCATGTTTGTCATTGGGCTTGCTCCTGCCAATTGCAAGGGGCCAGCAAGCTTGAGCTTAAGGAGGTGACGATGCCATCACGTATTGTAGTATGAGAATGTGCAGTGAGTACATGTTAGTTTTATTTGCTTTATTTGCGGCAAGGCTTCTACATACTCATATAAGCCTACCTACAACTATCAAAAAAGTGTTCGTATATACATAGGCAGCAGTAGCCCACAGAAAACCTATCACTGTACATGAGGCCGTGCGTAGACAGATCGCATGGTAGCAGTCTCGACATATGCCTAGGCATCAAGAAGTTCTCCATTGATGTCCTGCAAACCTATCATGCAAATTGATGCACCAACTGCAGGGTGCCCTGCAACTTTTGAATGGCGGCAAAGTTGGTCAACACACACACACAGCATCTGCTACCAGCTGCCAAGGCAAAGCAAACACAGTAATTTACACACTATTGGTTAGATCTATGAAGAAGTTGGTTAGACTCAAAACAGCTGCTCATTCCGCTTTTCTAAGTCAGCAGCCCACAATGCAGCTCCCACAGTGTTGCTGAAGGCAAAACCCCATGATGCTATGGGTATGGAACTCAACAAAGCTGCTGCAATGCCAAACTGCCTGTATGCCAGTTTGTGTGAATCAGCAATGGCTTGCCTCTCTGTAGAAGAAGTAATCCCTCTGAGTTTCAGATACTGAGCCATGAAAGGCATTGTGGCCCTATCTCCTGATGCAAAGGACATGAGCACTGGAGCAAAGGGAATGACGGATGCTAGAGGTGATGTCATTGTTGATACGACAGTAGACTGGACAGCATGGAATGCAAAGCCTTTGAGGGTCCTGCGCGAGGCCTGCTCAGCAGCATGCTTTTCTGCTTGGGCTTGCATATAGCTTGCAAGTCCGTCTTGCTCTCTGCTGCTTAGACTTCGGACTGGAAAGACCCCCTGATCTGTTGCAACAGGTTGCTGTCAGTTTCAAGTGGCACTGACCGCCCTGTATGGGTTGTTTGACTGGCTCTTGCTTTCGGATTGCCTTGCTGCTGTTACCTCTCAACACATCCTCAAACAAAGACTTCTGCAAAGCTCTCATTGTCTGGTTGAAGAGAATCCATATAGGGACCGAAGCTTCGCCCAGAATGAGCAAGCCAGTGAAAAGCTTCCCAATGAAGCCAGTACCGAGTCGCGAGCCTATGAATCGCAGCTGTGCTCCATAGGTACTGTATGCTAGGGCTGCCGTGCCTATCAGGGAAGCACCGCTGGTGCCGGCAAGGAAGCCGCCGACTTTCTTGTTGAGGTTGGGATGTCGATATAAATGTACAACGCCTCGCGCAGGGTATACTCCCGGAGGAGTTGAAAGCATGCCCATGCTTCACTGATCGCAAGCTTGCGTTCTCAGGTTTAGCAGATCTGGTAGGCAGGCTGTGCAAGAGATGCACAAGCTGCTGCAGATGTAATGCAGTGACTGTGATCGCAGCGCGACCATCCGCACCGCTTCCGTTGCAGATGGCAAACCATACCAGCTTGAACCGAAACCAACTTTTGAACGCCATGCAGCAGTCACCATGAGCGCACTCAGCGCTGACGAGCTTGAAGCGGCGCTGCAGACGTATACGACAAGTCTTGAAGAACTACGTGAGCTGCGGCAATCTGCATCGGTGCTTGCTGAAACAGAGGAGGTATCGGCTATGTACAACAAGGTTTCTAGCCAGCCATGGCTCCTGACGCCACAAAGCCGTGCAGATCTACCAAGAGCTTGTAGAGGCATACCAGGTGACAGAGGCTGCCTTGCGAGACTTGGAGCCAGCAGCCGGGGTGGCTGACAGCTCTGCTGTTGCAAATCAAGCCAATAGTGGAGCTCAGCATGATGGCATTGGACCCTCTTGCATGCCATGCAAACAGGTAAACATCCTGTTTACGTATACCAACGCTAGTGTTCATCCCGGCCAACGCTCTCACAGCATGAATGACAGTGACAGGATGGGCAACCAGCGCCTGCAAGTCCAGACAGAAAGCGGCAATCAGAGAGACCATTTTCTGGCCCTCACCAGAAAAAGGCCAAACAGTCAGGCGGCAGCCAAAACACAGCATCGCATGCTACTCAGGCCCATGTCACTCAGCAGGGTCCCCCGCCTGCCTCCCTGAGTAGCAGAGCTGTCCCAACTATCCATCCCCGCAACAGATACGCTGACCAAACCCCAGACTTTGCACAGCTTGCTCAGTCCTTTCCTGAGCTGCAGCAGTACATAAAAAGTCACAGAGATGGCAAAGCAAGCATCGACTTTCGAAATGCCCAGGCCTGCAAGTGCTTGAGTAAGGCACTACTACACCATGACTTCAACATCACATGGGACATACCAGATGGTCAGCTTGTGCCGCCGCTGGCCAATCGTGCAAACTACATTCATTGGCTTGAAGACTTGTTGCAACTGTCTTCGCCAAGCCCAAGCCATCCTGTCAGAGGTAAGACACACGGCCACATGTAACTCAAACAGCTTCCAAATCCACGTCTTCTGAAAGATTATACCTTTACTGTGTCTGAGTCAGGCACAGCAAACATAGCTTGTCAGGTGGTAACTATGCAGCTGTTTCACAATGTAGGCATGTTGTTTGTTTGCTTGTTGAGTCAGTGACTGGATCTCAAATCAGCATGCACTCACTGCTACGCTGGTCAACAACCCATGCTTTTGCTACACCAAATTTGTATGTCACAAGCAGCTGCATCCCCACCTGCAGCCTTAGTACCGTCCATGCTTCTGTGCTAATCCGTCCCCCAAACCACACAAGCAGTCTGATGCAATAGAATCAAAAATGAATAACTTTCAGCAAAAGAGATTGATGCCCTTTTTCACACGTCAAGCAACTTCCCAACATGCCCTTCAGATTCTGCCTTCAATTGATTGAATTGTTGGGCAGGTCAGCACAGACCTTGCAACCACATTTGCTAGAGCTTGTGAATGATTGTGGCAGGGTTGGACATAGGCTGTGGTGCCAACTGCATTTACCCGCTGTTGGGTGCTTGCCTGAACAAGTGGCACTTTGTGGGCGTCGACATCACAGATGTTGCCATCACATGGGCCAAGCGGAACGTCAATGCCAACCCAGATCTGTGTGAATTGATCCAAATCAGGCGGACCGGGCAGAGCAACAGTACAATGGATCCTGCAAACATTGGACAGGTAATTCTGTCACCAAAACAGTTTTTGAGACCGAGTCCTGGCCAATGTGCTACGCCATGCAAAGCCATGTTTTGCTGCATCAGGTTGTGGCATGCTCCATCTGGTTGTGTATGCTATGCATGCCTGATCTGCCTTTTGCCAGCAACAGTTGCCACTGACATAACATCCGTCTTGAATACCTTCTCCAGTTTTGCAAGAATGCACGTCCCTGACACAGCTCAGCATGCGGTTCCTGACTTGGCTTTATCTCATCATATGTAGCTCACACAGCAGCAGCGATTTCCTCCTCTTTTGCAACCTTGCCCATCTTTGACCCACCCTCTTTGTTCCCTGCCCTACATGACTTGAGTCCTAGCTAGTGGTCAATTTGATCGGCTTTGGTAGTCAGAAGGACCCACACACTCACCCGCTCACTCACTCCTCATTCGCTCTCTCACTTGCTTGCCGGCTCTCTCACTCGCTTGCTTGCTCTCTCTCTCACTCACTCACTCACCCACTCGGTCACTCACTCGTCAATTCATGCAAGCTTTGTGCAAGACAGGTTTTGGGTGCAGGGCATTCTAACAGCAGCTGTTGAAGAAGGGGAGACCTTCAGCTTCTGCATGTGCAACCCACCCTTCTTCCACAGCCTTCAGGAGGCTGGTCGCAACCCCAGCACAGCCTATGGAGGTACAGCACACTACCCAGCTATCACTGGTGGAGCAATTGCATGTGACTCACCATCTTCTTTGATGCAATTGCGTGCAAACCACTCTCTGTCCAAAGACCTCAAGAAGCTGGTTGCAAGCCCAGCACAGCCTATGGAGGTACAGCACACTACTCAGCTGTACTGGTGCTGCAACTACATGTGACATTTCTTCTTCCTCAATGCTCACACATGCAATCTACTCTGTCCAGGGCCTTCAGGAAGCTGGCTGCAACCCCAGCACAGCTTATATAGGTTCCGCACACTGCTCAGCTCCCACTACTGGTGCAATTGCATGTGACTCACCTGCTTCTCTGCTGCTGATGCATGGACCTCACCCTTGTCATGTGACAACGGCAGCATACCTCCGATAAGGTGATCATTGATAGCCAGAGAGACCTGGTTGCTGTTGCATGTACTCAGTACCAGCTGGCCAAGCCTGTAAATGATAAAAGCACAACTGTTGTTATTGTCCATGCAGGCACTGCAGAAGAAATGGTATGCCCTGGAGGCGAGGCGGCCTTTGTGAAGCAAATGGTGCAGGATAGCATCCACCTACAGAAGCAGATCCACTGGTACACCACCATGGTTGGCAAGAAGGCAACCTTGAAACAGCTGAGGGCTATACTGCATAGCCACAATGTCTCTGCTTTGCGTACAACAGAGTTTGTGCAGGCGAGTGTATCAGAACTTGCATACTTGCAGTAATCAAGTGAGCAAATCCCAAGAGTTGATGCAAGCGACAGGTGCAAAGCACACTGTTGTCGTGAGCAAGTGCTGCCATGCATGTGTGTTGGTCATGGCTGTTGGTCATACTCTCTTTGTTGCATGATATTGTTGACCTTACGTCATGATGCACAGCTTCAACCTGTGCTGCTTGTGCTGCTCCTGCTCCAGAGACATGTCAGCTTGATCTTGTGAGAACCGGTCTGCATGGTATACTGCAGGGGCGGACTTCAAGATGGGGTGTGGCATGGTCTTTTGCAGCAGATCCGGCTACCGCAGCTATACCCCTACCCAGACACTCAGCTTACAGCGCAGCATAGCGTAATGGTATAATGGTAATATCACATGCGCGGCATAGCGTAAGCTAGTACTAACGGTAACTACGTATCCTACTGTAGTTGCTACACATGCTGCCAAGTGCATGAAAGCACGTGCTTTGATGAGCAGTAGTCCCAGATGCATCTCATGCGTGGCACACCTTCCAAATCATGCCAGCTATAACTTGCCGGTGACTGTTGGTCATTATGATAGTCGCAACATGTCCAATCATCAATGCATTTCAGATCGAAATCAAATGTAACAGTTGGTGAGCCAGGGCGTACATGTTTGCCAGAGACTATCTGCAACCACTGAGACATGTTGCCTCATCAGTTAAGGAACTGCTGCATGGCTGTTCATCGAAAGTCATTGGTCCTGGCCTGGAGCGGTAACAAGTTTTGAACCCTACGGGTTAGAGATTGTAGGGTTAGTTGCAAATATTCAAATCAGTTCTTTGTCCCACCTTGAGTCGCTGCTGATCTGTACAGCAGCACGTGGTGAATGGCTCGCGGACCGGGCTGGTTCGTATCGTGGCCAAAAAGCGTTATGAACCCCGACCAAAACTCAGCACGAAGCATGCTGGGAGAGACACAGCTTTCGAGGACGGTGTCAAGGTACACTGCTGCTGTCAGTGCTGCAGCACAAGCATACCAAACTGCTTTGTACAGCTATTGCATAATCATCTCATCACTTGGCAGTGATCCACTCGCGAAGAGAGCTGTAACGTAGTTTGACAAGTGTAGCTCTCAGCAACAAGATCTAGCTTTGACACAGTGTTGCTGAGCTTGGTGTGGGCACACTCAGGTGTTCAATTTCCTGCCAAGCACATCAGCTCGCTCCTTGCCAATCCCTTACCCTTGCAGACGTGCTTCAAGCAGCTCCCAGACTGCTTGAGTGCCTTCCTGCAAAAAGTAAATCAGCAGTATCAGGTTGCAGCAGCCAGCTGCGTCAGCTGTTGCATGGAATCACCAAGACAATTATCATACAGACTTGCGAAGAGCTTGAACATCTTAGCAAGAGCGAGTGGCCTCAGCTAGAAATGGTGCTGGCACACAACTGGGGAGTCTACCTCGCAGTGCAGGAGACACCAAGCAACCTACAAACAACTGCGGTCATTCAGCTATATGAAAGGCAATATCATGTTGCGCGATTCAAGCCAGAAGGCCACAGCGCTGTCGTACTTGCAATGACAGGACAATTCGCGCACTCAGCCTTGACTGCTGCCAATCTGTCTCTGACAGTGGTTGACTGCTTGAAGCAGCCTCAGTGGTCGCATCTGCGATACCTCAAGCTCACAAACAGCAAGCTGAGCCCAGAAGGCATTGCACAGTTGACTGCCATTGATTGGCCGTACCTTCAAAATTTAGATGTATCTGGCAACCAGCTTGGTGCACCAGGCATTGCACAGCTGGTGAAGGGCGCGTGGCCAAAGCTTGATTCATTAAATGTGAGTCAAAACAGCTTAGACGCGGAGGCAATCAGACATCTTGTTACACAGGACTGGCAATTGAAACAGCTCAATTTGGCAAATAACCCCCTGTCGCAAGGTGCAAGCTTGCATGGCACTGGCATTACTTCTCAAGCTGTTGCAGACTTTGCTCAGGGCAAGTGGCAGAGTGTGCAAACCTTATTACTAGGCTCAAATGGTCTTGGACATGATGCAATGGCCAACTTGGCACTGGCATCGCTACCTTGGTTGTGCAGACTTGCTCTCGCTGGCAACATTCTGGATGCTGCTGCTACCCAACAGCTTGTCAGAAGCAACTGGCCGTTGCTTGAAGATCTGGACCTCAGGAACAACTGTTTGGACGACACTGCAATGTTGCATCTTGCACATGGTCAATGGCTCAAGCTACGGTCACTCTCAATTGATAGCAATAACATCACTAGTATAGGCGTTGAGTTTCTAATGCGTGGTGATTGGCCTAAGTTGTCGCGTCTATCCTTTGGTGCTGCAGCTGTCTCACCTAAGACTTGGGCACTGCTCAGCATTGACCCTAGATGTGAGCCATATTTTGCTGGACAATCTTGTGTCCTATGCACAAGAATGCCAGACAAGCTGCCTCTGGGGCATCAAAAGCTGTGGCCACACCTGTATAGTGTTGAGTTCACAGGCTTGAAGTAGTATAATTTACAGACGTGTTAGTGGCATGTAAGAAGTTTGACTGTACAGTTACTGTAGTTTACTCCACTGACCAGGCAGATCAGATGATGTAGTGAGCACGGCAGATGTCATAATGACACTGCTAACAGAATGTAGGTTGTTGCACTAAATGTTACCTACACTTACCTGAGACCCTTGCTTGGGCAGGCCTCTACATGGGTCAGCAATGCTAGCTGGTCTGCCATAAACTTTGCTTTCCGGCGTGTAGATCTGTTGGTGCTAACAGCGCTGAGCCATAGCAGGTCATTCACACTTGTGGTCACACGGGGTGTGTGTTAAGCAAGTTATGATCAACNTAGCTGGTCTGCCATAAACTTTGCTTTCCGGCGTGTAGATCTGTTGGTGCTAACAGCGCTGAGCCATAGCAGGTCATTCACACTTGTGGTCACACGGGGTGTGTGTTAAGCAAGTTATGATCAACTTGCAGTGCATACACCCTGCAGTTGGTGCATCTGCATGACATTGCACACACATATTCCTCCTTCTTGACAAACCTGATGCCAGTGAGTTGTGATCATGAGTGGCCGAGCCTACATGCTGTCTCACATCCTGTCAGTGTGTACTAAGCTCCTTCCACCCAGATGCACCATGGGCCTTTTGCAACATACCATGCCTCCCAATTTCAGTCTCTGCTTCTCCTTTTCTGGTCCTACATAGACTCCTGTACTTGCTAAGGCAACCTTACCCCTCTTAACAGTGCAGCAAAAGTGGCTTGCAAGAAGCAACAGTCTGCAGTGTGATGTGGCTGCGTTTTCACACACATGCATGCTAACAGAATGCTGCCTTGCAGGGTTTGCTAAGCACGGCAGTCAAGAGGCTCAGGGTAACAGTCCTGTGTGTGCAGCTGTGAGTGCCATGGCACATCGGCTGCAAGCTGTGCAGGCGGGACTGGCCAATGCTGAGCAGAAGCTGGCCGCATTTTCAGGAGCCAAGTACAGGTCAGCACAGCTTTCAGAATTGAGCATTGCAANCACCAGGTGACTGCTGACACAAATAGGACATGCACACAATTTTCAAGACAGGCCTTTGAAAGCAAGGAGAGCAAGAGGATGAGCAAGTGTACCCAAAGCAAGAAGTGCCAACAACCGCTGCAGCTGGGCCTGTGTGGTAGCTGCCAGCTTGCTGTACAGTTGCAAGCTGGTCCATACCAAACAATGGGACCCAGCAAATGTTGTTGCATAGACATGCCACTTGCAGCAAATAGTGGCATGCAATGACAGTGGCTGCACTCTGCTGTTGAGGGAAGAGCTGCGCCTGCCGTGGGCCCTGATGACACTTTTGCTGAAGAGTGGCCGCGCAGAGGTACAACCATACCTGTGTNGTCTTTCTGCGCTGTGATCGGTGCATGCGTTTCGGCGGGGCCTGCGTGCGCGGTTAGCATCGGCGACCCCACACGCGTGAGCTTTACAGATGACATCTCGAATGTACGTGGTGATAAATTGCATCAAAGTTCGGACGCACTTTTGGCATCAGGTGCTTGCACAAAATTCTATAACGCTCATATGCAACGCTGGTGCTGCAGCATTCACAATAAAACTCCTTCTCCAGAANAGTGCCATAGACGCATTGGCGAGGACAGATATCCCCCTCCCTATTTAACCCACCCAGAAGCCCGGAAAATCAGCTTGTTACCACCGGGACTTGAACCTGGGTCTGCCGTGTCACAGCCTGTCACCTTAGCAGCTCAGACCGAAGGCTAGGTAGCACCTTTGGGGGGCAGCTCTGCTCCAAGCTGCAATTAAAGATGGATTTCCCCTGCTCACAACAATTTCGTGACAGATGGCACAGGTACATCTTGACTTCGAGCCAGCACAAGGCCGCTGCAGACTCAATGTCTGTGAATCTAGCAACACGAAACACAGGGCAACATATGTCACCCTTGCCGTACAGAGCCTTCTTGCTTCGCCAAGGCCTGCAACAACAGGATAAGGTGGTTTAAACAAAATAAGCATGGGTCTCTTGTAGTCATGGCTCAGCCACATCACCTTCAAAACATGCTTGCATGCATCCTGAGTACAACCACTAGTAATAATAACAATTTACAGGTGTGCCAGCCGATGCTAGGTACCTACTAGGCGTGTCCTATCCTAGTTCTGAGCGCCAACATGTACACACAGTCTGAACACTAAGTTGCACCCTAGGGGTGTGCATTGACAGGGCGATTGCCATAGACGCATTGGCGAGGACAGATATTCCCCTCCCTATTCAACCCTATACAACCACTATGCGTGACACTACTTGTGGCCTGCAACCAGAAGAGTGAAATATGTGGCAATGATTGACCAAAGCCATAGCATGGCAACCCTGCATAACATTGCAGTGAGGTACCGCAGACATCCTGACGGCCTACTATGCACACTTTGCAATCCTCACCTGAATCTGCTGGCCAATATCTTGCACTGCTCGCAACAGCACCTGCTTCTTTTCAAGCCTAAACTGGACTGCTAGTTTCATCTGCAGTGAGAGAGGCTGACCAGCTGCATCCAAACCTAGCTGCAGCATCTGCACGTCCTCTGGTGCCACTGAAGAAAATTGTGACAGGGAGATTGTACAAATGGCTGCAAGAGTCCGTAATGTGCGCACCTGCATCCCATCAATATTTCTACAGAGTTTTCAGCAAGCAAAACCAAATGCTGACAGCTGCATATGCTGTTTGTTTCTCAAAGTTCTGCAGAACTCCGGGTGCATTGACATGCAACAGACGAAAGCATTCATTTCAGCTGTCGCATTTCGGGACTCTGCCTGTATGTGCAACCTATGCAAGCAGTTCTGCACAGTATATCCTGTGAAGCAGCCTCTAACTGCCACTAGGCAACCTCTAACTGCCACTAGGCAACGTACAACTGAGGGGCATGCTGCTCTTGTGCTCGCATCCATCATCATGCGTGGCTGATTCTACACTGTCACTGCACAGCTTGCAACTAGGGCGTGGCCCACAGCGATAAGCTGGCTAAGCTGTGTCTTTAGCTGAGACAATGTTTCTGCTGTATGCATTCACACGGTCACAAGGCAGCAGCATATGCTCAAAGTGCTTAAGCAAAGCTGGTTTGTGATGACTGAGCAGTCTGAATGCAAGCCAGAGCAGACTCATCCTTGCGCACTCTGCGGACTGCAGTTGCATACACCCTTTGAAGACATGTTTCAGCAAGTACACTGCACAGACCCTCCTATATTAATCTGTGGCGGTGCAAAGTCTATGAGATACCTGCGCATGCTGTGCAGGGCCCATATGTTTGTTATCCCAGATTTGTCATAAAAGATTTGTTACACATAAATCTGGGGTTTGTGAATCAAACATTCCTTGCATTTCTATCATTTCTTACTGACAAACCTATAACATCTCAAACATTTCTTACATCCTTTCAGGATGTAATAAATGTAAGAGATGTCAAAGTTTGTAACTGAAAGGATCTTTGAAATGTTTGAAATGTATAATCCTTGTACAAATCCCAGATTTGTGCGGGATGTAAAGGTATATAATCCCAGATTTGTTATAAAGATGTTAGAATGTATGGGTCATCTTTCTGGGATTTGTATGGGATGTATGGGATCTTTGAAATGCGAACAAGGGTATCCTTTTTTCAAAAATGTATTGCTACAAATCTCAGAATTGTCATAAAGGTATATACTTATAATTTCATAATTCCTTGTCAGCTTGCAAGCATGTGATGTGAAGCCTGCACAGACCAATACATAACCCTAGTTGACCTAGTTGTGTCCTGTGTAAAGTAGGCATGCAGTCAAGCCCCTGCATGCACTTTGTCAATTGTAGATGCCAGTCATACCTCATTGGCAGGGTTGAGGGGCAGGCCCCAAGCCCCAAGCTGCACTAGTGCCCTGCCCTGCAGGTCTGTGGGGGTCTGGCAATACAGTATCCGCACAGCAGCCAGCAGGCAGGGGTCCACACATGGGGTCCCCCCTATAGCCACTTCTGCATTCGCTGTGGGCCCCAAAAGGCCAAGCTGGGTGAGAGCTTGTTCCTGCCAGAGGGGCAGGGCATTGCTGCTGGAGGATGCACTGGGGCTCTGCTGGGACCAGCCCTGAGAGTGGCGTACCCTTGCTAGCTCCTTTGCTGCCTGCATGGAAAGCGCTTTTGAGAGTGCATGCTATGCAGTACATCCGCAGGGCGCAGCGACAGTCAGTTCCCCACTGCGGGTCAAGCAGTATTGGTGGGGGTTGCACTAGGGCTGCTTGAGGATCACTGCAGGGAGATGCACTGGGGCTGTGTGCAAGACTGCTCAAAGCTGTGTGCAAGACTGCTCAAAGCTGTGCACCCTGACTAGCTCTGCTGCGAAATTGATCTCTGAGATTGAATCGCTGCCATATTGAGTCAGGTGCACTACACAGCATATCAGGCAGGAAGGACAGTATTCTGAGCAAGAATCCATGAAACGGTAAATGCATGAGAGAGCTGTATCAATGTGACTACATGCTTTGTGAATGCATGCACCTGCTAGCCATGTTGCTGATTGAACAGAAAGAAGCTGACTTGCATGCTGTCACTAAACAGCATGTGAGGGATCAGGCCTTTTTTGTGAATGCTGCTCAGGTCATGGCTATATGGCATATGCTGCCTGACCTGTACTGGCATTTTGAATAACCGAGGATGCAGTACATGTCTTGCTGGCAAGACAGTCTGACAGCACAGTCCAACAAAGCAAAGCATGGCAGAGCACAGCACAGCACAGATGTTGTCTGTGTGTGTGAGCTGCAACAAAGCAACCTTTGACTTTGCCACAATCAAATCAATACACAATATAGCAACCTTACCTCCAGCAACTCCAAGCTGAAGCTGAGCTGCACCCTGTCAAATGGGTTATTCGGCAACACAAAGCCATAGTCCATCAGCAAGACGTCATTGCTCAGACTGCCATAGCTCAATTGCAAGGGCTGGTGTGCTGCAACTTCCTGCGCTGTGACCAGCTGCACATCTCCATTGTCCAGGGCCTTCAGGGTGCAGTTGGGCTGGAAGCTGTGGTTGCACATGTCAATGAGGGGCAGCATTGCACCTGGCTTGTTGGGGCCTCCCACCCTGAATGCCCGTGAGGTGACTACTGCCAGTGCCCAACCTGCAATCACATGTAACATGTAATGCGCCCAGCTGCGGCCTGTCACTGAATGTCAGTCAGAGAGTGCTGTAATGCTGATGTGAGGCAGCAGCCGTAATGCAATGGTGGTTGTTGGAAGTCACAAGGGTGCAGGCTGGTAAGCACAGTGTCAGAGATGAATGTATAGAGCGGTCTGACAACAGTCCAGAAACCCAGGCAGGTGCACACTGATGATGCTCACTTGCAATGCACTGCTGATATGGGTCAGAATGATCCCGACCAAATGATGAAGCACTGGTGCAATGAGCAGTGGGCTGACAAAGCACACAGCAGCATCTGCCACGTTACATGCCTGACATCACAACTACACATGGTTGCGAACAGCAGGCAAGACCTACACTGTAACTGCTGGACTGCAACTGCAGTACACACTGCACCAGTCTGCACAGCTGTGTCAATCATTGCAACGACTGCATGCTGTCTCTGGAGATACATCTCAGCAGCCATGTTGTGTCACCTAAGGCATTGGTGTCAACAGCAACTCCATCAAAAGGGTCCTTGGGGGTGCCTGACAGGGGCTGCAGCGCCCCCTGAGCAAACCCCTGCAGCCATTGGCAGAGCAGGCGCACTTGTTGTATCATGGGAGCATACTCCATGGCACTGAGTGCTTCCCTGGGAAAGAACATGGGCAGACCAGCAACCCCAACAGGCAAGTTGCGGATGTACAGACTGAAGGGAGAGTCTGGACCTTGCACTCGGTGGGCGAGTACCTGTGTAACAAGGACGTCATAAAGGGAGAGAGCAGCATGGTAGCAGTATGTAAGCAGTCGTGCAGCATGACTTGCATGGGTGTGCAACTAGGGGCAGAGCACATGCACACATGCGACTTGTGAATCACAAGATAGCGTCGCCACCGCAATGCTGAGAGCAGACACAAACATCAAGGCTGTGTGTGTTTTGACATTTATATCCTCAGATGATCCTGGGTCAGTGCAAAGCCAAACCTGTAATGCAAGGCGGGCACCCCACAGTGTGGCTGGCACTTGGTGAATCAGCTGCAGAAGCTCTGGTTGCGTGTGCTGGTCATACTGTAGTTGGCACCTTTTGGGCAGATGGATCAGGCACTTCCCTGGCTGCAAATCCTGCACTCACAACCCCACAATCACCTAAGATGGCATGCTGAGTGACCTGAGTGCACAGCTTGCAATAGGCAATGGCTATTGTTGAGCTTTGCAGCCCTTGGAAAACGGCCCATGTAGACTAACAGAGTGACACTCAGTGCCAACATAGGCCATGCCCATCAAGGCACAGATACACGAGCAGCCCTCCATGCACTAGTGTAATGCATCAGTGCTAGCTGTTATTGAGCGCTTGCCTGTGATGACTGCAGCCCATATCCTGTACCACCACCAGCTGGCTGTACAACCACCCCTGTGACACTGCCGTTCTGCTCTTGCACCCACGTTGCAAGAGCAGCAGGTGAGTTGCTAGCTTCTGTATGCACTTGTTGCAGTCCCGCCAGACTGAAAATTGAGGGCAGCCTGCCACACAAAATGACTTGATATGAGTGCTCCAGAAACCAGCAAACGCTTGTTGAATGCCAGAAATGCTATACCAGGTACCCAGGTGGATGCCTCCCGGAACAGGCTGTATCAAGCAGGTCCACCCTTCCCAAAGCCCAACGCCGAAGCTTTGGGCTTAACAAGCGAGCTACTGGGTTGCTTTGCATTGAAGATGTGCCGCCTTCTCAGCTTTGCTCGTCACACAGTGGAAGTGCGTTCGAAAATCACCACTGCGTCGCTTAAGTATTCATCCTGTGTGCACTCATTTGAGGCGACAAGTGGAATGCATCGATGCGTCCGTGATGGTCTTTTGTACCCAAAGCAGCGCAATGACGTCCGAGAAGTGTTGCCGAGAGTGTGTGCAAGCCTGGAAGTCGGCCAAAAATGCAGACAGTCAGAAGTTCCAGATAGATTTGAACTCCCATCATCATTTTCCCCATCAAATGGACACCAAAACGCATATTCAGGCATTTATGTACAGTAGCCTTCAGAAGTAACGTCCCAGCCAGACCCTACTGTCAGCATTGTAACATGTGCTGTCATCCCCAACGATTATCATATAATGGCACAGCGTATCCCCAGGGACTGTGAAAATTAGAGTTTGACAGCAGCTGCTTTAGTTTCCTGCAACTGGCTCCCATAAGTAATACCAAAAACCGGCGCAGCCCGGAGGCGCTTAGACTTAGACTTCGACTGCAGACAAGGACAAGGCCAAGGGCAAAGCCTGGGGCTTTGGGATGCAGGCTATACGTGGGGAAGGTGTGGGGTGTTGGCTGGCTTGTGCAAGTGACAGCACTTCAAACAGAGCTGTTTGCTGCACAGGCTGTCCCTTGAAACAAAGGACAGCTTGAGCACCAGGCAGCTTTGTGGGAAAACACTGCTGTGGGCTGCCTGTAGCTTCCTTTGCTGAGCTGAATATTGGGCTAGCAAGCTGTTGGCTTTTCACACAGTCCAAGCTGGAAAGATCAGATTCTTGCCTATCTCTCTGTAGTGCCACTGCCTTGTAAAGTACCCTACCTCCTCACTGTACCTGTTTTGCCTCTGAACCTGGCTGCACAAACGCAGCTCCTGCAAGCGCTACAGACCACACCTGCGGCGGTGACGCAACGTACACCTTCGCGGCATGGCTGCCTTGCGCTACTGTGAAGCTGGTTCCCGTTGAAAGCACGCAGCGAATGTGCCGATAGCGCAATTACAAACGTTCCGTCTGTGGGACAGTACTTCTGAAGGCTACTGTACCTTGTTGCCACATTTACACGGTGCGACTTGAAAACATATGCTAGTGTTCCAAATGTGCATCCAAACAAGGGTATATGAACACACTCACAGTTATAGGGGCAGCCTGCACATGTGCATTGGCCATTGTCAGCAGTTATGTTCACTCCAAATTTGACATCGACCGAAACACAACCAGATTCAGCGTCAACTAAGCATGGATTCCATGAACTTGAAGTAGGCATACTTACAATCAAATTGCATATCATACCAGTAGTTGACAGCTATGACCAGTTTGTCGCTGCCTGCATGCTGTTCTACCTGATGCCACCACAAGCTAGGCAAGTACAGCAACTCACCCGGCCTGACAGTAACTCGCAACGGTTTGGGAAGCTCAGGATCACTATACAACGGATATTGCTTTAAACTTTGTTCACATGAGCCATCTGCCAAGTCCTCAATCGGGCTCCACAACACACTGCTGTCCTTTTGCAAGACTGCATGCAGCCCATGCACAGCCTCTGCATAGCAAGCTACAGGGTATTGTTGCAGGTGCATCCGGAAGGAATCACAGGGTGGTAGCAAAGTGAAAACCTTCTCGCCGGCAACAACAGCATATAGGTTCTCGTAGTGATCTTTGTGAAAAGAGGTCACGCTGTCATCGCTGCCTATCCACAGATTTACTGCCTCAGGGCCTGCTCCAAACGCCTCTGATGCCCAAGCCAAGTCTTCACCCACTTGACTGACAAGCTCAGGGAAGCACGCCCTCAAGTTGTTATCCTGTTGCTGTAGATACATTGTACATGCTCTGTGTGGTTTGTCGCCACCACTGCCTGTAAGATTGCTGCAAGATTTGCCTGTGGATTGTGGAGTCTGCAGCGCTGCATGCACATCTGGTGTGCTGTGAGCTATGTGATCAAGGAGTTCTGCAAATGGCATAACTTGCTGATGAGGCAACATGAAGCATTTCTGATGCTTTGTGCTGCCATGTGCATCGACAGAAACTTCACACACAGCATCAGCTCTGCCGTCTGGAGTGACTGCAACCGTGACCTGCGACCGTGTCATCAACATCTCACACTGCAGTCATAATCTCACAATGAGAAGCATAGGCAACATGCAGATTCTGAGTGCACCTGTTTTGTGGCTAGCTTCTCAGCAAGGTACTTTTTGTTCCAGAGCTGCAGTGCTGCCCAGTCATCAATAGCTCCTGCATGCAGCACTCCCCACTCAGATGCAGGCTTGAGCATTGTAGGGAGTATTTCTTGGCATGTAGCGAGACATTTAGACGCCGCATTGGCGACGCGTGGCTAGTAAGTTAATACCTGTGATTATGCAGGGCTTGTTTTTGCTGACATAGTCTCTGTAAAATGTTAAGGGTGTGAGCGGCCAAGCCACTCTCTGTACAGTAGACCCCAAATCTAGCTCTGCAAAAACAAACTTGTCACCTGCAAAAACACCCAGATTGCTTTCGCGAAAAATGACTTTCCCTTGTGTACCTCGTAGCTCAGTTGACAATGTCTTCAGGCGCTGGAGGTCATTGTCAGGCACCATATGTACGGCGTGAAGCTACCCGTTGAAACCCATGCTGTCGGCGCCACACGCTACTAACATCGACACTCACATAGTGGGCGTGAAAGACGTCTCACTCGCTAAGCCGGATTTACGCTTAGGGTGCAGACAATACACGTGTCTCTGAATACAGATGGAAGAAGAAGATGATTACAGGTCTCGGCTACATCTGCTAAAATTGGAACGATTACAGGTCTCGGCCAGCCAACAAGACTGATCACCTGTGCCCCAAAGTGGCAAAACGACTAATGTTCATGAAATCGAGGCATTGCATGACGTATGAAACACCTCATTATGATGCTGCTGAGCAGACCAACCCACGCACGGTTGTGATGTCTGATGAGGACAAAGCAACATACTCAATGCGCAGACTTGCCAAAGCTGGGCATTCGAAAACGGAGTGTAACTCATCACCCAAGGCCCCAGTATTGCAGCATGTGCACCCCATTATGCTAGGCACACCAGCTCAACGCCCTGCAGCAATGGGCAAGTCATGACAGCCTAGCCTGAACCGTAGGAAGCACCGCATATACCTGCCTGAAAGGGGCAGTTGACAGTAGCCGCCGCCTATAGCTGGATGGCCTAGACCACTGATCATATGTACATGTCACAACACGCCTGCTAGGTGCCGCCCGAGAACAATAAAGAGCAGCGTCGACACAGTCTTGCAGCTGGTAATAGCGGCAACATCAAATACAGGGACCTGATGATGAGTATAGCCTGATCAGAACATTCATTACAGTCATAATCACCACAAAGAACTATTGTCGAATCCTTTTATTCTCATAACGTCATGTCGCACTATCAGTAAGCATGGACACACAGCACTCAGCTGCATGTTGTCGGTCACATGGCCTTTGAAGTGACTTGTGTCAAGCCAGAGACACACCGCAAGCCAGCATTGAAAAGGTAATCAGCTTCTTCAGCAGCATGCTGGCCAGAGGCTGACAATTGTGTTTTGACAGCGCTCTCCTCTGACAATAGCGCTCTGCTGACTACCGCAATGATGTTGGACTGATATGCTACCTTCAATGTCAAGGCATTGCCTTGTTCAGTAGACTGATTGTGTAGAATAAAAGACCTGCAACACAGCCAGAAGTTCAGCCAGCCTATATGGCGCCTCTTGGGGAACCTGCTTGTGCAACAAACAAACAAACAAACAAATAATGATCAAGCATGGTGCCAGCCTAGCAGCTGTTCCATGCATGCATCCAATTGCCAAACGTGTCTTGCAGGATGCATACTGTGATGCCCTTGCAGTGTGGTCGATAAGTGACGGTGAGGCCAGGTGACAGGCATTCGATCATGCCTCACCTGAGCACAGCTGTGACTGTCTGCACTGCTTTGC
>JUBA01000195.1:0-10525 GCA_000818905.1 Trebouxia gelatinosa | reverse complement strand
CAAAAACAGCATCAACAGCCTTGTACTTCATGAAATTGCCTGGCAGTGAAACATGNTTGCTCACAACAGCAGGACAGTTCTGGAGCAAGCAGCACATACAAGTAGTTTGTGTGTACATGTGTGAACTTGTGCACATTAAGCGTGCGTGCTTGGAGTTTGACCACAGCCAGTCCAGCAATGAGCAGTTGCTCATGCTTGCTCATAAGCAGTCACATGCAGTACATACGTGAGTTGGAAAGTGTATCATAATTTACAAACTGCACTGAGCAGTTTGTTGTTCCTCAACAGTATCAGGACAACTGCTGGGTGATTCTCTGTACCCAGCTCATCCAATACGCTGAATGCTGGAAGGGTCCCTCCAGTCACCCCTTCCATGTCTTAAGAAGCTAATGCAGTCTAGAAGTACAGCTTACCTTGTCCTGAATAGGCTTGTCCTGGATCCACCAGGCCTGGGTTGGGTATAGGCACTTCAGGGCTGATGCAGCAGGGGGCAAGGCCGTTTCCCAGGGCTCTTTGTCCCCAGGGTTCTCGAAAAAGATGGGTGTCAGTTCTGAGCTGTTCCGGGTGCCCCCACAATAATCTAGGTAGGTGCAAGCCTGACTGTAAATCTCAAAAATGGCCTCTCCAATCCCATGGTACCAGTTCAAATGCCACTGCCTCCATGTCAGATTTGCTGCTTTGATGCGCATCACCTGCATGGCGCAACAACCATGCGTGTTGCTTGTGCAGCCTCAGGAAGCTGTCCCATAGCAATTTCAGACCACAAATGCCCAGCAGAAACTTTCAGTCAGGAACAAGTGCACGCTGTGCTAAGCATGGCATTGTCGTCCTGTCCAGTTTCTGTTGTTTTCTGGGATTTGCAATGTTTCAGCTGTAAGTGCAGATCCTACCGGGGCAGCTCTCATGTCATCTGTGAGGGCATCCACATGGGTGACTGTGGCATGGAAGTATTTGTCATGATGCCAATTGGCCATAATGACAGGCAAAACAGGCTCAGCATCGCCTGCATGACACAGTAGCGTTGCAGACTCTTCTTGATGCTTTAAGAAACTGGAGGTCATAGCTGTTCTTGCAGACTCAGGACTGCAAGGCATTTAGATGTCACCATTGCAATGCAGAGCGGCAATGGATGCAATCGCAACATCACAATAGGGTGGTGTTTTGCACAGCTGTATTGATCTGCTACAGTTGTGAAGGATCGATAGCCACATGCAAGGTGGCGCATGCCATGGCAAGCTGACACAAATTGAGTCTGGCCTACTTCACTCAAACTGTTTTTCAACTCAAATTCACTGTCACATTTCACTGCATGCGCGCTTGCTGTCTCTGCGTTTAGGCATGTGCACACCCTCAACTGCCCATGTGTGTGTGGTAGTGTGTCATTGCTTGTACACTAAGCATGGCACAGACCTGCGTGGACATAATGGATGGTAGACCGGTACACCATCAAGTTGTGGAACTTGCAAACCCGATGCTCTGGCCTTCCATCGTCCACAGGGCACTGCACCAAAGACCAAGGATGGTTGCATGCTATCGAACTGTCATCAAGTCTGTGACTGACAGCTGTGTACAGATACCCGTATGCAGCAGCATGTCAAGGCATGGCGGCTATGCACATGTTTGTATGCAGGTGCATGCCCTGAACTGCGAACATCTATGTGACATATGCATATTTTGGCAAACGTGCCGCTCATGTTTGGTATAAGAGACCGTGCAGCACCACCACGGCACACCCAACTGGGCATTGACGTGCAGTCGTCTCAAGCTGTGCAGGATGTACAGGGGTGCAAGTTCTGTACATGTGTGTGGTGTGGTACTTGTCTCATGCACATGGCGCCATCATGAACACAACACACGCCAGCAATTCTGCCCTGCTTTCATGTGCTGTGCATGGAGAATGATGCGAGTGATGCATGTGCATGACATCAAAAATTAGCCCAGCTTTGTAGCATGCTGCTGTCTTTATGCATGACAATCATAATCATGTTTGTAAAGTATTGTGAGCTTGGAGTTTTTTGTGAGCTTGGAGTGGATCCAAACACTGAGAGTTCAGATTTTACCGAGTAGCTAGAGGTCAGCTTTGTCAGATCTGTTATACCCTGCTCTATGGACAGCCAGTCCGTTTGGAGGCAAACAAGGCCAAACGCCAATAGAGCTGTGGAAAGAACAGCGAGGTAGGCTAATGGCTTCATGACCCGTCCTGAGCAGGGGCTGTTTTGGCCAGTGCCTGTGCCTGGCGTGCTGTCTGCCAGAGGCAGCAGGGGCTGTTTGAGCTTCATCGCTCACTCCTGCTTGCACAGATCACTACCACTTCATCAACTTTATACGAGACTCTAGCAGAAGACGGATGCTTTTACTGATGCTGAAATATCGCTTGCAGTTTGCGCACAATTCTTGTAGCAAGACCGCTAGCAGAGAGAGAACCAGCAGGCAGACAAGGCGCACGCGGACTGTGTGTCCGCGCGGAACTCTTGATAATTAGATTTCAGGAATGCCTTGCGCCGTGGTTGTCTACAGCAAGTTTGGTTGACCAGTCGCATGCCTTTATCGTCTTACCTTCTGAACGACGGATAGGAAGGTGAACGATCTTGGCCAGCTGGGTCGCCACGCAAGTGAAACTTTTACCAGTCTGCACTCGTCACATCACCATCTGCACAGCTACTGCGAGGCCATGTGCAGTACTCTAAAGGCGACAACAGCCCTAAGTAAGCGAGAGTACCGAGTACACAAGCTCTGCACCCCGGCATGCACGTACAACCCAAAGCCGCATAACCCCGGGCCTGGTCAGGACAAGCAAATTTTGATCATGTTGCTTAAGGCCAAATTGCTCGTTGATGAAACGGCATAAAAAGCCAGTTGCTGATCTCCTCGGCGCGATACTCAAATGAACCTGCAGTGCCACAGATACAGCGAAGGCAGCATGTGCTTACGCATTTCTCCTTACGTACATTTTACGTTGCGTCGTGGAAACAAGTCTTCTGGCCAAACAGGTGGCACAGCTGAAGGTGATTAAGCAGATATGGATATGTAGGGAATCTGACACATGGCCAGTTAGGCAAACACACAATTTTGCCTCACTGACTCCTGACCATTTGCCAGAATCCTGTTTACATCAGAGTATTGTAATGATACATGAATTACAGCAAAATTTGTGAAAGAGCCAAGAAAGTAATATTTCCTGGCGCAGTCATGGAAGCCTTGAAACATATCATTACAGTAGACATACACATATACTTCTCACACCATAGGTCAACTCTTCTTCCTAAAACTTTTGATGAGGCCCTGGACTTTTTGACCCCTGTTGCTGCTGCTGAGCCTGCGAAGCAGGCCTCGCCCTTTGCCCTCCTCGCCAACCTCAGCATCCATAGTGTCCTGCATCAATGTGCCCGTGACAGAGTGACATACTGATTGCGCATCCTGCCTTGCCAGAACACTGGCAGCATCCAGTCTGAAGAACCCAGCACATCACTTGTGACTGTGTGCCAGTGCCAGTGAAGATACACCATGTGACTCACAACAGCACAATAGAACACTGAGCCTGCAAATACATATGCTCAAGTGTTCAATGACCATGCAACAATTGTTTGCAACCTCAAGCCTTCCAAAGTGTACACACCGCACTATGATGTGTGAAGGCCATGTCAGCAGAGCAGCAAGCAAGACTGTAGCTGGGAAGGTACCTGGAAGCTATTGTAGGCAGCAGCAGGCAGCAGGGGCGAGCTGGAACCAAAGGAGGGCTCTAGCCCTGCCTTGCTGTTAGCCCTGGACGCATCCAACACTAGATCAGCTGTCACAGCAACCTCAAGACCCACACTCCCCTCAACACCAGTAGGGCTTGCTGTCCTGTTGAAGATGATTGAGTGAGGGGTAACAAGTTGAGCAGACAGTCATCATCAGCGATATGACCAGAAGCCTGCTTGCTAATCAGGCTGTGCAGGATGAGTGTGAGCAGCTGCTGGAAGGCAGATCACCCACAGCAGACATGCTACCGCAGTCTGCAAGCGCAGCTTTCTGGGGAATGACAGCTGCAGGATCAACTGCACGAGCTGCACAAGGTGTGTCAAGAAGCGTGTAGAAAAAGGCAATGATAAGATACTGCTACAACATGCAATAGCTACCTATGACCATACCTGATTCTTGTGCGAGGTGGAGCCGGTACTGTTGCTCTTCCTGAGCAGTCCCAAACCCTTGGAGGGTGCCAGGGCGCCAAATCTGGCAGCCATCTTGCAGATGCGCCCCTTCTGTACCTTGGCATCAATGGCTTCACCTGTGTCAGGGGCAGCACATTCAGACCACTTGGCTTTGGCTTGTGCCAGCTTACCTATGCCCAAACTCTCATGCATCGAGAGCCATACACAGTTTGTGTTGCGCAGATGAAGCTACTGCGAATGCAGACAGGCGGTGAGCAAGCTCGCGCCCAAACAGCAAGGATGAGAGGCAGGTAGAGGTTGAAGATGGGGATTGACAACAAGGGGGCAGGGGGGCTGGCTGGCGCATAAAAGCGGTTCAAGAGGCCATGCAGTACATGGGCGCCAGCAAAATGCGGTTGTCGCAGTGTAACAGCAGTGACCCAAATGCTCACCGAAGCTGGGCTGACTTAAAGACTCAGGTGCAGCAGTGGCTGCCTGAGCAGTTTCAGTAGGGATACCACCATTCACCCAGGTTGAGGCTGAAGCCACTGATCCCGCCTCCATCGGCATGGTGCCAGTTGGCAGATCTGAGTTGAGGAAAACCTGCATGGACATGGGCAGAGTAAGCATTGCAATGATGTGATTGTTCAGCAGCAGCAAGCAAGCCCACATCAGCAGCATGACAGCAGGCAACAGTAAGAGCACCTGAGCTTCTTCCGCAGAGGATAGTCACACGGCCCACTAGGCAGTTGGCCCAATCAGTCCCAACATATGTGACCCCAACAGCGCATCATAGCATGGTGATGCACAAGCCATAGTCCATGCAGCTCACCTTCAACTGTGAAGCCAAGTCTTCAGTGGCTCTGTGTGTCAGCTGAACCTGGCTCCTCAACCCTGCATCAGCCTCAGCCTGACGCCTATCCAAGTCGGCCTGCTTACCAGAGGCTGCCTCCATCTGGTCTCACAGCTCCTGAACGACCTTGCCAGTTTGGTCCTGCTGCGAATTGAAGACAGAACGCAGGGTCTGCAACTCAATCTGGATCCCAGATGTGTTCTCAACTTGGCACTGCAGCTGCTGAATCTGTTCGGCGTGTGCAGCAGTAGTGTGCTGAAAGTGCTGGCTGTGCACATTTATGCAGCTTGTCAAGCTTTCACCTGTGTGCTGCAGATCTGCAACGAGAGCTGCCTGGCGGGCAGTGCTCTCAGCGCTGGCGTCCTGGACTTGCTCTGCACGGCGAGTATGTTTGGCAACCTGAGACCTGTGACAGGCTGCTTTGTTTGCCAGAATCCTGACGTGTCTTGCAAGCTGAGCACTTTTCTTCTTCTGCTTGTGCAGCTGCTGTTGCTGCACCTTCTGCACATGCAACTGACCCCTTATAAACGTAGACAGCTGCAGGGTTTTGGCAGTTATCTGGCTTCTGAGTTTGTAATGCAGCTGTTTCAGAGCAGCTGTTCCCGTCTTGAGGAGACCCTCCATTGCATCCAAACTGCTGCGACACAGCTGCATCATGGCTGGCTGCAGACAGCTTGCTGTCTAAAGCGGCTGTGCCTGCCTTTGCCTCGGCTGCATGCAATTTATGAGCATCGTGTGCACCTGGAACACCAGCTTAGTGTCAGCAACAGAAGTCAACAGACTGACAAGTGCTTAATGCCATGTGCAGGGAGTCACAGATTGTGCCACATGCCATGTGCTCCAGCTGCACAGCAGTGCCATNCAGGCATACAGTGCAGCACATGACATGCAATGCAGCCACTGTGTTCTGTGATTGATTGATGCACTTTGAAAGGCTGCAACCTGACCAGAAAAACAAGCGACACATCTGCTGCTGCTGCTGCACTCAAGGAGTTTATCACAGCGCTTTGCGGCTGGTGAAGATGATCTCGGAAATGCAGATGATTGAGGCTGCGAGGTACATGAGGCAGAGGTGTGTGGCAAATTCCTCAGGGTGGGTTTGAGGTTTAAGAAAAATAGCTTCCTTGCACAGTCATGTGGTGCAAGCCCACACTGGCTTGCTGCAATGCACAGCTGGAGTGATACCTGCTGCAAAAGCTAGCATGAGCAGTGGCGTATCAACTGCACTCATCCTCAGGAGTGTCTTGATGGTTTCTGTTTCATTCTTTGGCTTACTGTCCCCCTTTTCAAGTGAAGGTGCTGAGTCTGCAGCTGTTGGCTTGCCCAGCAAGGGTGCAGATGCATCACCACCTTCAGCCCTGAAGGCATTCTGCCAGCCTGTGCACAGCACACCAGGCAAGTAATGACCTCAACAGATTCTGCAGTCCTACAGCACTGCTTTGTCGCATTGGCTCTGCAGAGTGTCCTATATGGCAAGCCACACATGACATGCAATGCGTGCACACCAGGATGCCAGCAACAAAGACATCCTTGTTTGTAAGGCTGACATAAGCCATACCTGTGATGAGGGTTTCAGCAGTATAATATTGTACAGCAGTGCCGACTATGCTGTAGCATATGGCAAGGTACATGGCCAGCAGACCACTCTGGCCTGTCTCCTGACCAGGAAAGACCACCTCCTGCCCCAACAGAGCTACCACAACAGCTTTTGCCAGCAACAACAACTGCATATGCAACAGGGGCTTATGCTGCTGCTACATTGAGAGTACAGCCAACAAAGCACATTACGCAGTCATACCTCAGTGCTCAAGGCAAGCACAGCCAGCACCGTCTGTGCAAACCTGAAGCGTGGGGCTACACGCCTGGTCTGCCTCAACTGACCAGAAGTCGCTATGCTAGTCAAGCATACAATGTTGCCAAGACTCGTCAGCAAGGATAGCAGCCAAACATCTAGGTTCGAGTCAGAGATAGAGTACAGGTTGTGCCAGCCTTGCATGCTGACAAGCAGGGCCAAGTCATGCCTGATTGGCCAGAGGGCACAAGAGCTGACAACTGCTACTTGGAGCACTACAGCGAAGCCAAGTATTGCATTGGCCACCCAGCCCATGCCTTATAGGTAACACACTGACTGAGCTAGCTTGATGTGTTACTCAAGTACAGCCGATCTACAGGAATCATTCAGTGACGCTTAACGGATGTGGCTCAGCAAGTATAGTCTGTGTCTTGAGCAGCGTCAGCATGCCCATGAAGCGGGCAACCGAAACTTCACACAGTTCAGCTGGTGCATGCGCATCACCTCCGTGATGCTGCCAGTGGTTGTCGTCAGTGCGCGCATGGACGAAGACCAGCGATGTGTTGTCATCAGGCTTTGACCGTAACGGCTGACCGCTAGCGTTTGCAAAACGCTTCCTTGACCACATTCACAGCAATACAGCAAGCTGCATGGCATGCCTGCATGCAAGCACCTAGCCAGTCTCTTGGCTTGGCTAGCTTGCTGCTGTCCCAATTGCGCATCACTACGCCTATCATTCACATCTATTGAGCAATTCGACGCCAGCCTCCCTTGATCTTTGGCTGGCATCACATGCATAATAAATAACAACTTACAGGTGTGCTAGCCGAAGCTCACATGGATGACAAGCACAAATTGGTCGTAATTAGTGTTCACAATGTAGACCTGAGAAACGTTTATAGCTCTGTCAGAGCTNTGCTTCAGTATCCACATAAGGTTGAACCCATCCTCAAAAGTCGTATAGCCTCTGGATGGCAGAAGCGTGTGCATGGAGTCAGGGGGTTCGCGCACGGTGCTCTGGCGATCACAAGACTCAATTGCGTATGTCGGAATAAGTCTCGTTTCCAAAATAGTGCGCATGATTTCAGTGCACTGGATTTTCAGTGCGTTGCACTGCATCAGCTAGCAGCTCGGATATTGATAATGTCATTGCATGCTAGGCCGACAGGATGGCGAGCGTGACCATGTACATACCCAACCTGATGCACAATGTGTTATTTCATGAGCTGAATGATTTTCTGTCACGAGTCTCTTGGGCGCAAGGCAGACAGCTGTGTAAAGGTAGATGACACTGTATGACTAGCTTTCTGCTCACCTCATGTTGGGCGAAATTCGCTGGACTTGTGGGGCTGTTATCATGTAGGCTAATTGAGTTTGTGCAGTCAATGCCGGGTTCAACTCCAAGGGGTGGAAACGCTGGACGGGTCAACTTGTGACGGAAGTGCGAAGGGAAGTGCAGTCCTCGCAGAGTGCGTCTGTGGCACTCGCCCTGTTGGCGCAAATCCCCAGTGGGCAACAGTTGCCGGGCAATTATGTTTGAGTGCATGTTGGCGTTCAAAATAGCATTAGACACGCCTAGTATGCCATCTATATATTAGTATGGGCATCGGATGGCATCATGTATTTTGTTGATGTCAGACCCTAGCCTGGCTTGATGCCAACGAGAAGGGTTTGCCGCACGTTGACCATTGACTTGGTGCTGAGTATTTGCGCTCGGTGCTGCATCGGGGAGTTGCTGACCGCTCAGCTTGCTGTGCACCCGCGCGCGCTGCTTATGACAGGCCGAGTCCGCGCATGACTCCGTGGCGCGCTGTTGCACGATACCGTCACGCACTCGATTCCTTAGCAAAAGGCACAAAGCTTATTGGCCAGACCCGGTACGCAAGCCCCTGGCAAGCTCTAGTTTCAAAATCAGGCTTTGAAGTTTCTGTTGAACAAATTGAAGCTTCACTGCCTCACTTGGGAAGAGTAAGCCCCTACTCTCCCTGCTGTCCTGTCCAGCGGCACAAGTGGTTAACGGCACAGGCATACAAACTCAAGGCGACTCCTATGCAGGGCTTTGCAGCGACATCAGGAGAATCTGCAGGACCAATCAGCCCCGCCCCACCTGTTGATGCTGTGCCTGATTACCTCAGCTCAAGTGACTTGGAAGCAGAAGGGTCAGACGTAGAGGCTTCAGACCTCGAGGTTTCAGACCTAGATGATGAGGAGTCAAGGCTGGCGAGCAATGGAGCAGAGCTAGGCACTGACGGCCCAGCCACTACAGGCCAGCTCCAGGTGCCGACCATTGATGGGGTGTCTCAGCAAGAAGAAGATGCCCTGCTCAACAAGATACAGTCGTCCAGCAAGAAACATCAGCGGTAGGCCACTGCCTTTCCAGCTTTCAGTCACACAGCCTGCTTACGCCTACCAAATTGTGTTTGCTGTACTGCAACAGGACGTGTATCAATTCTCTGTGTTAAATGCAAACAAGCCTCTAGCTGCAAGTATGCAAATATGCATCAAGCATGCTCAATTTGCATGCTGCACAGGCACCAGCATGGGTACTGAGATGCTGAAGCTGCTACAAGTGCAGCTCTCACTCATAGCTCTTATGGCATGTGGTTAAAGACAACTGCAGACCTATGGCCATCAGCCGTAGTTGTCACACAACTCATTGCCTGCACAGTACATCCCTAGTTGATTGTAGAGATGTAATAGCACATTGCATGTCGAGACTGGCGTACTGTCATGCGCCCCCTTGCATTGGCTGCTTGTCATGATGTGGCAGGGGGGCAATCACACACATGTCGAGATACATTCATAATTGCATACAGCTGTAAAGTATCGTCTGATTAACCCATCCATGTCCAAAGAAGTCAGCAAATCTGCATTCATGCATCTGTAATCTCAGTCTTTCTTTTGCTACACTCACGTGCTGCAAATGTACCCAGCTTTCATCAGCTTGCTTGTCGTAGGGATGCAGATACCCTGCTAGTCGCCTCTCCCCTGTTGCTGATATGTTGTGAAGATGTTCAGTTGCATTGCAGGCACATACTGCAGCAACTGCTGACAGGCAACGAACTTACTGGCACAGCTCCAACTGGGGATGAAGCCGATGCTGCTGAGCTAGCCCAGAAGTCTCAGCAATATTCTCTGAAGCTGGTTGACGTCAACAGCACTAACAAGGGCACCAAGTCTGGCGGTGTGCAGAGCTTCAGTGCAATGGTTGTAGTCGGCAACCATGAGGTGGGGGTCTGACTCTGCAAAGCCATGCAATGCACGTGTATGTATGCCATGTTTGACACAGTACACAGTACAGTGTAAAATGTGTACAAGTGCAAGCTGTTGTCCTATACGTGAAAGCCAGTTTTGTCTCTTTCAGAGCAGCTGGAAAGGTTTGACGCTGCCGTGCACAGCCAGACTACAAAGCAGCTGCATGGGATCCTCAACAGTCTGCAACAGCAATCAGCGATGCTTGTGAAGTGGTACCCGGCACACTTTGTGCAGCAGGCACCTTGTGTCTCAGCTCTGTGCACCACGCGGCAAGTCATGTCATACAGCAGAACCCAAATAGCAGTACAGCTGGTTGACAGCCATTTCATGTTTTACTGTGCACGCGTGCCTCCATGGTCACGTGTGCTACCGTCAGGTCCGCTCAAGCCTGGCATTCTGCATGAAGTGCTGAGAACACAGTCAAAGCCCGCCACGCAGCAGCATTTGTAGAGCACAAGCTGCATCAAGCTGTTGGATTGTCACATGTTACAACAC
>JUBA01000194.1:0-10467 GCA_000818905.1 Trebouxia gelatinosa | reverse complement strand
CAGGCAGTGAGTAGCCCAACGTGTATCACCACCTCCAATCCCACCACCATCAAGCTTTTTTTGCTGTCTGGTCATTGCTTGATGCTGCAACAGCATCTGCTGGCATGTCATCCCTGCATTATTTCCTGAGCAATGGTGCTCTAGTGGGACCTCATGCACCCTTCACAGCTCTTGTAGAGGTGTGAGCTGCAGCTTTGAGGTTGTGTTGCTGATGCCAAACTGGACTGCAAAATACAAGTCAGCGTGATTACAATGCCACTGGTGACATCTGATAAAGGCTGGATCGACTGTGCCTTTGCAAGACAAAAGTGAGGCTGCTGGCTCTCATACAGGAAACCCTGTGCAAACATGACTGTAATTGGCCGCAAGCCTATAACTCATTTTGTTTTGTCGAAGGTTTGAGGTTGCCGCTGCTGAAGCCCGGCCTCTCAAGGTCACGTGCGTAGTCCGGCAACATGGCTGCATGGGTCGTGACATTGATGCCTTCATGCACCCACACTCGCAGATCAGCTGGTCCTTTCACGCCTACTGACACCCAACCCAAACCTGAAAAAGAAAGGAAGTGATGCAGATTGCAACCAACAAATGATGCAGCAAGACTAATTACTTGTGCTACAGGTGGCAAGCAAACAAATGCGGGAACACCCAATTACTCGTTTGCATTGTGTACAACAGCAGCATGGGTGTGCACGACCTGGCAAGCATGATGTCAGAGATGTCTGCTCAGTAGATGCGTACAGCCTTACCTGCAATAGCAATGTCGATTGAGCTTTCCCTCCAGGTGGCACCCTCAAGCAAAACATCTTGTGGCATCAAAGGGCCCAGCTGTGCCACCCTTGCTGACCCACCAAGGGGGGGCACAAGGACTGACCCAGAGCATTTATCTTGCCTGTCCAGCAGACAGGCACTGTAAAGTTAAGTCACCAATACACCTGGCACAATTGCCTTCTTTCTGAACCATAGGAGCAAAGCCAACATCAAACATGTGTTGGACTCAAGTTCTGAGCTGTCAGCATGTCACGAACTCCAATTTGTGTATCCGCAGTTACAACATGCCTAACGTTAATGGTGTGGCATGCTTTGAAGTTGATGTGCACTATTGTCCAAAGCTGATCAAGGGAACATACCGCTCTTGGGCCCTATCAGTGCGGCCATAGTGACAGCTGACTTCATCTGAAGCCCACAGTGTGAGGTATAAGCTCTGACCAGGAATTTGAAGCACATCGATGCGGGCCAAACCACCAATCAGGATCGTCTGATCAACACTGGCTCTGAACGTGCGAGCTTTCAGCCGCCTTTTTGGAAGAAGCATCCTCACCTGCAGTTGCCTGCTTTGATGAATGCATGTCCTATGCATGCAGCATTACCATAACGAATGTCTCTCACGTGAGAGAAAGATGTGTTACATCCAGTTGTCATCATTATCAAATCAGCAACATGTGACACCGCTGTGTGTTTGTTCCAGTCTGCAAAATCCTGTGTCATGTTGAGCAAAGCTACTGCAATCAAACATGTGCATCATGGAAAATGTGAGCCTCAATAGCATACCTGACTTGATACAGTCACTGCAGTTGTGGGCACATTCGAGTGAATACCAACAGACTATGTCACTGACCAAGGTATGTCTCTAGAAGTTGCAGTCAGGGCCTGCCTACCTCATCAGGGCTTAGCTTGGAGGAGAGCTGATGATTGTGCTTGACACCAGGAGTGTCCCAGAGCCTGGTGCCTGCTGGAAACACCCCGGGCACTCTGAGCATACCTAGCAACAACAGCACTACTTTTGACAAGCATCAAGCCCTGGGTCACTGTGTTGTCAGCATGCAGGTGCCTCTGCTGGCTATGAAAGCAAAAGCAAGCTAGTATCAATACCAAGATTGACAACAATGCAGGACAGCAGGGACGCCAACACGCGTGTCAAAGCATAGATTCATTGATTTGAATTGTATAAACCAGCATACAGTGCAATGGAGTTCACGGAGTAGCATTGCATACCAAGAGTAGTCCCGGGCAATGCAGCAGCAGTGATCTGTTTTTTGGCATTCACTCCTGACACCTTCTGCATCGCATTGATCAGGGAGCTCTTCCCAGCATTTTGGGCACCCACCACCCATATGTCCCCCCTTGCACCCACCTTCTCTTGCAAATCAGTCATCATATCCCGGACACCAGTACCCTTAACACTGCTGACTAGGTACACAGCAGCTGGTGATGGGAGACCTGCCTGCTTGCAGCGCATGTACACCCAGTTCTGCAGGACAACAGCTTGCCTGGTCATTGTCCATGGCATGCAAATGTGGCCAGGTTGTGTTTTGCACCCCTTTCAGCTCACACAACATGCTCATGAGAAATAGTACATGTCACATCTGTATGTCACATTGCAACCCAGACCTATTGCCTTTGCTGGCACTGCATATATGTCACAACAGCCAACTACACTGGTCGGGATTCAGTCATCATGTGGTTGATGCACAGCTTGGCACGTGCACCTTATGACTCTGCACTTGCATTTGTTGTGCGTGTGTGCTTGATGGCTGATACCATCACCTTGTTTGAGTCTAAACTTTTCTATCACTGACAATATACAAGTAGGCCTGTTTGTCATTGTCACTGTGACTGACGCGCACTCTTCGGGTTCCATGTGCATCTCAGGGCACACATGCTCGTGCACACAATTGCCAACACTGATGCTCTGCTACTGCTGCCGCAGCTGCGCATTCAAGTGCTATTAAATGGGTGACAAGGGCACACCCAGGGTGCTCCCCTTACAGACAGTATCCCTCTCTGTAGCATGCAGCATTGGTCCTTGTTTGCCTACCATATCATGCAGTAGAAGTCTACCTGCTCTGTATGCTCCAAGTCCTGGCTCAGGTGTGCTTCCAATGTTGTTACAGTGCACAGAGGCAAATTGGACAAAAAGCAGAGTGCGGGTGTGGCAAGGCTCACATGGTCACCTGAAGTCTAGCCTGCGTTGCTTGCGGTGGGAAGAGGTCTACTTTATTGGCAGCTATGACCAAGCGATAGCCAGCTTCTTGGTAGGCATTTGTAGCTAAGGGCCCTAAGAGCTCTTGCAAAGCTTGCCTGGGCAAAGACCCATCAAAGTCTTCCATGTCGACAACGCACAGCACCACAGCTCGTCTGTACTTCTGAAGCTGGAGTTTTCTGCCAACGCCTTTGTTCAGATCAAACTCTGGCAGTGCTGTTTCCCCTTGTTGACTGACAATACGCCTACATGCAGCAATGCAAAATAAAGGATATTTTGCATGCTACAGCTAAGCTGCTCTGTTGTAGCAGCTAGGCAGATATTACCCATAGTGTCGCAAAGAGTAGCACCGCGCGCAAAGTATTGGCGCCTCCTCTTCATCTTCACTGCCACTGGTGCTGGGGTTCAGGGTCTGTTGTCGCTGAACACGATCTGACTGAGAGCCAGAAATTGGTTCATTTACTTCAGCGTCTTCCTGGTGTTCAGAGGTTGGTGCGGTGAATCAGGTGGCGTACAGTCCAGTCTGCTTGCGTGCTGCAGGTGAAGAATGAAAACAATGCAGCGCTACCTGCTCCTGAGTAGTTTCATCCACTGGTCTGGACCTTTTCTTGGCTGGCACTTTGAAGAACCTGCAGGCCATCGCTCATTTGTTGGCATATGGAGCTCGTGCTCTTTATTCCACATGTATCTGCCACGTGGCGGCGAACAGTTGTTACCCGGGCGCCGATGGTGTTTGTGCCTGCAGCCCTATGCCACAGCCTGAGCATACTTGTGGTATGACCGGCAAAGTCTGTGCAGCAGGGTCTGCAGCCTGAACACTGTATTGCTGTGCTTGGGTAAGGGTTCGATTGGATGTGCCAGGAGCATGACGGCATTGTACGGGTGCCAGTACTTGCTCGAACAACGGTGTGACAGTCGCACACCGAGCTGGTCGAGCGCACTGCCGCAAGAACGTCGAATTTGAGCGACACACACACGACTGAGTTCGCAGCAGCATTGCGCTGCAGCACACGCGCGTAAACATCGCTGCGCGACTTTCAGAAGGCCCGGCAGGGCCTTGCGCGATCGCGTCGAGTTTCTGCAAAGCTCGTTCGTGTCATTGTCAGTCGAACGAAGATTTCGATTTTGAACGCTGGTACCGATGATGACCTGGCATGGAGATCCGCGTGATCATGGTGACATGGCAAAAGCTTCCAGGGATTTTCCGCCGATGGAACTCCGTCCAGTAATGGCTAAAGTATTGTGCTAAACCAACACGCCGCTGCTGTGCCGCAGCTGGACTGTGCCAGCGTGTCATCAGAGTGACTCAGCGCGATTCACAGGCTGCCTTGCAAGGTTTGAAGCGATTTGCCTGCACCGCAAATTCTCCTCACTCAAACGTGCGCCCGTGTGTAGCAATTATGTCGATGCCAGCTACCGGCCCTATGTCAGGCAAGACTAGGTACGCAGGCCAGGGTCCCGCCGCAGTCCTTGATGTTGCAGTGAGCGTGTTCTGATGCCAAACGCTGTGCAGACTTAACCCTGTGAGCGAGGACGGATCATACGAGGAAGATGACAGGAACACAATGCGTCTTGTTGAGGGTATCAGCCACCCCAGCAGAGCAAACGATGTGCAGGATCTGCACCGCCTGCAGAAATCCTCAACAAAGCCTCGTCAAGGTAAGGCCGCCGGCTGTCGTGCTGCAACAGCGTGCCACTTAGCTGGCTGCCGCCAAGCATGCTCACGCCGCAATTTCATGACTGACAGACCTCTGCATTACAGATGAAGCCAACGTTGATGCCTCCCTATCAGAAACACTTAGATCAAGTGCTAGAGCGTAAGTTTCATCACTATTGCTGGTTGCTGCTGATGTTGCAAGCTGCTGGCATGCGTGACCTGCATGCCACAGTTCTTGAGATGTCCTGTTACCTGCAGGACTGGTCCAAAGGTTGTCAGAAGTGAGGGAAAGCAAAATGTGCCTATTGCACAAAAGCTGGAGTCACAGCGAAGTGGCTTTATGCGTGCTATGAGTGACTCCGGGCTGAAGCCAACTGTTGTGTACCACAACTTGACCCCGGCTGAGTTGTACGAAAAGGTATGTGTCCATATACTGTATGCAGGGGCAAATGCGTGCTGCAATGGGGCTGTTACGTTTGATGGTGATTAGCATACTCATGCCTATGCTTTCTGCAGGCCCTGCAGCATGAGCCAGGAACATCAATCACATCTGCTGGTGCTTTAGCCACCCTGTCTGGTGCAAAGACTGGTCGCAGTCCTCGGGACAAGCGTGTTGTGCGTGAAGCTGATTCGGAGAATGACATCTGGTGGAATGATGCCAAGAATGGCTCACCAAACTTTGAGATGGATGAAAGGTAGCTTGTCAGGCACTATGTTGACATGTTGCGCTAGCTGCAAGGGAATTGGCTGCATGTGTAATCAACAACTAATATATCTTAGTTATTTGGTGCTTGCAGGACTTTCCTTCTCAATCGTGAACGCGCAGTTGACTACCTGAACATGTTGGATCGCTTATATGTCTTTGATGGATATGCTGGATGGGACCCTGAGGTAAGGATTGTCCAAGTTGTTTACGCTACCTTCAAGTTGTTGCTGGATCCAAGCTCAAATAATGATGGTGTCTCGCCACACTAGCCTCTGTTACACCTGCAGGCCAGAATCAAGATCCGTGTGGTGTGTGCCAGAGCATATCATGCGTTGTTTATGTACAACATGCTCATCAGGCCAACAGACCAAGAGTTGTTGAACTTTGGCAGGCCTGATTTCACGATTCTGAACGCTGGAGCTTTCCCTGTGAATCGCTACACCAGCTACATGTCCTCGTCTACCAGTGTGGATGTCAGTCTCAAGTAAGGACAACTGTAAAATTGCTATGCATGCAGGTTGCGACTTCTGCTCCTGTTTGTAAATTTTGATGAACCGCGCTTCCTGCATGACATAGAAACATGTCAACAGTTGCGTGTAAGGCTTTCAGACTCTTTCCTTGAAAGTGCTGATGCCAGATATCAGAGGCTTTATGCACAATGGAGGCACAACATGCTCTCAAATGGCAAGATGTGCTTGGGTGCATGATGCATGCAAGTAGACTGACTTGAAACCATCATGCATATTGTTGGCACAACAGCCTGTGACGTGAATGAATGCATCTGCTGCATGCTGCAGGGCCAAGGAAATGGTCATTTTGGGTACCCAGTATGCTGGAGAGATGAAGAAGGGCATTTTCACTGTCATGCACTACCTCATGCCCAAGCGTGGCATTCTGTCCCTACACTCTGGCTGCAACGTCGGCAAGAATGATGATGTCACATTGTTCTTTGGTCTATCAGGTACCTGTCATGTGAAAATGTCATGCAAGAGTCTAATAGCAAGGTGCTGCTATATTGCACTTGCACAGTAAGGACAGCCTGTCTGCGTGGTCTTCATGTGCACCACTGAGCACGGATGTTTGTCCTGTACCCCGTCCCAGATGAGCAGCTGACCTGTCTTTGCAAATAGTGTCTTCAGGCCCTGAGCATCATATGGCCACTTAGCACTCATCTTTAACAATCTCTACAAGTGTTGCAGGCACTGGGAAGACCACCCTGTCCACAGACCCTGCAAGGCCTCTCATTGGCGATGATGAGCACTGCTGGGGGTTCAATGGTGTGTTCAATATCGAGGGTGGTTGCTATGCTAAGTGCATCAACCTCAAGAGGCAGAACGAGCCAGAAATCTGGAATGCTATCAAGTTTGGCACAGTTCTGGAGAATGTAGTGTTTGATGAGAACACCAGGGAGGTGGACTTTGACAACAAGTAAGCTGGTGCATATCAGCCACATTGCACATTTACGAAGTATCACCTGCGTGTTTGCATGAGCTTGTTCCGTCACAAGTAGACACCTGTCTCTGCTGGAAATCAATGCACATGTTGCAATCATGCTGTCATCCTGTCTGTCAGACTAGTTTGACTTGACTGACTGATACACAGGTGGTTCTGCTTGCATGTGGTTGAAGCATGTGCACAGCGCTTGTTTCCACCATTTGTGTATGTTGCACAGCAGTGGTTGCTTGGCCTTGCAGCCATACCCTTTTATCCTCGCTGCCTAGCCAGCAACTGCGACCTCTGTGTCTTGCAGTGCTGTGACAGAGAACACACGTGCTTCCTACCCCATCCACTACATCAGCAATGCCAGAATACCGTGTGTGGGGCCTCACCCCCAGAACCTGATTCTGCTGTGCTGTGATGCATTTGGTGTGTTACCACCTGTCAGCAAACTGACCAAGGAGCAGGCCATGTACCACTTCATCAGTGGCTACACTGCAAAAGTAAGCAGGTTCCGCAACTGTCGTGACACACAGACACTGCACTTGGCATGAGAGCTTGGCTTTCAGCCACACAAAGCATGGTGTGAGTGACCTGCTGATGTGATCCTCATTTGTGCCTGCATTAGTCCCAGCTGCAGATTTCCATGTGAGAATGAGACCAAGGGACATGCAGCTACGCGTATGTTGTGTGTGTGTTTTTAAAAATGTGCGCGCTGTCTGTCTGTGTGTGCTTGCATCTCTAAACGCTTTTGATGTGTGAGCATGATCTGTGAGCACATGCCTACCTAGGCACGCTGCTGCAGGTGGCTGGCACAGAGCAGGGTATCACTGAGCCAGAGGCCACATTCAGCGCATGCTTTGGTGGTGCCTTCCTACTGTGGCACCCGATGAAGTATGCATCCATGCTGGCTGAGAAAATGGATCAGCATGGCACCAACGCTTGGTTGGTGAACACTGGCTGGACTGGTGGGAGGTGTGCACTCTGGCTTCACTTTGTTTGAACAGTTTTTATTGATTGAAGAAGATCAGGCTGTGTTGTTTGCATGTGCCTGCTGTCCCGGCTCTGCACCATACACTGCGTGGCTAGATTGTGGTGCTGCCAGCGCAAAATAGCACTGCTGCTCAGTCTCAGCCCTCACCTGCTATGTACATGCATCTGAGGATGTGGCTTGTCTTGCAGGTACGGTGTGGGCTCAAGGTTCAAGCTCAAGCACACACGGTCCATCATCAATGCCATTCATTCAGGAGAGCTGAACAGTTGCGAATACCAAAGGACCCCAACATTTGACTTCAGGGTGAGCATGCGCATACCAAGCAGCTGTTTTACTGCTGATATGCTGTTGCAGTGCACATCATGCACTGCGACAAAATGCGCTGCGACAAAGCACTGATGACAAAATACTTCATGGCCAAAGAAGTTATACATTATGCCTGAATGTGCAGGTTCCTACTTCCGTCAGTGAGGTGCCCACAGCAATGTTGAACCCAGAGGCACAGTGGCAGGACAAGCAGGAATTTCAGAGCACATTGCAGCATTTAGCAGACTTGTACACTGCCAACTTCAACAAGTATGCTAGTGGAGGTGGATTTGTCAGCAAAGACCTGGCACAGGCTATTGTAAGTGCAGGACCCAAGCTTGCAAGTGCCAATGGTCACCAGTAGTTTTCCTGACCGCCTCCTTTGTACCACTGTAGTGTATCAGCATGGGCGTAACATCATTTTGTACTTTTGGTTGCTCCACTGGTAACATGTGTATGTGAGTAGTTTTGTGTTTTTGTGAGGTTAGCTTAGCATCTTTATACCTGTAGACCTAGGTATTAGTATCGTAAGTGTACGTTCTCTATGACATCAGCACTGCATACTGTCTGCTGTTCAGCTGAGTGTCCTCGTTTAGCATGCAAAGATCCCAAAATAGTGAAACCAAGTGGTAATCTTGCCTGAGTCAAAGCAACTGCACATGCGCTGTGGTGAACCGAAGACGACGAATGGTGGGCCGTCGTTTCACATGCTGTACACGTGCAATTACGTTTGTCCTGTAACAATTGCCACAAACAATAGAAAGCAACACTACCTCTAGATCTACACTACAACCAGTAGCACTTTAACACAATCTGCGCATCATCAAGCACCAAAACAACATGACAATGGGGTTATATATGTCCACCTTGGCTTGTTGATCCAACGCTTACACGGTTACAATGTCTAGAGACTTCCACATATGCTTGACATGATCTTGGCTTTTGCGCCACTGCCTTGCGTTTGAAGTGATTGACATCAATATCAGCCTGTTTTTGACAGCAGTTGCTGTGACCAGTCGGTGTGGTTTGATTTCCCAGCTATAGTATGTCCTCCCATCCTTGGTCTCTACATTCTGCTGCAATACATCGTCCTCCTGTACACACAAAAGTATTGACCTATGCCCAGAATGTAGGCAGCTGCACGCCAGACATACATGTACTTTACAATATCTGATCAAGCTTCGATTAATACTCAGAACAACAGACGCAGATCTTGCCTGTAAAGGGGCACCAAAAATCTCTAGCGCAAAGCCTGAGATAATCCTTTCTGGTGGTGCAATATCTTCAATCTTGACATTCGCATTGAACTCGATATCCTTGAAGCGCATGACTGGAGCAACGACAACCTCAAGGCTGCCCTCCTCTGGGTTTGTAAATCTGAGATCAATCTGTGCAAGCAAGGGCAACCAATCAGTGAAAGCCCATACACGCACGTTGCAATAGACTGCAGCTGATGCTGCGTGTCACCAACAACAGGCACAGTGCTCGACAGGGTGTACACCATATGCTCATGGTAGAGCTTACTTCTGTGCCTCCTAAATCTGCAATGGATACAGCGGTCTCTTGCCAGCCGGGTGGAATCTTGAATGCATAGCGAGGCAGCTCACTCCATCCCACACCATGACCACCCTGCTTCCCCTCTGGTCTTGTGTATGTATAGAAGCCATCAGCATCCAGTTGTTTGGTGGTACCTATGCATGCAGTTTGCTTTATTGAGGCCATCTGCAGCACCAGAGCGCAGAGCAGGTGGTGTCTTGCAACACAGCACACCTGGTATCCTGCCGGCGGTGTAGCCTTGCACAGCCTCAGCAGGCAGCTCCAGGGCAGTAGCTATAACAGTGGAACAAATAGATGCTGTCAGGAGCTGTCGACGCGACAGTGCAGCTTCTTGCGTAGACTGTCTAATGCTGGCTGTGGATGGTCCATGGTCACGGGTGGTACCGCATACAGTATACACAACAGTGGGCCTAAGTTTTCGGAGTTTGGGTGCATGCACACTCTCGACAAAGCAAGTCCGTGTATTGCACTGCGTGCAAGGCATGCTGTTGAACAACTTGTAGCCTCGAAGTTTTCCGCTCGCGCAGAGCTGCCTGCCAACACAACAACAACTTAGATGTCAACATGGCGGGATGTCAGTGACAAGGCACATTGAGCGCAACCAAAATTAGCTAAGCAAGAGATGCATGCTGTGTGTTCTAACGTGAACTCACCGCAAATTGCGTGCGGGTCCTGCGAGCTGTCTTCCGTTACAATCTGTCAGACCTAACGCACACTGGCGATCGAGTTCCTGCTATTGCAGGCGTCCTGGGATACAATGCACAGGCATCGCTTGCCTCGGCTTGGTTTCGGAGATTTGTTATCAGATTTGCAGATTTGACTACAGTGAA
>JUBA01000193.1:0-17155 GCA_000818905.1 Trebouxia gelatinosa | reverse complement strand
CACAGTGAGCTGCATGGCAAGCACAACAGCTGTCAAAGTGACACACATATGCCATGCTGTGTTCAACCCTGAGGTGCAATGGCAAAGCACTGAGCCAAGCGACAGTAGTCATGCAGGGCTATCTNCTGCAGCTGCTCCTGAGCAGTGCCCTTAGTGCTGAAAGCACTTACCACATCACCTGGGCCATGCTGTTGGAACAGACAGCGACAATATGTCCACCCAGCTCCAATGACCCTGCGCAGCAAGTGTCAAGCAGTGTATTTGTTCATTTCTGTATACACAAAGCTCAAGCGCTGCTAGCCAAGGCACTTGTCTCTGCAGCTGCAACATCACACTATGATCGACACTACGATGAATGTATGGTGGTAGTCCTTGGTACCTGTTTGTGTACAGCATGCAGCACACTTGTGTTTGGACTTCTCAAAGGTTGAGATTGCAGGCAATACGGTGGTGGTGTGGGTGATAGGGTGGGTGAAGCTGGTGTTGGAGTGGGTTACAGTGCCCCTATTTGTCATTNACCTGTCCAGGCAGATGCTGCATGTGCATGCGGTATGGACCAAGACAGGAAACAAGCGGCTGCATGGTAGTAGCAAGGCTAAGGTTTGACACATGCAGTGCACAGACCATCACGTTATGTGAATATGTAGATGTACCAACAGTGCAACTTTACCCACTTTCATGCTGAGCTGGACGCGTTGTCACATCAAGCCTTGAGTGGACAATGATCTACAACCCTTGTGCAGCGTATCTATGTGCATGTCGTGTCTGTTGTACCTGCACTATCTTGGCAGATCTGCCCAGCATTGATATTTATAGAAGTGTGCAGCGTGCACTCGGAGCCCACAATGCTGCAGTCAAATCATAGTCCAGTCTGACAATTGTGCTACACATGTGGAGAGGCTTACAAATCCGACTATGCACAGCAAGTCTAGCAAATCAAACGTTCATAATGACAAATTTTGTCAGCAATGCAAAACATAACCAGACTTTATAGTGCATGCCTTTGACAAGGTACAGGTACAAGACAGCAAGGCCAGCAGGGTATGTGTATAGCAAGTCTCTTCTGCATGCTGAGCTTTGCTTCCATGTAAAGCTGCTAATCCAGCGCTTTGACCACCACTTGACCTTCAGCTCTGAGTGAAACAATACAAAGTACTGTCACGCTGGCCAGCAGGCTATGTTGGTAGCTGCATGCAACAGCCGGCATGTGGGCAGTGCTCTGCCACGATCAGCAAAGGCAGACACTGAAACACACTGTTGACATGACTCATGGTCCCTAGCTGGATCAGTTCCTGTGTGCGTTTGAGAAGCGTGCCTGTCATGTAGGACGTGCAGTTAGAGGTGGTGATCAGGTTTTAGTATTGAATGCAGCGTGTGATTAAATGACAGGCCGTCTTCGTCTAACCAGTGTTAGCCCTTTCAAATATTGCATGTCACGTTTTCTCGTGAGATCTGCAAAGCTCTCACACGCTACTGCATCGTCCGAGTACTGTACGTCCCAGGTTTCCTCATAGTCGGCGGATCTGTTTATTTGGGATCTCATTAAGGCCTCGGCAAAGCTGTTGCGGGCGTCGGCCGTGCTGTCGCCGAGAACACTGAGTAAGTGTCCTAGCCCTAGCGTAAGTGCGATAGCCGTCCACGGGACATCTTTAACCTTATTGCGGGTTTGCGGTAGCACAGAGCTCAAGGTGGCCACGCCTGCAAACAANTCTTACACAAGCCAGACAACAGGCTCACATTTCGAGGTACGAGAGCTTCCGAAAGCAAGGCAAGTCGACACGGGTCGCATCTGACATATAAATCCTTTGCAGGCTTTTGGTTGCAACTACTCAGGCCAGCTATGCGCGAGTTCAGTGTATCAGCTCAAGAAGTGACAGTCCGAATGCTAGCCCCGAACATGCTTCAGACGCTTTGTCAAATAGCAGTGCTGATGCCACAGCAGCTACCAGTGCATCAGATGGTATTGTAAGCAGTGCTACAAATCTACTCGATGGCTTTCACTCAATTACCGGCTTGCCTTGGTGGGCCACCTTGTCACTTACAGCAATAGGTGACCAAACTGCATTCTGCTTTTGCTGTTCGTTGTATTCATGCCGCATATCTGGCACACCATGCTCCTCATGACACATGAATAGGCTACCTGCATGATTTTCCAAACTCAGTTTGAGAAAGTGGAGTGCCCAGCAGCAAATGTATATTTCAGCATGCTCTGAACTTGGACTAGACAATTTGTATGGCACCTCTTGAGAACGACTGATCAACTCTGAATCCAGAGCTTAATGACTCAGACGCCTTGTGTGCAGGTGTACGAGCTGTGCTGTTCCCCTTATCGATAAAGCAGGTGCAGGCTACTACAGCCCTACAGGCTCTGAGACAACAGGTGGGTTGCCTCAGTCACAGTTGGCAATAGCTCACATGCACCAGCAGTAGTCGCAAGCCTTCTTGATTGACTTGCGAGCTCATAGCATGGCATAAATAAAGTGTCATGCATACAGTGTGGTTGTAGATTGCAAGGAAAACAGGTTGAGGTACTACGAGTGCATCCATGCGTCATTGCATTTGTGGTGGATCAGAGAATGCTTACGTCCTGCTACTTTACCTGTGTCATGACCTACTGGTAGACATGGTCATTGCATGCCTGGGGCACCTCTTGTGGCAACGCAGTTTGAGACTGGAATGACACTGGTTTACCAGGCCTCTGATTGTCTCCACTCAAGTTGAGTGTACATGCTTGTGTGGATGTATGTACAACTGTGGGTACTTGGCACTTGTGACTGTGTGGTGTCACTCATTTTTGTAAGAGTAGTCGGTGATCAGTTGCGCATACAATGAGTCAGACCATGTGCTGAGCTGTGCTGTGCTTGATTGCAATGTGCTGTGCTGCGCTCTATGCTGCGTGTGTCCTTTGTTGCATGGTGCTATGCTATGCCATGCTGTGCTGCTGCACCTAGTGCTAGCTTGAGTAGCTGTGCGGTTGCGCTAGGTAGACAGACAGAAGCCTTCGGCAAGCAATCACAGCACAGCTTCGACCAGTGCCGACCATACAAAATCGCTCAGAGCAGCACTTGCAGCAGCAGTGAAGTCTAAGGACATCCCAAACCCTCTGTGGATAATAGCTGCTCCGCTTGCTCAGGCAAGTCCATGTTTGCATAAGTCCATGTCATCCTGCATTGCTGTCAGCAAGAGAACTGCAGAATTGTGAAGATTCCGATCAACCAAACAACCAGTAATAAGTTTCAGTTGAAGTTGTGTTGTTGCTCAGGGCATTGCCTGCCTCGACCAGTTTTAGCAGCTGCGTGGATTTGCGCATTCCACGCATCTGTTGTGGTACCCTTAGACTTGCACCGGGCACATGGGTGTGCAAGCGGAGTGTAATGTTTGCATCATGACCAACAGCAATCAATGACAGTTGCTGTTGGGAGAATCTTCATCTGATGCTGCATTCACAGCAGGCATTACCTCACATCTGTTGCTGTGCAGATTCCGCTCTTCATCACAGCGGTCATGTCTGTGCGCAGGATGAGTCTTGCACAGTGGCCTGGCTTTGACACAGGTATATACCTGAATCACGCCGAACGCTTGCTGCACATCTTGTGCCTGCTTTGTTGTGTCTTCCTGGCAGGCTGCATCCGTACAAAGCAAATTGTGACAAACACAGCGCAGATTTTGTGCGCTGCACTGCAGGTAGTAGCTGACTGACTTCCTTATCCAACTGTCTTTTGCCGTCCTGATATTGACTATGCTGTCTTGGACATGCTACACAACACAGCACCTGACATTACATCAGTGCCCCACAGGTGGAATGCTGTGGTTTTCTGATCTTGGCCAAGTTGCGCTGGATGTCTCAGTCATGCAAGCCCCTATGGGCGCAGTAGGAGCTGCTCTGCCTGCTGCTGTGGCGCTCAGCATGTTTGCAAACATCAACAGGAGCTTTGGCACACCAGCCAACAGCACAGCAGGCAAGTGACGCTGCAGCTGCTCCTGAGCAGTGCCCTTAGTGCTGAAAGCACTTACCACATCACCTGGGCCATGCTGTTGGAACAGACAGCGACAATATGTCCACCCAGCTCCAATGACCCTGCGCAGCAAGTGTCAAGCAGTGTATTTGTTCATTTCTGTATACACAAAGCTCAAGCGCTGCTAGCCAAGGCACTTGTCTCTGCAGCTGCAACATCACACTATGATCGACACTACGATGAATGTATGGTGGTAGTCCTTGGTACCTGTTTGTGTACAGCATGCAGCACACTTGTGTTTGGACTTCTCAAAGGTTGAGATTGCAGGCAATACGGTGGTGGTGTGGGTGATAGGGTGGGTGAAGCTGGTGTTGGAGTGGGTTACAGTGCCCCTATTTGTCATTGCTCTGCAACTGCCCCAAGGGGCTGTTTGGTATTGGCTCATGTCAAGCCTTTCAGCCATGGCTCAGGTATAGCTGATTGTTGCAGATGCTGCTTCATCCTGCAACACACTTTGTTGTGTTGTGAGTTGATCAACCTGTACGGCATTGCTTTTGTCAACATTATGCTGCATGCATGCTGTCATATTTCTGGGTCCGGTGTGCTCATACCCATGCAAGCTGAATTGTACTGCACACAGCTGGGTCAGACATGTTGCCAGGCAAACCATCACTGACCCCATGCACTGATGACAGCTTGCAGTTGGCACTACAAGTATGCTAAATCTTTCGTGCAGCGGCTTCTGCAGCACTGCATATGCCTAGACTGTAAAGTTGCAATGCGCACTTTGTTATGCTGCCAATCATCACATACAGTTACATGCTTTCATGAAATGCGTCTGCACAATCAGGTGTTCCACTGACTGTGGGTGGCTGGCGTTCAAGTTCCACCAGCTCACAGTGAGCTGCATGGCAAGCACAACAGCTGTCAAAGTGACACACATATGCCATGCTGTGTTCAACCCTGAGGTGCAATGGCAAAGCACTGAGCCAAGCGACAGTAGTCATGCAGGGCTATCTGCTGCAAAGGCCCACAGCAAGAAGTTGGCTAGGTTTGCCCCTGCCGCAGCTACAACACGGGTCCACTAGAAGTGTAGGAGCTCAGCATGATCAGCAGCAAGCTAGTGTCACAACACACCGGTCTCAGGCATCCCAATTACCAAGACCGCAAACGCAAGCTGGGAGTAGACAGATTGACATTGACAAGCTGTTGAGTGTGCCATCAGACCTCAAGCAGGTTGCTGCAAGAGCTACAGATGCGCATGTTATGCTACTCAAGGTGATGCATAGACCCTGAATGTTTGTGACTGGGTAGCTTGCAATGGTTGGTGTGTTTGCTTACCAATGACAGCATCTCAATAGAGTCTGTGCTGAATATGTTGTGTCCGCCTGGTCAGGTTAGTGTAACGTAGCATGCACGTAGCATTGGCATGCTGTTATCAACATGCAGCAGCAAGCAGAGAGTTGGATCTGAACCGCAAAAGCTCCAAGTGCCTGCAATTCTTTCCTGGGCCCACTTTTGGCCTCGCTGTTCCCTTTGTCAACATGATGTTTACAAGGCACACAGAAACTTGACAAGCTGTGGTGATATGCTTATTCACAGGCAGCAGCTTTGCGGGCTGAAGGTGCAATCGCAGCATCTCAACATTGCCTACAGCGAGTTCTGGAGCTACAACCTGACCACCCTCAGGGCCACTTTGCTCTAGGGCAGAACTATGCGGCCCTGAAGCAGTGGCCTCTAGCAGAGCAGGCGTTTTTGCAAGCTTCCCATCTGCATGAGGTGCACATGTTCCCCTCTTGCAGGCTGGGCTACAAGTCTGCAACGGCTGCCACCAGCGTCGTGTTTGCTGCTTGCTACTGTGTGTTTTGAGCTGCATCTGGTTCTCCCAAGTGCAATTGGCTGTCTGCTAATTTGGCTGTGAAGTCCATCTTAGATGCATCACTGCATTCTGCGTGAGCAATGCCATACAACCTCCTCTGAAACTCTGGCAAGGAGGATGTGTGCTGTCTGCAGGACACATACCAGCAAGCAAGATGCTGGTTTGGCACAGGCATTGCCCAGCAGATGCAGGGCGAGCATGAAGCTGCCTTACAATCTCTGGAAGCCACTCAGTCCCGCTGCTCAGAGTGCCTGCAAACAGCATTCACTAGTGAGACTTCCAGCAGCAGCGCAAGCGATGATGAGACAGTGATCTCATCATTATTGCAACAGAGTTCAGTGGCTGAACAAAGGCGCAGTCAGTCACCAGAAGAGGGCATCCCAGTTGACCCTACCAGGGGTTTGTACGTGAAGACTTTACTGGCAAAGGCTAGCATCTTCAGGCAGTTGCAAAGGCATACTGAGGCAGATGCATGTATGCACGAGGCCAAGGAGCTAGATCCAGCTGTTGGCAAGTATGTCAAGCAGTAGTCCTTGACGTTTGTAACCGTCAGCAGTGGCTTGTCCAGCGCTGCCTGGCTGTGTCTTGTTTGGGTTTTGAGCGATGTCTTTTATCAGCGTTGATGCCTGGAGACCTGTCCAGGCAGATGCTGCATGTGCATGCGGTATGGACCAAGACAGGAAACAAGCGGCTGCATGGTAGTAGCAAGGCTAAGGTTTGACACATGCAGTGCACAGACCATCACGTTATGTGAATATGTAGATGTACCAACAGTGCAACTTTACCCACTTTCATGCTGAGCTGGACGCGTTGTCACATCAAGCCTTGAGTGGACAATGATCTACAACCCTTGTGCAGCGTATCTATGTGCATGTCGTGTCTGTTGTACCTGCACTATCTTGGCAGATCTGCCCAGCATTGATATTTATAGAAGTGTGCAGCGTGCACTCGGAGCCCACAATGCTGCAGTCAAATCATAGTCCAGTCTGACAATTGTGCTACACATGTGGAGAGGCTTACAAATCCGACTATGCACAGCAAGTCTAGCAAATCAAACGTTCATAATGACAAATTTTGTCAGCAATGCAAAACATAACCAGACTTTATAGTGCATGCCTTTGACAAGGTACAGGTACAAGACAGCAAGGCCAGCAGGGTATGTGTATAGCAAGTCTCTTCTGCATGCTGAGCTTTGCTTCCATGTAAAGCTGCTAATCCAGCGCTTTGACCACCACTTGACCTTCAGCTCTGAGTGAAACAATACAAAGTACTGTCACGCTGGCCAGCAGGCTATGTTGGTAGCTGCATGCAACAGCCGGCATGTGGGCAGTGCTCTGCCACGATCAGCAAAGGCAGACACTGAAACACACTGTTGACATGACTCATGGTCCCTAGCTGGATCAGTTCCTGTGTGCGTTTGAGAAGCGTGCCTGTCATGTAGGACGTGCAGTTAGAGGTGGTGATCAGGTTTTAGTATTGAATGCAGCGTGTGATTAAATGACAGGCCGTCTTCGTCTAACCAGTGTTAGCCCTTTCAAATATTGCATGTCACGTTTTCTCGTGAGATCTGCAAAGCTCTCACACGCTACTGCATCGTCCGAGTACTGTACGTCCCAGGTTTCCTCATAGTCGGCGGATCTGTTTATTTGGGATCTCATTAAGGCCTCGGCAAAGCTGTTGCGGGCGTCGGCCGTGCTGTCGCCGAGAACACTGAGTAAGTGTCCTAGCCCTAGCGTAAGTGCGATAGCCGTCCACGGGACATCTTTAACCTTATTGCGGGTTTGCGGTAGCACAGAGCTCAAGGTGGCCACGCCTGCAAACAAAACGTACCACATCACTGCACACCTGAGGTCTGGGTTGTTTTGGTACACCAGCTTGTCACAGTGTTGAGGCGACGGGGAGGAGGGGGAGGGGGAAAAGGAGGTTCCCCAACAAACAATTTTCTCGCAATTACACAGACACCCTGGCACACATACATGTGCCCCTGCACGTATTGACACAGAGCTAGCAGACTGCTCTAGACGTTCTTCAGGCAGATGAAATCACATGCATAGAATCAAGGCATCGAAGAGTGCATTGACAAAGCGCTTCAATGTGATTGCACGTGACCCGGGCCTAATACCAAGCATCACGCCAAGTCAGTGACAACACAGACTAAACACAGCGCGCAAGCCCTGTAGATTTCCTAACTGTACCTGCAGGGAACATGCATATGCAAAAACGAAACAAACAGATCTGCAGGCAGCAAGCAGCACGACAGCAACAAGCATGCATGCATGACAAAGCGCTTCATCAGCCACGAACTCGTGTACCAGCTTATGTGCGACATGCCAAGCGACTCCCAGCTAGTTCCAAGCAAAGTCCTGTAGTACGCAGACAGCTGCACAGCATAGCTGCTACAAACCACTGCTGTCAAGGTGGTGCAATGCTCTGCTGGCAATTCAGCACAGAGCACCATGCTTTGGGTTTTTGCACAGAGTCCGATGTTGCCGCGGAACTCTAATTGGAAATGCAAACGCCATTGAGTGCGTTAAGCTGCAAAAGCACAACACAGCATTGTGACCTCTACATCAAAACATCTTTATTTCAGTTTTGCACACGTCTGACCTCTCCTGACATATGACCACCAGACAAATGTGACAAATGTGACCTGCGCTTGAACAAGCATGACTGCAACACCATCACACCGTCACATAACTGCAGGGCCTGCGTACAAGCATGAGTTTCTACAAAGGTATGATCAAGTCTTCCCATTGCCATTCTGCATGACAGGGCTTGGCTTGACTTGCATTGTCTTCGGCAAATCGCCAGCACCCTCTATTGTAAAGTTCTGACTTGCTTTCTTCTCAGCAATTGTGTCGTCCAGCCTTTTCTTCAGCGCTTTCAGCACCCTGCAAATGAGTGCTTGACACATAGGCAAAAATGGTATGACAGATGTTTACTTGCTGCTGATGGCGATAACACCAAACGCAGTCAGGCAGATGTAGGCATAGAACCAGACAAGTTTACGTGTGTTTTCAAGGTCAGGGCATACAAAGCGCATAGCATCAAAGGCACATATCTGCTGCTGTACTGAGCAGGTAAATCAATATGTGTTGTGCAATTCAATAATACACTGTTGAGCTCACATGAGGGACCAACACACAAATGGCAGTTAGTGGCATGTTAAGGCAACACAAAAACCAAACTGCCAAAGCAAAGCACATACCTGTATGCTACGACAACTGCTTCAGCCCCCAGAGCTCCATGCTGGTCTGACTGCAAGGAGACCTGGATGTCTGCAAACTCATATTTGCCCCTCCTCTCTGTCAAGATCTTGCTTAGCTTCTCCACAGTCTGTCTGTACTCATCTGTGTCTTCAGGTGCTTGAGGCGTCTGCAGCACATCAGCGCATGCTATGTAACGCTCAAGCATGTAAACTGCATACTGTTGCATGCTGTACTGAGCCTGTATAGGCACTTTCATCATGCAGTGCAAAGGCCTACGTTGTATGGCGCATTGCACAAGTGACAAGAGTTACGTTGCTTCTGACGCTGAGTGCATTGCACATACACACTGTGAAGTGCAGCATCTCCTTGTAAGAAGAACTGACTGATTGTGTATAGCAGGCTCCAAAGCACTGACTGTGTGCAAACAGCTGACTGGAAATCCAGAACAAGTGTGCAGGCACAGTATAGTGTAGTGTAACAATATGAAAGGAGCAGTAACAGCTACAATGTGCATATTGCAAGCAGTCCCTTTTACTGATGCCAACCCATACCAGCATTCAAATTGCAATGTGCTTGCACACTTCCAGACAGACATTGCCAAAGCTGTGTTTTCACTGTGCATTGTGTCGGCCACGAGGTTCAAACAGACTCACAGGCTGTTGTGAAAGGGTGTATGTACATGCGCGGGCATTTGAAGGGCATGACTGTTCTTCCCCAAACAGGTTGCTCAAGAAGCCAAGAGCTTTGACATTACCTCTTCAGAGGGGTCTGGGTTGCTGAAAATGAGGGGCCGTGATTTAGTCCCCCCAGCTTGCCCCACCACATGACTGGCTAACAGCTCGGGAGTGCCATCCAGCCAGATGACAACTCCGTGCTGCATGTAGCCCCAATTTTTCCGTCTGATGACTGCACCCCCTCCTGTGGCTACTACGCACTTTGTAAAGGGCATCAGTTGCTGCACAGCAAACATGCAGTCATCATCAGATATGTAATGCATCTGCAGACGGTGCTGTGTATAGCTCTAGGTGTTTTGTGCGAGGTCTGCATTCTGTCCCTTGGCTGCAGGTGCACTTTGTGCGGGGCATCAGTTGCCGCACAGCATTATCATTGTCATGGTAAGAAATGCAAGGCATCTGCAAAATGTGCTGTCTGTAGCACCAGCCTTTTCTCCAGATGATTGCGACCTGCCATGGCCACATTGCACCTCACATCAGGTATGTTTTGCTGCACCACAAACACATTGTCAGGGTCACAAGTAAGGGCCTGTCAGGATCCTCCAGAGATCCCATGCATGTTTTCATTGTCCGCCTGTAATCAACTGTTTGTGAAATGACTGTTTGCTCAATGTCTGATGCTGCATACTCAGGACATGATGCTAAGCAGCAATACACTGCAGCACCATCTCACGTGCTGCTGCATTTGTTGTGGCTGACAAGCTGTTGATACAGGCTGTGATGCCTGTGGGCAGTGTGCAAGGGGAGCCTTGTCATCAGTCACTTACCAACACGACTAACATGCCATAGCTGCAGGCAGTCAGGCAAGTATTGCCACTCGATGTCAGGGATTGCTTTAGAGTTGCTGTCAGCAAGTGGCAAGATGCTTCAAGAGCTCCATGAGAGTCACATGTCTACTAGTGGCAATCATCAGTGGCAGAGAAAACTGTCCATGGGCATCAGCAACATCAAGCAGCAGACTGCAAGAGATTGTAGAATGCAAGATTGTGAGCAGGGCTTGGCAAGCTTTGTATTGCAAAGTGTGGGGGCACACCTGGAGGACGTCAGTCTCCAGGTCTCTGAAAGCTTCCTCGCCTTCATCAGCAAAGATGTCACTAATGCTGTTCTTGGTGCTTTGCTCTATCAGCGCGTCTGTATCTAGCAGCGGATACTGAAGTGCTTTGCCCAGCAAGCGTCCCACTGTGCTTTTGCCACTGCCCATCATGCCAACCAAGTAGATGCTTGTGCCTTGCAGTAGCTCAACCACTTCCTCTCCTAGAGCCTATCCCCAGCATATGTCTTTGTATGAGTAGGATTCCCGTGTGATCAGTAAAGTAGGCTTCGGTGAGTCAGCATCGCACCTCAAATCTTTCGCTCAAGGCGCCATAATCTGCGGTTAGCTGTGCTTCCTCGTCGTCTGCGGGGAGTGCGCAGAGACCGGTGCGCCTATGTTGTGTACCGGTGCTTCGCAGACTGGTCTCAAAGTACCGCGTGAGCTGTCTGACAGCATCTGAGGCGAATTGTTTTCTCTTTACTGAGTAGCGCACGCGCTTGTTGGGCGTCCAAGCTGAAAGTCGTGGTTGGTGTGTGCGAGGCTCTGTTCTGTACGAAGTACTGCAGCCTCCGGCGAGACTTGCAGCAGCTCGCTGCGACATCTGCAGGCACTAAGCTTTTGCGCGAGGTTGTAATGTGCACTGCAAGCTGGCGCAGATGGCGATAGGATGTCACAAACCCCACGCGCACCACGGGAGGCTGTAACGCTGTTTGGTCTCGGAGCCGCGTAAACCGTTGTAACCTGTTGTTAAACGTTGTAACCTGTAATTGCTACTGCTTGTAAGTCTCACTACCCTGAGTACGCCTGGCAAGGGCATCCTTCTCTGATATACGCTAAATGCTATACGTATTGCAACAGCGCAGATGTTCAGTACATCAACTCACACATCGAGTGTTGGCCTAGCCAACATCTCACACAAACAGCATACGTCATATATGTTGACACCCTCACCTAGGGTGACGAGCGAAAAAATGTATGCTGACACATTGTCCGCATCCTTTTGGCAAAACAAGCTGATTCATACTCTAGTGACCCGAGCAGCTGCTAACATTTTGGCATCGGCATGCTAAGCATCACATCTTCCTTTGGAAACTATGAAGCACGCCACTGTGATAACTTAGGCTGTGTTTCAACCGTGGAATGTGCTGTGAACCTCCAACAGATTGAACAAATGTGCACGTTCAATGTAGTCACACACACAGCATTGCCTGCTACAAGCTTGTCACTGGTATATAATAAGATTATTGACACGTAACAAGGGAATGGGTATGACGATGTGGTGGGCTGTAACCAGCTCCCTGCAGCCTGTAAATCAGGACCTGTTGACAAGTGAGATAGCTGAGACACCAGCAATACAGTCAAATGTAACGCTTGCAAGCTTCAACTGATGTGACCAGGAGGCAAAAGCATGGCGGGCACTTGCATGCCATTGGCCTGCAGTAGATTGCTCATTCCGCGTGCTCTGGCAGCTTGAGGCACACAGTTTCACAGCATAAAACAGGACCCAGTCTGCGTTAAAAATTGAGCTCTGACAGCTATCACTCCCTGGCTGTACTGGAGCTAGCAATCGAAGCTTGCCCCAGTCTGCTGTTGCATGATGGTCCATAGCTGCTGCAGTGTCTTCTCGTCTTGAGCTGGGGGTGGAATCTCATGCAAGGAGCCCTCAGCAAGAAATTTGCCAGTCTGCTGTTTCCACTCTGGTCCAGTGACATACTTGAAGACAGCATCAGCACCCTGCAAGCAACTTTTGCAAGTTGAGTGGACAAAGCATGGTTCAGCTAACATGCTGCTTGGTATCACGTGCCCTGGCAACACTCAGTAGGCCCTAACGGAGTTGCGAAGTGATAAATGAGGATTCAGACTTAGAGCGCCTCACAGTACGGTGTCAACATACCAGAGATCAGTAGACAATGCAAGCCTGGAGCAGTCACAAACTGTAAGTGCTCTGTCACCTCAACATCAGACCCACCCCCTCCCCAGCCATCATGAAGCACTTTTGTGGCGACAATGCCAGGATGTACACAGTTCACTGTGATGCCTCTGGACTGCATCTTGGGTGCCAGCTCAGCGGTGAACATCAAGTTGGCCAGTTTTGACTGGGAGTATGCTGTGTGACCATCATAGTGCTGTTTCTGTAGCACGGACATCAGCATTGACGCCCTTGCCATGCACAAAATTACAGGATTGCGTCAAAGTTGTGAGTCACCTGTTCCAGATTGCTCAAGTCTATGCTCTTTGCTAGTGCCAATGATCCCACATTGATGATTTGCTCCTTCACTCTGTCCAGCAAAAGCGAGGTAAGCAGAAATGGTGCCAGAGCATTCACAGCCCAAGTCAGCTCAATTCCGTCTTTTGAGGTAGCTCTCTGGGCTGAAAAGATACCAGCATTGTTGATTAGAACGTCAATTGATGCATGGTCGGCTTTGACTTCATCAGCAAGCCTTCTGACGTCAGCAAATGATGAGAAGTCAGCATTGTAGGTGTGGACTGAAGCCCCTTGCTTGGCATGCTGGTCAAGCTCTTGTTTGACAGCCGCAAGTTTGTCAGGATTCCTGCAGACAGGTTTCAGGTCTTCACATACGCGCTTCTCATATTGCCACAGCAAGGCTTGCTACCTGCAGTGCTACCTGCCATGCATGAGCACTCTGGCCCCTGCAGCTGCCAGTCTTAGCACAGTCTGACGTCCGACACCATCAGTAGCTCCAGTCACCAGGTACGTCTTGCCTTGCAGCATGCGTGCAGCACTTATTCCCAGGCCAGACAGCGAACTTTAAATTAGTGAAAAGGCTTTCAGTGCACGAGGAACTGATGCCGCAGGCAGTTTGTTCAACGCACGATGCGTCTCGTCAACAGATCCTCGGCTGGGTGTACGGCTAACACGATGGTCTGCCGCTCACACGGACTTGCATGTCAAATGCATGCAGATTAGTAAGCGTGGTTAAACTAGTTTTAAGCAAGGGTGGGCTCCTGACTGGCAGAGCGCTACGACACTGCCCTTGATCACTACTATGGATCCACATCGGACTAGCAAAACGCATCAGGGAAAGACAGTTGACTTCGTCGATCCGCCACACCCCGACTGGAAGGCTGGCGATAAACTGCCACACAGTTTTGGGTCAGACAAGTATATCGACCTGTTACCAGAAGAGATCGGCAATGAAATGTACCCAGCAATCATCAGCTCTCTCTGCCCCAGACCTATTGGCTTCGTTTGCTGCCTGAACAGCAAGGGTCAACGAAACCTGTCCCCATACAGCTACTGCAACGCCATGCACCATGATCCACCTCTGGTTGTGCTAGGCTCCAGCAGGCATGGTGGCAGGGATGGCGCCCGCAAGGATATGGAGGAATATGTCCGGGAGACAGGGTACGTTGTCAGCGTAAGTTCTGCTTGTGCTCTCTGTAGACACTTCTGTGGGTGACACCTGATGACAGGAGCACCTTGCACGCACCCTTTGTCTGTGTTTGGACAACTTAACTGCGAATTGTGCATAAAGCAATGCAGCGTCACAGTCCCCAAGTATGCCACAAATGCAGCAGAAACAGTAAAGAGCTGTCTGCAGTGAGTTCACCATCAACATGATCAGCAACTGGTTCCTCGAAGCTGCCAACTACTGTTCGGGGAACTTCGAGGCTGGAGTTGATGAACTAGACATGTGTGGCCTCACAGCTATGCCCTCCACCAAGGTGAGCTTCCCAACATTGTTACCGCATGCACCAGGTACACCTTGCTGAGCCTTTTTTGATCACATAGCATTGTCCAGCTATGCCACATGCATCTGCAAGGCAAATTACTGCTTTAAACTACGTATTACTGTCGCACCAGACCAATTGCGTTGATGTGGTAGATGTGTGTCACTTGTTACAGCATCACCCGGTTGTATGTAGTTTTGTCTCGACCTCATGCATACTGCGTGATTGCGTAAAGCACACCATTTTGCAGTAAGACTCCCTGCACCACCCCTCCTTCTGTTTGAAAGCATTACATATCGACAGTTAGTGCTGAATGTGTGGGAGCTCCATCTTACATCGAGCACTGTCACTTGCTGATTGGAAGCTTACTCAAAAGTCCTCATGCAGGTGAAGGCCCCAAGAATCAAAGAGTCCGCCTGTCAGCTGGAATGCAAGCTACGCTTCATATATGACACTGTCAACTCGTGAGTTGCTCTGCTCCTCTGCACTTTGCTGTGTGAAACAGCATGATGCAACGCCAGAGCGTAGTTAGGCTGCACCAGATGTCTGCATGACATGCACTGTGCACAGTATCATCTGGTCAACTCCACGTGTTGCATGCTTGCCGTCACATGCACAGCTATGCTGTTTCTCTGAAGCATGTGCTCTTGAGTAATCATACCAATTATGCCATTGCATACCATTGAGCCTTGTTGTTGGTAGCACCTGGCACCTCTCTACTACAGCAATCACATGTCAAGTCCACTGCAGTCTGTGTTACTGCTTTATCTGCATTGCAGCAAAGGCGAGACCACTGGGGCTATCATGATAGCGGAAATCCTTGTCATGCACATACATGAAGGTGTAGCTGGCAAGTCTCCAACTGGCAAGACCATCGTTGACATTGACAAGTATGAGCCCATTAGCAGACTTGGCGGCAACTTCTACGGCCGCATCAAAGAGGTTGTTGAGCTGCCTAGACCCACTGATGAGGAATGTGCCAGGCGAGCCAAGGAGTTCAAAGACCAGGTCAGTCCCCATGGCGAGTGTTGTAACTGGCATGCATGTCTCATGTGAGGTGTGGGACAGCTGGGCTACGCAAAGCCTCATTGTAGCTCTAGAGGGCTGAAGCAGCAGTGCATGTATACAACATGTCCAACTCACACTTTGATCAGCGTCACGCGGCAGGCTGTTTAGCTACATATCACGTACAAGTTGCAGTTCAAAGTCCAGAATGTATGCGTGGAATGATGATTGCGGCTGTACAGCTTTACAGTTTGGAAGTCAGTAACATGCCATTGTATTCCTTGCTACATAAAGGTGTACCCTCCAGGGTAGTGGCGCCAGTTGAATTCCATGTCACTTTGGTGTCACAGTTGTGTTTTTTTCCTTCCCAGTTATTTTCTGAGTTATGTTAGTACTTGTGCAGCTTGTGTCCATGAAGTTTATGCTGTGCCATGTGTCTAATTCCTATCACACACCCTCAATGGGGTTTCTTTGGTATGCTGCACCAAGGTGTGAGCACTTGTTCACACGGATACTCTAACTGGCTCAGCAGATTTTGTGCCAAGAGCTTAACTGTCACTCTACATGATGACCCAGGCAGACAAAGCATGGCAGAACTAACAAAGCACATAGCAGTACATCCTTGACAGTGGGTCCTGCTACTGGTGTGAGACTGTACAGTCAGAGGTTAGCCAGATCAGTGTCTGTGTTCAGTATGAGGTTGCAGCAGATGTGAACGAATGTTTGACTTTGTTGCAGACTGGTGAGAGTTCCAAACATGTCACTGTGGCAGAGCCCACCAGTGGAGACAGCAACAAGCTTTGATGCATGATATTCCAGATGACATCGCATCTCAAGCACAGAGTGTACCAGTGGCTCAACAAAGACTATCTGCTTTGGCGTGGACCAGCAGCATGTCAGAAATGTGCTTGAAGCTTGGAACAACATCGCCATAATGGAGTCACAAGACTCCGAACATGCAGTGTTTCCCAGCAAGCCCAAATTAGACTCTGCTTCCTCTGTGCTTCATGTACCACTGAAGTGTAGCAAGAAGTTGAGATATGTGATCCTTTAGGCTTGTGTGACGGCGATGTGCCCTGTTCTGCGGGTAGCCTAGCTTTTACACTATTTTGTGCACACTGCATTTGCAGTAGGATCTGAAGTATGAGTGTCATGACAATTGTGTTCTTGGCTTTAGGCTATTGTAATAAGAGTCATCAACAGCAACTTCGTCATGCCTCGGCCTCCAAAGCTTGAATAGAATAGCGATTTCATCATAAGATGCAACACTGCAGAGACAGTACAGTAGACCTAAGCAGTGTCACCTGCTGATGAAAGCTGCCATGCATGTAGTGCCCTTGACTTAGATTTCGGGCAACTGTTTCGGTCAACTGCATGCAGGACGTGAGCAGCTTGAGATGTTTAATAATGTGCTGGGCGGTTGCACGCATCTGCTCACGGACGTGATGAGCGTTGCTACTCCCATTATCAGTCTAATCTACTGTTAGGTCTTTTACTAATATTAGGCCTCCAAAAGCTCCTCCGTATAGTGTTAGGTCTAATCTGGTATCAGTACCCCAGAAGCTCAGAGCTGCTTCAGACCCCTTCATTTCCATGATGATTTGATGAATGCTTTTACATATGGCAAAGCTGACATCATTGCACAG
>JUBA01000192.1:0-10620 GCA_000818905.1 Trebouxia gelatinosa | reverse complement strand
CACTGCAATGTGAACATCATTGCGGATATGGACTCCTACAAGGAGTTCTCCCACCTGTCACCCATGTCAGTGTCCATCAAAAGACAGCTCTGGCCTGCACCCCCTGCCCAGTCATCATTTGGGCAGCAACAACCTGAGCGACAGTCTCCCATGTCAGATGACTCAGGCAGTACGACTTTCCTGAGTGAGGGTTACAGCATGGGAGGCGACCCTACTGCACCAGTGGGGGTTGCAAATGGGGTCCCCTCCAGACCCACCCATGCCAGCTATGACAGAGGCAACCCTGCTTCTTCCCCCATGTACCGCACCAGCTTGGACCAGATCACCAGAACGACTGACGTGAATGCAGCTCTTAGCAGGAGAAGTGTTGAGGGACTGGCAGCAGCAGGCAGAAGGCCTAGCTTGAACAATGCTCCCTTGGAAAGGCGAACTAGCAGTCTGGGACAGGGTGTGTTGAGAGCAATCAGCCGAAAGAGTATGGATGCAGGCCAGGAGCATGTCAGTGCGACACACTTTGGGGGCCCACCAGTCCTAGTGCCTGTGCGAGGCAGTCAGCTACCTGAAAGTATGATCATTGATCCCACTACGCATGCAGAGGCAAACTTCAGGAAGCGAAGCACGCCAGATGCTGAGAGTTTGTATAGTACCATGTAGCGTATACCTGCACACTGTGCACTTTTAGATCAGGCAGCAATGCTTCTGATGAGTTTGATGAGGCTCATGTGCTTAGTTTGCATCGACTACACAGCAAATTTTGGTTAGCAAATTTTGGTTGGCAAATTTTGGTCTGGGCGCAGCTTGTGCGGTTTGTTACAACTGCAAAACGTGGTGCAACTTATAACTTTAGTGCTTTGGTGCTTAACCCACAGCTCTTGTGACCTTCACCTCACGCCTTCGTCTGCACTCTGACTCTGCTTCAGACTTTGTTCACAATAGCTTGGTATGGCACAAGCAGGACATTTAGTGTGAAAGAGCAAGCAGCAGCGGTGCTCACTCGTCATGCATGCTTTTGTGCATTTGTCAGTAACAGGTGGTGGCCTCGGAAGAAGCTGATCATACATTGTGTCTTGGACTATTAAATCACAGTCCTCATCACATTGCAATGTCATGTGTAGCAATCACCACTGTGCCATGGTCGACGAGGAACACGGCCAGAGACCATGACAATAGTCGCCTCAGTAGCCAGTAGGGGAGGTACTGTAGCGGAGGTAATAGTGGTGCTGCTAAAAGCTTTGGGTACAAGGCACTGCCATTATCTGTGGGTGCCATTGCACATTTATTTGTGCAAGGCTGCATGATATCAGTATCATGTGATTTGCATACAGATCTGCTGAGGGGCCACCATGTTTCAATCACCCAAAACCTTGAAAGTGCTGAGTACATTGCTGCATTCAGCTGCAAAACGATTGAACATGCAGGCCCAAAGACATTGCAAAAGATTGCTGCTGCTGCTGCTGCTGCTGGATGACATGCAACCTTTTGCCAGTGTCTGCAACCGATGCTGCTGTAAAGCTGGAATAAGCTGCCAATTTGCCAGACACATCTTATCAACATTTGTGCCCAAGCAATAAAGTCTGCTGTTTCAGCTGACTTGCTGCGCTGCCGGCAAAGCGCCCGACAGGTTTGACGGGACCTGTGCTTTGCTAGGAACCCAGGCTGGCCTCAAGCAAAAGTGGATTATACCGCTCTGCAGGCACAATACTCAGGTCAGTTGTGGCTTGATCCTGTAAGTGGTTATGCTTTGTAGTACGTATAACACAGTGACCAGTGGTCAGCTCAGGACATTCCTTTTCAAAGCATTGCAGCAAGCTATACGCTGACTACGTGCTGGTTGGTACAGGCATGTGTGAGGGCTATGACAAGTGATGTTTCTATGGTGATTGAATCTCATAGCTGGCAGAATGCAGCCCATAATCTCCCGCATGGCCACCTACCTACATCAGGCCCACTAATGACCTCCATGCCCATTAACAAACAGCATGCATGGCAGCAGCACGTGAACCCTGCCAGCATATAATCAGCAGGTGGGAGTTACAGCACAAGCTGCATGTTGATGCTTTGCTAAGCTTGGCCAAAACGGCAAGCCTTCTGGTGCATGAGAGACCGGTAGTGACTGGTCTTTGCTGCCTTCTCTGTGTTTGGATTGTGCATGTCAGTGACGGGAAGTCTGCCTGCACACGACCAAGTGCAACCCCAATGTTCAAAGACATACCGTTTTCCTGCTATGTAGAGGCTAATTTGGACTTGAAGTTGTGGGTCAGTGACAGGAACGCTGCCTGCATATTTGTGACTGCGACAGCAATGGTCAAAGGCATGCCTTCATTTTGTTTGGTCTTCTGTGGACAGCTCTCTGAGTGCAGCTATCTATCTGAATGGTGTGTGTCACGACGCTCGCATTCTTCTCCCTGTCTTGTCATTAGATGAGCCTTGTGCTGGTATGTGCAGGGCAGTGACAGGGCTGACAGGGAGGGCTACCTCCAGAAGGCCCCAGTGGGGTGCAGACTTGCAGAGCTGCCAGCTGCCGGGCACACTGTTCAAGCGCGCCAGCTCGTTCATGTACCCCCTCACATCCCCCTCCTCACCCGCTGCATCTGCGTCAAAGGACACCACCACATATGCTGCCCCATTTTCAAACACCTGCATGCAGTTCAGCTGTCACACATGTATGTCACGTGGGGCTGTAGCTACTGGACAGTCATGCAGTTGCTGCTTTACAGTCACCAGCCAGCTCAGCAGCTTCATGGTGCAAGCAGGTAGAAATGATATGCGTATGCTTTGGTTCTGACGTTACGTGGACTAGCACCATGGGCTGTGATACCCATGCTGTGAAGCTCATGCTATGATGCCCCTGCTGTGATACCTACGCTGTGAAGCTCATGCTATGATGCCCATGCTGTGATACCTACGCTGTGAAGCTCATGCTATGATGCCCATGCTGTGATACCTACGCTGTGAAGCTCATGCTATGATGCCCATGCTGTGATACCTACGCTGTGAAGCTCATGCTATGATGCCCATGCTGTGATACCTACGCTGTGAAGCTCATGCTATGATGCCCATGCTGTGATACCTACGCTGTGAAGCTCATGCTATGATGCCCATGCTGTGATACCTACGCTGTGAAGCTCATGCTATGATGCCCATGCTGTGATACCTACGCTGTGAAGCTCATGCTATGATGCCCATGCTGTGATACCTACGCTGTGAAGCTCATGCTATGATGCCCATGCTGTGATACCTACGCTGTGAAGCTCATGCTATGATGCCCATGCTGTGATACCTACGCTGTGAAGCTCATGCTATGATGCCCATGCTGTGATACCTACGCTGTGAAGCTCATGCTATGATGCCCATGCTGTGATACCTACGCTGTGAAGCTCATGCTATGATGCCCATGCTGTGATACCTACGCTGTGAAGCTCATGCTATGATGCCCATGCTATGATACCCATGGTGTGAGGCTCATGCTGTGGTGCTCATACTGTGGTACCCATGCTATGATGCCCATGGCGTGATGCTCATGCTGTGATGCCCATGCTGTGATATGCATGCTATGATGCCCCATGCTGTGGTGCCCATGCTGTAATGCCCATGCTGTGATGCCTGTGCTGCAATGCCTATCCTGTGATGCATCAGGTAGTGCACAACATGCCTGAAGGAATGACAGGGGCCAGGCAGCGGTCAGCTCCTGCTCTAGCTGGGCCACGCACTCTGCCCTGCTGAACTGCCCCCGCAAGAGATCACTTGGGTAGTGCATTTTCCCTGGTGGGTAGAATGGCTTGCTGTCAGAGTGCAAGTGCCCCCTCACCTTCTTCCGATCCTGCAGCAGCCTGGTCCTGAAGCCAAGTGAGGTGCGGAGGGCTGCAGAGTCAGCGCAAGCAAGCACAAACCACATCATGTTGCAGAGTTTGTGCAGCTAGGTCCTGGAAAAGGGTCTCCAACATTTTGTAGACTTTCATTCTCCACTTGAGATTTTTAGCTGTTTTGCTGATATGACTGTGATTTCATGCCTGTGGGATTGCATTGGGGGCAAGGAGGGAAGCTGGCAAAATAAACTTTTTAGCCGACCCTGAGCATGCACATGTGCAAAAGCTGGACTGCTTGTCCCCATGTGTGGTGTCCCCCGTGCTTGGTTGCTGAAAAACTCTCAACACAGGTGAGACCAAGTGTCAGCAAGTACAGGTTTTGACCCTGTGCAGGAGGTAGGCAAGCTTACAGGGTATGGGTTCAGGTCATATTCCAGCTGACTGAAACAGCCCTGCCCTTTGAGTGGCAGCGCTGCCTTGGGGACGATGAAGTCCTGCTCACACATCTGCAGCTCCTGAGACTGCTTCCTCTGCTCAGCGCACAGCACTCGCTCTCTGCTGTACTCGCTGCTCATGTAAGGCCAAGCAGCGAAAGTGTCTGAGTGGATGTGCCAGCTGCTGGGCCGCATGCTGCCTCGGGGCATATAGTGAGTGGCGCGTAAACTAGGGCTGCCGTTCAGCATAGGCATGCTGGCAGTTGACATGGCAGACTGTGATCTTGCCCTGCGGAGCCTGTCCTGTTGTTCCTGTTTGCCTGCAGTTGGACCACTGTTAAGCGAGGGCCCTGATCCGTCTGGACTGACTTGCCTAGTAGTGGTGTTGACAACAGTCTACAAATATGCCTGCCCATGCTTGATACGTACTGGGTGTGTTCTGTCCTAGTGCTGAGCAACAACATGCACTGACATTGTACTTGCAAGCTGGGTGAGCAATGGTGACCCGTGATCTTGCAGATGAAGCATTGGCCTAACAGTTGTTCTATGTGAATTTGTGCAACATGCATCATGTTTGCTTGATTTGCCATTGCGCGGTGTCAGTTGGTGAACATGGCACCTGTGCCTGTGCAACTTGACACAATCTATGATGCCAGCAGTGATAGTTTGTGATTTGCTTGTATGAATTTACTGTCATCTCCCCGGCATGCAAGCAGTCATGTACAACAATAGCTCATGTCTGCTTGGAGTGTGTATCAATGCACACAAGAGTAGTGCACACAGACAGGTTGCACGCAATCAACGCCATGCAGATAAAATGATTCAGTGCATGCATGCTGTGGCTTGCATGCAACTTACTGCCTCAGTCTGTCTTGCAAGCCCATAGCAGTCCAGGCAGTGTATGCAGGCAGCAGCGTAAGTCTATTGCTGTGCATGCCACACACTTGCGCTGCTCAAGCTTGCTAATGAGTTGGCTGAGACCGCAAATGTGGCTTGAAAATTGACTATGTACTCAAGTCAGGTTGCAGCACCGAAAGCTTTGAGTCATACATACCTCGCATGACTGTTTCATACAGCTCCCTCTGTTTGAAGCCATGTACAAGCCCCTCTGGCAGTGCGCGGATGCCGGTGAAGCTCTGCTTGGTCCAGCTGTCACATACTGCTTCATTGTCGGCGTAAGGACTGTCTGCGTGAAGCACAGCTTGCATACATGCAGTGGCATGGGCTCTGGGTAGCTTGATGTCATGAACATACCGGCTGTGAGCTGTCCAGGCTGTGATCGTGTCACTGAGTGGTAGTGTTTGTCTTCTTCCGGACCGGAGGAAGTCTGTGCACGACTGGTTTTCGGCCTTGCTTGGGGGCTGCCTGAATCTTGGAGAGCCCTTTGCTGCTTGGCGTAGCTGATCGCAAACTCAACGGCCTCTTGACTGGTGATACCTCGCACTTCGTAAGGTCGAGGACTCGCTTTGGCTGCGACCTTGCCAGCCGGCCTGTACGCGCTGACCACTGGTGCAACTTCCGAGACTGCGGGGCCAGTCACACCCATGGCCATCACGCTGCAGCAGATACGCCGCAGCAAAATGAGCCATGCATGCTCACCGGAGTTGCTGCCGCGGTCCTTCGATACGCAAACCGGTCAAGGTGAAGTTGCCATTGCTATGACCTAAACGAAATCTGAAGAAGACATCTGGCAAAGCTAGCAACATTACCGCCCCTACAGGTCATGAGTTTGCGCAATGCACAGCCAATAGCACGGCCAATGTCGAGCTGTTTCAACAAGACAGGCTGCAACAAGATTACAGCTCGATATCAACAAGATTACAGCTCGATATCAAACCACCTGTCAGTCTCACTAGCCTAGGCCTAGGCATAAGCTCAACTTGAAAGCCAAAGAACAACCAGTACTGTTGTTTTCACACCGAAAATTGCTGAGGGACCATGAAAGCCAACAAGCAGTATGCGAACACGAGCTGGGTCAGAAACTACAAAATGAGGCTATGACTATCCTCCAGCACTGGTGCCAATGAACCATGGCAAGACATTGCAGTTGCCTCCTGCAGAAGTGCTGGCGCATTTAAGCACCATTGCCCTTTTCCACACAAGAACTGCTACACAAGAACTGCTAGAACTATCAGTAAGTGTACACATCAAGCAACATAGAAGCGTCGGCTCAGATACTTGTACTAGGACACTTTCGTTTTCAGACACTGTCTTGCACACTGAAGGGTATACTGACCGTGTACCGAAAAAATGCCCAAGGAGCAAGGTTTGACATAGGAAATATGGCTAAGCAATGTTCTATGTGGAGACGCAACGACTGTACAAATTCAAAGCTGCTGACTGGCTGCTGATGCTCTTCTATATGCAGTGTAGGCATTGACGGCAGCAGCCAACATCCTACCGGCATCTTGTTGCTGCCTGTCTGCAGAGTTCATCTCAGCATGCAGGTTGCTCAGATGCTGTGCAACTGTTCCCCACTGCCCTAACCTGCTCTGCGGGTCTACATGCTGATCAAAGATGTTCCTGATGGCTTCATAAGCTCGCCCAACAGGCAGCCCATCTGACCCTGTTGCAGAAGCCTCTTCTTGTGCATTGCTTCTTGGGGCTTGCCTTGGATTGCTTGAGCTTGAGGAGGCCTGAGGTTGTTGCCTAGGCCCACTTGGCTGTGCCCTTGGCAGACCAGTGCCTGTTGCCTGCTCTCCATGCTGTGCATGCTGTGCCTCAGACTCTGTTGACTCATTCCTAGTAGGGGCAGCGCCTGCTCTCACAGCAGCGGTGAATCGGCGGTAGATGGCAGAAGCAGCAGACGCTGCTGCACTGGCAGCATTAGTCAGCCCAGTGCCAACTGCTTGCTGAGCAGAGTCGGCGTTGGACTGTGCATTGGAGGATGAGTCGTCAGGTAAAGTTCCTGCAGGGGCAGAACCCCAACCCCACTTCCACTGCCAGGCACCCCCAGTGCCAGCAGTTGGTGTCTGAGAGGCTGTGTGTTGATCAGAGTGAGGTGGAGAAGAAGCATATGAGCCTGGCGCTGAGGCGTGTGACTGTGTGTCTGTACCAAGGGGAGGTGCACTGGGCTGAGCATGTTGACGAGCAAAAGAGGCTTGCTGCCTTTCCCGTTGCTGGCGCGCCTCTGCTTGAGTGAGAAACTCATCAAGCTGTGCATTGACAGTGTCTACATATGCCTGGATTTGCTCAGCAGTCTGCTGTGGGTTGGCAACAGTGCCTTGACGACATCTGTCAAGCTGTGCATCAGCAGACTGAAGCTCCTCAACTTGTGCTGACCAGTACAGTGGGCGCCGCTCAAGGGAGGTGATACGCACCAGCACAAATTGCAGGGAGCTTTGTAGCTCATTAATGTCAATAGTGTTGCTTGACGCTGGCTCAGCTTCAGCTGGATGCTCTTGCTGTCCAGCAGCGCCAGAGGGTTGGCCACCACTGCCGAAGTGCCAAACAAACTGAGCCTGTCTGCCACCACTATGGAAGGACGGCGGGTATCGATCCTCTGTGCCTTGACTTTGTGCGAGGAGCTGACCAATGAGGCCCAAGATGTTGGTCAATGAAGGGTCTTGCTGGCCATGTTCTTCCTGTGGGACATCTGTCCCAGGCTCTGTGCCTGACAAGGTCCGCTGGTCTGCTCGGCAGACGGGACAAAGATGGCTTGTTGCCTGCCACCTCGACAAGCATTCTCGACAGAAGGGGTGCCCTGTGCAGAGCAAAACTTTTTGCAGGTAGTACGTCTGCGACATTACTGTGTGACAGAGGCTGTGACTTTGCGCACGGTTGTATACAGTTTCGGGCCCAACAGCAGGTGGTGTCGAAACACGTACCACAAAGCAACGTCGACACGCCCCCATTGGCGCCCAAGGTATCGAGGCATATGTTACAAGTGTGCCCTACACTTTCGGCCATGCTGGCTTGTTGTGTTCGGGACAATGCACCTGGGCTGAAGCGACAAGCGACAACAAGCTGCAAGTAGTGCCTGCAGGCGTTATTCAGGGCGTTATGGGGCGTTACTACCTTCCGAGACTTCCGAGAGTGTCATTCCCGAGAATCGGGAGATCCGCACGGCACCGCTGATAATGCGTGCAATGCAGACCCTGGTAGTCATGAGACATGCAAAGAGACTTGATGAAGTGGACAGCGAGTTCGCTTCTACCAGCACGTCCTGGTGGGACCCGCCATTAGCACCCGAGGGGCATCACCAGGTGTGATCATGACTCAATCTGAGATTGCTTCGCCAGGTGCTCCCCATAAGCTGCTGCTGGATCTGAAATTGTTCTAAAACATTCTACAGGTGGCACAAGCTTGTAGCAAATTAAGTGGCTTGTCACTGCAAGTATTGATTGCCTCCCCATTTTTACGATGCGTCCAGACTGCTGACTTGGTCAGACGGGCTATGCCTGGCTCGTTTGATACAGTCCGCATTGACTGTAAGCTGTGTGAGGTTTGTTGGTCATGCCTGAATTGTCAACACACTCTGATCCTGGCCTGACCAGGCCTCATACTGTGCAGATGCTGACCCCGCGCAACCTGAACATGCTGGGCAAAGAAGTTCCAGCAGGCGTCATTCAGGATTGGATGTGGCATGAAGCTGTAGTGGCAGACGCTTTGGCTCAGCATTTCCCTGACGGTACAGCAACAGCATTCCTGTAGCTCAAACACACAACAGCCATTTCTGTGGTCCTACTGTGGCTTGACTCGTTGCAGCTCAGCTCATTGTGGACGATGCTAGCCTGCCAGAGTATCCAGAGACAGCTGAGCAAGCACATGCAAGAGCTAGCAAAGCCCTAGATGTAAGACTTGACTTGCTATACAGAGTGCAGAACAGCATGACAGTACACAAAGCAGGACTTGATCCAAGGATCTGTTGGCAATTGCAGGATGTTGCTGATCGCTTTGTCGGTCAAAACGTTTTGGTCATCTCTCATGGCGAGGTATGTTCAAACGTGCCAATGCCTATGCCCAAGCTGCGTTGTGCACAATCTAAGGGCACAATCTAAGGGAACTGTTTGCCTGCAGGTGATACATAGGTCAGTCAGCCGACTACTGCCCTTAGCAACAGTTGTTGATGCAAAGCATTGCTGCTTCACTGTGGCGACCAGAGAGCAAGATGAAGACGGCGATTGGGGCCATTGGCACCTGGACACTGACAAAACTCATGAAGTACAGATATTGAGTTTGTAGCATGAATGGTGCATTGATTCTTTGATTTTTAGGTGATATGGACGAGAGGGGGAGAAGGGGGGGGGGGGGGTGGGGGGGCTGGTACTATGTCTATCCTGCATGATCATTCATGAATGTTGATCAACGGTTGTTGAAGCAATACAGCCCTGAAGGGGTTTGGCCAGACATGACTAGCATATAGGTTGCATGGCGTCTTTAGTGGTATTTTCGCGTCACTCAGTGCTTCACCCACAAGTAACGATGACTGCGAGCTGCTGTGCAAATCACTTCTGGTACAGGTTCAAAGGGCCTGGCGTGAATTGTTGTCTCATGTCAAAATCCGACTAGTTACTAGCCTTGCGCTGCAAATCTTCTGTAGTCTTTCTCTGCAACCTGTGGAAGGTGTTGAAACACCTCTTGACAAGACGTTCTGACTGCATCATTGAGTTGCTGCCAACATTCTGCTCCAGGGCCTGCAGATCAAGTGCACGGGTTTAGATTCCACCCAGCATACGTTTTGTATTCGCAAAGATGCTGACTCACTTTGCAAAGCACAGTGCATTGAAAGGCATAGTCGTGTGCTTTTGATGCACGTTTGATGCAATATTCTTGAGATCCGTATAAGCTCCGCCAGGCGATTCAACTTGACTGCGTCGTCTACCCTTTGAAGTTGCCTGTGAAACTGCATCGCTAAATGATGAGCGCGGGACAGAGCCCTGCGACTTGTGCAGGCTTGACCACTCGATCACACACTGCATTTCTAGTCCCATGTGGCAGGCCTTTGTTTCCCAAGCGTCAACAATACAGGCGCCCTCAAGCGCCAAGGCGATCGGTTCATCCAGCAATTTTTGCTAGCTCAGCCACTGCTGACAGAAGTGCGAGTACGCCAGCAGAGAGCATATCAAAGTCACCGGAGAGCAAGGTGAAGCTCGATAAGCTCTCCCACGCATCAGCAAGTGCATTACCATGCTGATGGCCTTCTTTTGCAGCAACCCTCAAAAAATGGAAATGGCAATGGAAACGGCAATNGTTGCTCAGCTGTGACCTGGTTGTGTTTTGCGCATGCATGTAACTCCTTGTCCATACAGACCATTCAGGCATGCTGGCTGGTCAGCTTACAGATCTAGCTCATTGCGCGTGTTGCTAACTGTGCATTGCACCATCTGTAGGCCACAGACTTGGAAGTGAACATGAACGCAGTGGAGCGCATGGTTGAA
>JUBA01000189.1:0-10931 GCA_000818905.1 Trebouxia gelatinosa | reverse complement strand
CCCAGGGAGCTGAAGAGGGGTCTGTGCCCATTGAGTGGGGCCGAGTGCTGACACCAGAGGACTTTGAAAGGATCAAAGAGCTGAGACATAGGTCAGACTTGACTAGATTCACCTTGCAATCGAAAATGCTGCATAACATATCAGCACACTCGGCACCCATTGTGCAGGCGAACGTTGCTCTGCAGTTTTGAGCCCGTCTAAGCTGTCACTTGTGGGCACCCACATGGCATCACTGACACTTTCTCCATGCGTTTTGTCAACATGCTTACTGTGCAGCCGTGAATCTTGCAGCAAGGGGCAAGCGTTCACGGAAGTCGATCCCACTTGCATGCTTGTCAAGCATAGTCCTGTTTATCCTGACATTGCAGCNGCTGAGTCAGATGCTGATGAGCCACCTGATGAGGCTGAGTCAGATGCTGGCGGATCAGATGATACAGGAGTAGACGCTGCTGAATCAGATGTTGCTGCTGACTCGGATGATGCAACTGGCAGCGCATCAGAGTTGGGTAGTGAAGATGATGAAGAAGCAGAGCAGCATTCAGGGCCACAACAAGCTCAGCCAGCGGCCAATGATGGTTTAGCGCTAGACTCAGCTGAGGCAGACTCAGGTGATGAGGCAGACTCAGGGGCTGAGTCAGCGTCAGGAGCCGATGTGTCAGATGATGGGAATACGGCACATACATCAGACCAGTCATGTAGCGACGGTGCTGCATCTGAAGCCGAGGAATCAGACCATTCCGCACCCAAACAGAACAAGCCAAAACTACCACCTGCTGCAGACAGTCTGCAAACGCTGAAGAAGAAGCTTGCAGCAGCGAAACAGGTGCAAGGGGGGCCCCAGGGAGCTGAAGAGGGGTCTGTGCCCATTGAGTGGGGCCGAGTGCTGACACCAGAGGACTTTGAAAGGATCAAAGAGCTGAGACATAGGTCAGACTTGACTAGATTCACCTTGCAATCGAAAATGCTGCATAACATATCAGCACACTCGGCACCCATTGTGCAGGCGAACGTTGCTCTGCAGTTTTGAGCCCGTCTAAGCTGTCACTTGTGGGCACCCACATGGCATCACTGACACTTTCTCCATGCGTTTTGTCAACATGCTTACTGTGCAGCCGTGAATCTTGCAGCAAGGGGCAAGCGTTCACGGAAGTCGATCCCACTTGCATGCTTGTCAAGCATAGTCCTGTTTATCCTGACATTGCAGCCATGCAGTTGCAGCAGAAGGCATCAAGTGAATGTATGCACAGCCATCGCAAAGCATTGAGAGCGGCCTCTTGCAAGTCACCACTTGATGCCTGACATGTTTAAGGTTATACTGATGCTCTGCACGTAGTTTAGAACATCAAGTTGGGTCATGCACAGCGTAAGCCCCCTGCCTACTCACAAGCGTGTTTGTTACAGGCAAGCAGTCAACGCCGCAATGCAGAAGTTTGGCTTGAAGACCACCAAGAGTAAACGAAAACGGCGGGAAGCAGAAGCTGAGGAGGAAGCTGAGGCTGCCCTTCAGTTCAAGGTATCTGTATTTGCTGCAACTTCACAGCAGGGCATCATGCCATAAGACCCAGATGACAACAGCAGGCTTTTCAAGCATCGACCTTAGTCAAAGCTTGCTTTGTCAGCAAGCTCTGGCAGCTGGTCACTCATCTTTGAACTCTTCACACTCACACTCACACCAGCTGCACATGATGTATAAAAACAGCAAGACCTGAAGAGAGTGCTTGCATGCTGGAAAGATCTTTTGCTGCTGATGTACTGTCTGCATTGATGCTTAGCGCAGGTATGCAATGGCTGAAATGTCTTTGACACTATTGAGCACTGTTGATACCAGCAATGGTGTCTGGTCCATTGCCCGTCTGTCAACTTGTATCTACGATGGGCTGAGCAATGTGAAGCAATGTTGACATCACCAATGTTGTGTCTCAACTGGCGCCTTGTCCGCAGGATGGCTTGAATGTGGTGAGTGAGGCTCGGGTGGCTGGCGAGGACTTGCAGGGCAGGCATAAGAAACGCAAGACCAAGGAGGAGAGAATGAAGTCTGTGCTAGAAGGTGACACGTCTGACTGAACATTGCGCACCTTCTGACCAGGCCACTGCTGGGATACAAGGCATGGCTGCAAAGCCGCCTGTGTTGAGTCCAGCAGTATCCTGACACGGATGTGCTACATGTCCTGACCTGTCAGATTGCATGGCGGTGCGTGTATCTCAGCATGCATGCACCATTACTGTGTGAGCCTTGTCCTCAGCTTTGTGGACACTGTTGAGCCAAACAACCCAGACATTCAATTGTTGCATGAGGCCGGTAGCAGTGTGCACAATCATGTCGATGTGTAGCTGTTCAAGCATTGCTTTGGCTCACATAATTGGGTGCAGGTCTGTGCTCAACTCTCGCCTTGGCTGCTGTTTATGGAGTGCTCCTATGTTGATGGTGTAGCATTGACAAATTCCCAAGCAACAACTGCTTGGGTATACTAAACATGTTGTGTTACCTCTTGCACTGCAGGGCGAGAAGGCAGGGAAGGGTTTGGTGCTGCAAGTGGCCTCAAAAAGAAGAAGACTGGGGGCACCAGCAATAGGGAAAAAGCCAAGCGCAAAAACATGCCTGCTGCTGCTCGGGCCAGGCAGATATCTAGACGCACCAAAAGCAACAGAAGGCCAAAGGGCAGCTTCAAGGGGCACGTCAAGGGCAGCAACTTTGACAGATCCAGGAAGAAGTGATGAAGCATTACTGCACCACTGTTGCAAGCTGCATGTCGATAGGGCATGTATAAGCATTTTGCAATTTGTCATGCTTTCGGCTTCCAGCTCAGCCTTCTTAACTGTTTTCTGGTTGGGTCTTCTTCGGGTTTCAAGGATGTTCAAGTGGTGTGAGTGTGTGACACACCGTGTTTTTAAAATAACAAATGGTGCTCACCTTTACTGTTAGGTAATATTGCTGCATGCAAGGCATAAACGGTGAGTATGGCATGTGCCACTAGTGTGTAGAGGAACTTCAGGCTGATGGATCAACAAGTCACATAACACAGCTTTGCAGACTTATAGTCAAGGGCGAGTTCTGAACTGCTGTTTGGCTGGTGTTGCTTTTGTGACACAGCCACGCGAGCCAGTTGGCTATGCAATGCTGGTCACAGTATTCAACAGTAAGCAGGTGCAATGCACAAGTGTTACCATCATGCCTGTTGATGTGTCCAGCTCAAGGCTGCCCACCAGCTACAGGTTAGCTCAAGTGATATGCAAAAGTGTGGCTCGGACATGATGAGTCGAAATCATCACGGGCTCTGGACACGTCTTGCCCGACCAGGCTGCCAGGCAGCACTTGATGGATGCTGACCTGAACACATTATGAGCGGTAGTTCAATTATCTAGCTTAGGCCATGCTTCAATACATTACGTATGTATGAATGGCCGAAGATGTCAGCTTCAGAGCTGCCGCTTCACATCACTTTTGACGCTACCTGGCTGGGATTACATGTCAAACATGACCTTGTTTGTAAAAAATCAGCTTGCAAGCCTTGCAAGTCAATTGACGCGCAACACATTTGAAATACGACCAAGTGCTGAACTGAGCCAGATGGCATCACCAGTAACACTGCGTTGTGTTGTGCTTGAATGTGATTTCGTCGAACACAGCAGGTGATCGCCAGCATCTAGCGATCCTAGACAGTGATAAGTTCAGCTCTATAGATTCTGGACTGCAGCTGGGAATCAGACTTGAGCAGGCTACTTGCTTCATTTGTTGTATGCGCCAGGCTTGCTTTCTGGCTCTACCTGCCCTCCTTGCTTGTTGCTGCCTTGTACGCTCTTGGTCTTACTGTAGTGTTCCTGTGATCACAAGGTCTCTCAACGTCTCTCTGACGGTCGAGTTTACGCCTGCTCGTAGACTGTACACATGCATGCACAGGTGCCCGGCCTCACCTGGGCTTCGTTGGGCATAGCGCTTCCGCCACCCCCTGCACCATGCTGTCCTCCACCAGTCAGCTTAGCTTCAAGCTCAGCGTTGGCGGCACCCGTCTCAGGGTAGTCTGTGTTTGAGGTACTGCCCGATCCTGTCACGCCCTGCTTCATGCTGATGAAAGAGAGGGACTATGCACACCCAAAGATTTAGCTAGTTGCCTGACACTGAACGTTGGTCAGACAAGAACACTGCGGAGCCGATAATGAAGCGGAACGGCTGCCGTGCTCGACGTGGCATGCAATGCAGTCAAACGCATGCACATGCACGTGGTCAGTATTGCATGCAACTTTGCCAACGTTGTCACCGCTGTGATCACAGACCCGTCTGATTTCTGCTTGTTAGTCACCTGACCTGCTTGCTAAGTGTCAACACTGGCTATCAATAGATTAATTTGAAGACTCGCTGCAACCAAGTCTACAGCACTCAGGGCAAAAATCGACACAACCGTACGTGTGCACATGCAGTCTTACACAGTATGCTCTGAGTTTGTAGCGGTCATCTGCTGGCATGTGTGTTTGACGCAGCTGTAGGAGCACTACTAAAGATACAGAGCCATGTAACAAATCAGTAGGAGACCATTGTCAGGGTGTGGCCAGCTGCTAATTTGCAGCGTTATGCAGCAGAGACATGGATGTCACAGACATATAAGTCAGTCAGGTCTGGTCTCATGTGCAAACTGACGCTAAGCTGCACACATGGAAATTGCCAGACACATTTATTATTGCTGGTCTGGGAAAATTGCTGCAGTACACTCATTGTCAACATGTAGGAACTCATATCATAGACATTCATGAGCCAATGTCAGACTTCAGGATGCAGCTGATACACCACGTGATGTCTGCACAAGGCATGCAAGGCCCAAGGACGTCCCTTCAACCTGACACGCCTGCTGCAGAATAGTTGCTACTAGCACCAGTACACGGCGGTATGCCTAGACCCCATTGTTGGTAAGCGGTGCACTGGCATTCAACGCAGCTGTGCTTCTGCTGGTGTTGCTCCCAGGCAAGGTGTCATTCCATGTATCAATATACCCTCCCAGCGAAAAGTTCAAGTTGAACAGGTCAGCCCCATTTGAGGTGGGCACTGTTGCAATAGCTTCATTGTAGGCAGCTATCCATGCCATGATGTTTTGCGAGCCTTGCCGTCTGGCTTCGTTAGCAGTGGGATCATCTGCAGGATCTACAGGTTCCAGATCCTGAGCATGTGCTCCAACTGCAAAAGCACAAAGCTAAGATAGCACAAGCTGAGCCGGTGTCAAAGGCCTGTTGCACGTTACACCCACAACATGTGACATCCACAAATACAGCAGAAGCATGTCATGCAAGCACTGAGTGTGTGCATTGCTGTGGTGTGGCGATAGGCATCAAGTGCTGAAAGGGAGCCATGCAAGCGTAGACCCCACTCAGCAGCCAAAGATTGCTCCTACTTGTGCTACAGTCTTATGACAGATGATGAATACAGATATGCAGGTGTAGACAGGAAGAGACAGCGTGGTGTCACATGTGGTTGGTGACTGCTGAAATCATCTGCTCACAGCACAGCACAGTACAGCTCAGCACATGACATCATAGTGCAGCACAATACATTGCATTGCAGTAGTGCAGTGCAGCACAGTGCAGCACAGCGTAGAGTCGCACAGCACAAGTGTAAGTGACCACTGAATGATGCAGTCCGCATATGTGAACCTATAGTATACAACGGATATGACCAGTAAAGCAAGCTTTTCTCCATTGCTGCAATTACACGCACACACCAGAGCATCATTGGCACATTGAGCACAGCTGACTCACCATACAAGGCAGTAGTGACAGTTGCAGATATGTTTTTGTTGGGGCTGGTAGCAGCATATGGGTCATAGATCCCCGCCGTGAAGAAAATGTTGCCCGATTGACGTATCGCATTGAGCCCAAACCTGCAATGATAGAAACACATATTGAATGGTACATCATATGCGTATATCGGCATCTACATACGCCGACCCTGTTACAGCACGTCCTTACCACCACCTACCAGAAGCAAATTGACATGCCAATTCAGGGCTAACAATTCTCACTTACATGCTGGCTTGCTCAAGCAGTGACAATAAAAGTCCTTTATTGCAATGAGAACAAGGAGCATGCACTAGGTTAACCAGACACATATCAGCCACCATGCAGTAGCTAATGCACAGTTGATGCATGGCAATGCATTCGTTTATGACAGGAAAGATGGCACACATGGCAGCAAACATGGCACACTGCAAGTCATGAAGCTAGCCTGCTTATGAGGAAATGTTGCAGCCTGTAGTATGGTCAACTGCAATATATCAGTTGGTCACATTGGTTGACCAATTGCTCCAGTCAGCAGAGTGCAAGGCAGTGGCAATTCATGCAATGCATTGCACAGACTATTTGCATAGAGCAGCAAGAGCTGTCTGTGCTGAACAACCTGCTTATCCCATAACTCACCCCTGACAGTGACCCATAATGTGACCCCCTAAAGTAAGGCACAGGCAAGGACAGCACTTACGTGGAGGGTGACCAGTCATACTGGGTGGCTACGCCAAAAGCCTCATAGCACAGCTCACTGTTGTAGTCCAACCCGTAAGGTAGATCATAGAACATGTCAGAAACTGCAGGGCAGGGCACAACTGTTCAGGGCAGGTGTGGAAGATTGCTCTGCACGGTCACCACTATTCATGCTGCAGTATAATCGTGGAATTCTGGAAACTTCCACCCAAAGACAGGCAGCTGATACAGGCAAAACAATATGAAGTGCAGTACAGAGTCAGGAGTGTCGTTTCATGAAAGCAGCCCTTGCAGGGCAAAGAATGCCCAGCAATCTTGATGCGGCAAGCACATGTGTGAGCTCAAGCAAGAATCTCAGAAAACTCAGCATCACAGCTACAGGGCAGGGTAAGGCTGAAGGGAGGGTCCAAGTGACCCAAAGGAGTACAGAACACTGCTTGAGATGTGTTTGCTCACCTCCATCGAAAGAAGCAGCAGTGTAGTCTTGTGTGCACACCTGTACAGACACCATTTGGTTGGAACGTGTGATTAGCTTTGCAGGAGGCAAGTTTCTGTTGCAGCTACCAATTGCGACAACACACAGCTGCAACGCTCAGCTGCACAGCGCTTGATGCATCTTGTTACTGCCGTGTAATGGCAGGGATGACTGTTACACTAGTTCACCACCATGACCATGGAGAGCTAGCTACCAGTGCTGGGTATCTGCACACGCATCTCATACTTCATACTCAAGTGTCGAGTGAGGCTGTAGGATGCTGCGAGGTTGCTGTGCCCATGCAGTGTTGCAGAGGTGTCGCTGGCTTCGTCGTATCACATGCGTGATACACAGTAGTGCCATTCCAGCTTGGTCTAGACAACACAATAGGCTTGGCTAGTACACACTCTCACCTGTCATCCAAACGCTGTGGCAAGAGCATAAGCTTGCTGAACAGTTCAGGCATGCAGGAACACACGCATGAATAGCTTTTGTCCTCATGAGACCTCACAATGCTGCTGCTGAGCACTAGTGTTTGAACCCAGCAAAACAACAGCTGCCAAAGGAGTCTGCAATCCAGACCAAAGCATGGCACGTTCACTTGAGGGCAACTCCATACAAGACATGCGTCTTGAATCTTACCTGATATGCAAAAGTGCCTGACGGCAGTGGCGAAGGCAGCTCTGTGCATGGCTGAGTGAAGTTGGGCAGAAACACATTCAGCGCCTGGATCATGCCAGTCATGAGGTCGCTGCCCTGCAGGTTGGGTTCAGCCAGGGCTTCGCACGCAACACTGACTTGGAAGGGTGGCGAGGCCTCCTCAGGTGCAGCACTGTTTGGCGTCTCGTAAGGGAAGTTGTACTGTGCCTGTCGGAGCAACAAGCAATCAGACGCAAGCGGGTGCAATTAGGTAAGCAGCTTGTAGAGACGTCATACTTCTCTGCAAGTGACCATCCAGCTGTGTGGACATCCAGCCCAAACCCCAAACAACAAACGTCATGCTGCCATAGCCTGGCATGCATGGCCTGCCGGATTAGTGCATGCGTGTCATGCCGGGACAAGACATGACTTGTTGAGAAGGAAGACTACAGGATTTGGCCTGGAGCCACTCTTTGTTGACTATTGCATGGCAGTGCAGTCTGAACAAGCCAAACTCAGGCTCCCTTGATAGCAGGATTGCTGAGGTGCATGCATATGTGGCAGATTACATGAGCTGCCACCATGCACCTGCAGAACCACACAGAACATACCAGGAACCTCAGAAATGCAACTGAGCAGACAAAGCGTACATCCAAAGTAGGTCACTTGTCATAACACACTGAAAGGGTGGCTGTCAAGCAGGGGCCAAGTCAGCAAAACATTGCAAAGAGCACCTGACATGCCGATGTGATATGCACTGGCAGCATGAGCAGGGGAGGGGGGAGGGGGGCATGTAAGCCTTTTCTTTTGTCTTGCAATGGCAGGGAAGCCTTGGGACTGTGGTTGCCCTATGGGGCATTCTTTTGGGCTGAATCTGCTGATGCTGCATCAGGAAGCATATATGCGTACCACAAACATGCTTGGCAGACGCTCCATTCAAGCCAGACATGAGCAAATAAACCTCACATGATAGCTCGGCACATGTCAGATTTGGAGATCCTGGGATATGTGAAAACAAGACATGTAAATTGACCTGTGATCACGGTACCCAAATGCTCCGTGTGTGTTGGCATGGTGGGAATGTACAAAGAAGAAATGCACTGTGCACTTACTGCTGATATCCACACTTGGCGCACATACGAGGCAAGAGTAGCATTGACATCATCAGATGACTGCAACGTGGAGTCTGAGCAGATGTTCAGCTGTGTGTTGATGTCCTGCAGCCCTGAGTCCGTCTGTGCCATGGTAAAGAGCATGTTGAAAAAATTCTGCACATTGACAGGGCATGCTGCTGCTGCCCCTGCCTCGCTGGATGCTGTTCGGGTTGCAAGCTTGGCATAGCCGTAGGGGTCATAGCTTGGGTCCTGCAGCATGCACAGCGAGTGTCCTGCAGCCCAGTGGAACATGCACAGATGCAGCAGAGAGGAGACAGAGAAAAGTGCATCCCTGATCTGTCAAGCAGAGCCACAGCTACAATATGCAAACGAGCTTGGTGGGTTCAAGGTTGCACAATTGGCATGGACGTGGGAGAATTTAAATTACCAGGCCAAGGCCGGGTGCACCAAAGAAAGTAGGCGAAGAGGAAATGGCTCCAGCAATGACATCAGGGTACCGGATCCTCAGCCATGCTGCCAGCTGTCCACCTGTAACACATGGGTGTGAGTGGGGCAATCTTGCAACGCTGTTGTTGTGATGCTGTCAGTTGTTTGGTGTGCATGTCAGTGGACAGCACTAGCTGTTGGCATACACTAAGGCCAAGAGCTAAGAAAGAGCATACGTCATTTGCATGAGCACATATGTACCAACACACAAGCTGAGACAAGTGCTGATGGACAATGCAACAACAAATCTGCGGCAAGCTTGCAGCTGAAGGCAACAGCCATGAGTGTAACATAACTCTGCAGAACTGCATTGCACTACAGGTGTGCTATGACAACACGGCAGGCAGTGCTACACACGCCACTCCACTTCCTCAGCCTTGCTGAAGTGCTCATTTCAAGGCCCGCCACATCAACTTGTGAACCCAATTTTGGTACTGAACACTGCAATCAACTGTGCAAAAGCAATACACAGATCCAATCACCAAATGGAGATTTTATTTGTGAAGATTGACTCCTGTAACCATTACTGCTCAGTGCATGATGTGCCCAGGAACAATACAGTGACAAGCAAGAGGCATGATAGCCTACTATAGCTGCCACCGACTGCAATGACAGGAGCACGGTCCAGTCCCAGGCGCAGCTGAACATGCAGCACCAGCTCAATCTGATCGCTCATAGCCTGTTCGATGTTCAGGAACTCATAATCAGTGAGGGAGGGCGTGAATTGCGCATCTGTTGCGTAGTAGCGGTGCTCTGGCCAGAGCTGTAGAGCCCCCATGCTCGCAGCAAGATCGCTGTAATAGCCTGAGTTGACGCCAATCTCCCTGAGCAGGACGCATTGACTGTAGGTTTGCAAGGTGAATCGTGTTGCAACAGTAGCCATGCAGCTTGTATTGTATTTGTGGGTGCACAGCTTGCAGGTGAGCAATTAGCATGAGCGTATGAGGCTGGGTATGCAGACCAGGGCATTTGGGCATGAGCAGCAGACTGTGTGCTATGATAGTTGACACAGCACTATGGGTTCAGGCAGTTGCCTGTATTGCAGGCATTGAGTGTTGTGGAGTAGTGACACAAAGGCAAGCTGAAGTTGCATACTCTAGAGGGCTCTCTGACGCTGTAAACAAGAAGATGGGTGTGCTTGAGTTCAGCCCTTGCGTTGGAGGTATTAGGACATAGCGCTGCAGGTATGTGTTGTTGCTAGAGTATTGGTCCTGCAGAAAGTCGGGCCCTAAACAAAACACTGCCAACGCAGCTGCTGCATGATGTGTGCGCACAACCTGCATGGCTGTCGCGCTTCCAAGCAAGACTCACCGCTCCAAAGTGGTTGACGGTTGTGGCTTTGCTGTGTAGACTGGCTTGCCCTGCTCCTGAGCTTGCCTGCTTGGCCGCGTGGAACTGTTCGTTGGCTTTCAATCGATGGTAGGTCAGCCCTTGTTTAGCTTGACTTGCTGGCACAACGACAAGCAGTAGAACAGCAGCGCAAGTGATCGCATGTCCGGGTGCACTCAGCGGGCCGCGTCCTGTACGGTGTGCTGGAGCACGTAAGCTCATTCCGTTAATGCTGCTGACACAAAATCTACATACAGAACGTAATGACAAACTTGGCTGTGCGCCTCAGCCTGCGAGTCAGTGATATGCAAACCTGCATACTGTTCGAAATTGCTGATCCAGCTCACGCGTCATCTGATTACCTCACGTGTTAGTAATGAGCAACCCTGAAAAATTCACCTGTAAAAATTATTTTCTTCTTCTTCTTC
>JUBA01000188.1:0-33626 GCA_000818905.1 Trebouxia gelatinosa | reverse complement strand
GGTTGTGAGTAAGTTGCTTGGGCACTACTGATTTATGGTATGCATTGAAGAAGCGTATGCATGTTGGAGACTATTGCAGTGCTGTGCTGTAGGGATGTATACATGACACATCTGGAGTGAGTGTGTTAGACACGCCCAATAATGTGCTTTCATCGTGTTGCTCAATGAGCTGGTGTCAAGGTAAGGGCAATTGCTGCTATTGTTGCGGCCAGGGCGGTGACTTTGCTTTCCCACTTCACACGTGATATATGCATCGACAGAGAACACTCACAGGTAAGACTGGCCATGCAAATGAACTTGTTGGCGGGCCAAAGCATGATCTGGTTCAAAGCATCATCTCCCCCTCAATGCATGCCATGCATGATGCTCTGAATGCTGAAGTCACACTGTGTACCATCTGAGATTGCGTGAGTGCAAGTCTCTCTGTAACGCAGCGACAGAGTGACACAGTGACATATGTCGAGAATGCCAGCTGTTCAACAACATGCAATGAGCTGCTGGTTGCGGTTTACCGCATATGCTATGGCCAGCTAGTTAGCTTACTCAAGAACGCCTGGGAGCAGCTTGAGGGCAGTTTTGTTTTCTGAGTCCTTGACAGGCTTAAACGGGTCCCAAAAGCCCTCTCCTTTGTAGCAAGCCTCCCTGACAGCAGCAACACCATGAACATGGTCAAAGCACTTACAAGAATATCCGTCAAGATCTGGACAGGATCCAATCTTGTGGTTGCCAACAGCACACAAAGTTTCACATCTGGTGTTACAGATGTGTGTGTTACAGTACACATCTTTGTTGATCCAGTGAGCGCAAGATATACCTGTCTGTTCACAACACAATTATCAACGCAACATATCTTTTGGGCCGTCTACATACGTGGCGCGCAATCTGGCTGGCATGTAAACTGCTGATGAAGGCATAGCTAACATTTTCGTAGGTATGGTCACAGTAACAAAGTTACTGACACTCAACCTGCTCAAAACACTTGAACTATTCAAGTGCCACTACGTGAGGTATGACTCTCATATAAGTCTATGATGCCTGCAAAGACCGCGTCAAGTGGGTGAAAGGTGAAGATTACCTAAGGGCTACTATTCTGAAAATGGATAAAGGCTCTGAGCCAAATCCAGGGAGGTTTGCCAGGGGCTCTTTTGCTAGCTTGCACATGAGGTCATCATACTTTGTGGCAAACCTCTCTGCTGCTTCCTGCACACGTAAGCACAGTTGTAAGTGTTTAGAGGGTCACATTCACAAGGGCTCACATGCAGTGCTTCTCCGCATTTGCAGCGCAGTGCTTGAAAATGCAGATGTAATGCTTCACTTATGCCACAGGCACCATGTTTGTGTAAGTGCCCAGGAAATGACTCCAAGTGTTTTCAGTTGACTTGCCACGTTACATGTGTGACATGNCTGAAAATGGATAAAGGCTCTGAGCCAAATCCAGGGAGGTTTGCCAGGGGCTCTTTTGCTAGCTTGCACATGAGGTCATCATACTTTGTGGCAAACCTCTCTGCTGCTTCCTGCACACGTAAGCACAGTTGTAAGTGTTTAGAGGGTCACATTCACAAGGGCTCACATGCAGTGCTTCTCCGCATTTGCAGCGCAGTGCTTGAAAATGCAGATGTAATGCTTCACTTATGCCACAGGCACCATGTTTGTGTAAGTGCCCAGGAAATGACTCCAAGTGTTTTCAGTTGACTTGCCACGTTACATGTGTGACATGATCAGATGCATGGAGGTTTTGTTGAGAAACGGTCTTCACCTCAGCCGCTTGGCGATCCTTGAAGGAAGGGTCTTTCGCAGCAAGCTTTTTGTATGTAGGTATGCTTTTGCGGAAGAGCTCCACCCAGTCGTTCAGATTGGGTAGTTTGCTGCAGACCAGCAGCAACTATGAGTGGAGTGTACAGCGCCTGGTAATATCAGCTGATGAAGTCGGAAGGTGCACAAGCGTCGTTTGCAACCTGTCTTGCTGCATTTCATGGTACAGAAACGTCTGCGGCTCATAAGAGTTGACATCTAGCTGCGGCAACGGCAGCTTGCCCGGGTACAACTGCTTTAGTTGTCCAGGCATGCTCTACCTTGCGACTGTTGCCAGTGGGTAATCGGCGATGGTCCACTCAACAGCAGTGGCAGCAGCAGCAGACTAGGATCGACTGCAGGGTAGGGTCAAAGCTGCCAGGTTGAATTGCGCCCGATTGCAACTTGAACGCGACGTTAACGGGGTGGTCTCGGAGCCAACGAGTTTAAACGACATAGACATGTTCGGAAAATCGTTACAGCGCATGCGTGCAGCTTACTTTCCGAGACAGCAACAGGGGTATTTTGCTGTTACATCGGAGTTCGTTCGGCTTACTGGATTGCTTCAGGCCGTGATTCGCCCAAATATGTCTAGCAGTCCATCTAACGTAATCGAAGGTCAAGGCAACGGACTGAAGAAAGTCGTGCTCAAAGGACCTAAGGTATCTGCGTTCACGTGCTCGTGTGAAACTGCGGGCAGCAGCATTGTGACGTTTTGCGGATTGTCTGCAGGGGTCATCAGCAGAGGTGTACCTGCACGGCGCACATGTGACGTCGTGGAAGAACAACGACGGCAAAGTAATCTTGCTGTAGCAAGTCGTGCAGCTACAAACGGTTGGCGATTGGTTGTGATGAACGCGCAGGAACTAATTTTCGTAAGTAAACAAGCTGTCTTCAAGCCTCCCAAGGCCATCAGGTGAGCACCCTTGGCTGAACACAAAAAAGCGTCACCATATTGTTTGCTTTGCAGAGGAACACAGCAGGTCATAGATGCATGCCAGCATATGCTGTATGACGTGAGCACCAGCTGCAGCTAGTTGCATCTACCTCAATTGCCATGTTGCAACCCAGCCATAGCTTACATTTCATCAAATTGCAATGCTGAGTAACCGTAACAGCGTTGCCTCAACTGTGCCACTTAATTTGCACATCATGCATGCAGCTGCCATCCCAAAACTTGCATGTAGTTTAGCTTGGTTATGCGCACAGCGGTGCATATGCCAAGTAAAGTCCCGACTCATGCCTGGCGGTGCAGAGCATTATGCATGCAGTACACTTGCCTTGCACACTTTGCAGATACAGCATCCTGCTTGCCCTTGCATCAGTCAGCATCAGTGCCCGGCATGCCAAGCCTACCTGAAACAAAGTCAATGGTCAACTGTGCATTTGACCAATCTGCCTGCTGTATTGGGAAGGCAATTCCTGCACATGCAAAATGTTGCTTTGCTTGCAGCAGTGTTTCTAGTACTTCACGACATCGGCTTGTGCAAACCGGAAAAGTGAGACTGATAGCAGTGCACCGTAGGGTCCTTCCAAGAAGATTCTGTCGTTTTGGTGACATGAGTTCTGTGGTCAGCCACCTCGTCAACCGTGCAGCAATGGTCCCATGTCAACCTGCATCTGCTTGCACTGAGCATGATCAAGAAGAAGATGTCTATGTGTAATGATATCAAGTTCGCCAAAATAAACTGTATACAATCAAGAAGTATAATTAAATGGTAGTATTATGAGATGAGAAAACATGTGCCTTGCAGGGGAGGGATTCCAGTCTGCTTTCCTCAGTTTGGAGACATGGGTCCCGTGAAGGCACAGCATGGCTTTGCTCGCAACAGCCAGTTTGCCGTTGTGCATGCATCTGAAGACTCGGCAGTTCTGTCCTTGACGCCCAGCGAGGAGCAGTTGCAGGGCAGCTTCCCTGAGCACAGACTCTCAGTCAAGGTACAGTACCTCCCTTATCCTTTCAAGCTGCACAACAGGGAATACCGCTCAACTTGTGGACTCTCATGTCAACTTGTGCGATTTTGGGCAGCACAAGCTGACCGCGTCCTCATGAGCAAGCCATGTGCTGCAGGTGACTCTTGGGGACAACACCCTCACACAAGAGCTAGAGGTGACAAATGTGAGCAAGTCAGATGTAACCTTCAGCTTCACTGCCGCTTTGCACAGCTACTTTAGAGTGGCAGATGTCAGTCAAACCACAGTGACAGGCTTGTCGGGGCTGAAGTACCTTGACAACATGAAGAACAGGCAACAAGGCACCGATGAACAGCAGGCTATCAGCATTGGCGGAGAAATAGACAGAATCTATGTTCAAGCACCAAACACAATCGGGGTAAGACAGCACCTAACAAATCAGACCCAGTCAAGGATCAGACGCAGTGGGCAGTCAAGTGCAATTTACACCAGTAGCAGCAATGCTGTCATTGTTGCATGGCATGCAGCCACTGCAGGAACGGTCATAATTCCGTCAATCACAGTTTGCAATATGCCAGAGATGATATTTGGATAAGTGCACAGATTTGTAGCACATGCATGTGTCAAGGCCTTGCCATTCCCCCTGCAATCCATATGGAGTCCAATGATGTCAAGTAGTTCATGACGGCAATGCCACTACATCAGCCATGTGTTGCATCCATGAAGACAGGTACAGAGCATCATACATGCCAGTCCGTATCCACAGAAAGGCCCGTGCCTGCTCCCAGTATCCTTTTCCGGAGGCCGTTCTACGAATGCTGTGATGCTGCTGCAGATCACAGACAAGGCAGCACGCCAGAAGTTGGAGCTGCAAAAGACCAACTTCCCAGATGCTGTTGTTTGGAATCCCTGGATTGACAAGTCAGTAGGCATGGCAGACTTTGGAGACCATGAGTACAAGGTGTGCAGTGCTCACAAATCATGCTCATAACCTGTGCCTACAGCTCACCGTGGCACCTCACCAACAGTTTTTATTACCTGCATGAGCGCGTTCAGATGTTTGGCTGTTACAGGTCAAAGTGCTCGAGAATCTGCTGTGCCTGCCTGTGGGAGGGTGCTCCTCATGGCACTGTCATCTTTTACATATTCAGAAGCTGTTACGTTGCTGCTTACCTGTCTTTGTCAAGCTGTCAACAAAGAGGCCTCACAATGAAAGGCACAAATGCTGTCAAGGCAATACGCCTGCAATAGTTTGGCACAAGAAAAGTATAACATGGTACAAGCGATGGTGCTGTTGACTTGCAAGGCATGTCACTGTGATGCAGAGCACTGCCAACCTGGACTGTGGCTGTTACGCTGTCTCATGGCATACCATACAGCAGGCTCTGGTCATATGCCCTGACAAAACACTTCTACGATTGGCTGCGGGGACATCCATCCTTGTTGAGGACTCTCTGTGGCATGCAGGAAATGGTGTGTGTTGAAGCTGCACTGGCCAGCAGCGGTCCTGTTCAGCTAGGTGCAGGGCAGTCATGGTCCGCCAAGCAAGTCCTTGTGTCTAGCAAGCTTTGAGACAGATAGTATGAGGTCAATTGGAAGCTACACCATATACATTCGCATACGCATTTGTTAGACAGTACTGGTAGCTGTTGTGAATGCATTGCGTTACGGAAGTGTGGGAAATCATTGAGTCGCTCAAAAACAGCCCTGAAGAGTCATGGCACAAGCAACATGTACAAGTTGCATAGTGCCAAACCAAGGGCAACATTGGCAAACAAGGCAGCAGAGAACGCTTACTTTACCTCATCAATAGCAGAAGCCATGCCAAAAGTGACTCACAGCAGCTTTCAGTCGCATCAAAATCGTTTCATGTACACCACAACAAGTCATGCTGGTAGGTACCTGGCATCGAATAGCCCATCTATACAGTAATACTATCATTATAACTGGTCATTGGCAGTGTTGCACGGTATGGCATCAAGTTTTTCGGACATGCTTAAATACGTGTCTTAGGGTCTCAACTTCTGATACATTCCACCTAATCATGAATTGATCCTTGATACAAGTCTTGCGAAGTAAATGCGGACATCCCTAATCAGAGTCACTGGACTCATGTTTTCGTCGCTTTTTGCTCTTGTGCTTGCTGTGCTTACTCTTCTTTTCCTGCAAGTGCAACATACAGGACTTCTGCTGCACGTCAGCATCATTAACAGCATAGCCGCATCATGTGAATGTGCATGCCATCACTGTCTATTGAACATTGTGCAGGTGGCAGCATTGTGACCATAATACTTGCAGCGTGGTGTGTAAAGCATGCTGAGTGTGATGCAACACCCAGTGCAGTCAAAGGACAAGCCCTGAAAATCATGTTTTAACTTTGAGAAGTGAGCCCTGTTACCTTCTTATGTTTATGCTTCTTGCTGCTGCTCTTGCTGTGCTCCTTGCGTTTCCTTTTTTTCTCCTTTTCCTGCAGGTGCAGGCAGACCGGAACATTCAGCATCAAGTACGCATTGCAAAGCACAGCAGCTGTCTCTGTCGCTGTTCAAACAGTGCATGTCAGCATGTGTGTAGGGCTGGTGTACTAACAGTTTTCCAATCTGAAGTGCGTATAATACTATGTTAGACGTATAATCCACTGTATATGGTCAATTATACGTGATCTGGCCTGGCCAGCCAAAAACGGCATACACAGCATATACACACCGTATAATGTGCATATACTACCTCTTGCAATACACCAGCAAATCATTTATTTGACGCAGAATTTGGGTTCAACACCCTACTCACTGCCTATTCCAGATCAAAGGCTGGGCAAACCAGACACAACCAGGTCACATAAACAACAATGTCCTGGATACCCATTCTACTGGGTCTTCAAGGTTTAGGGTTAGGGTTTAGTGAGCATGAGTATGCGATGACAACGCAGACGCACCGCAGGACATCGACTGGTGACAGCGCAATACACTGTGCTGTGGCTCTGGATGATTGCTACTCTAAACGCTACCCTTAGACACATCATAAAGGTGCAACAATCCTCAAACAGTCTGCTTTTTGCAGGTTGTGACTTCCAGGATTTGGACTGTCTATGCTGGGCGTCTACACCCCCGTTTTGGGGTAGAATTATGCCCCCTGAGGGCATGTACGGCGTAAGTACGCTGTACTTCTGCGTCTATGTTGACTATGTCAATACGTAGATGCCAGCCCTACATGTGCACTGCACCATGTAGCTGTACACACAGAGATGCCTGCTGTCAAGACTGCATGCAATGGCCATCTGCTACAGGCTTTTGTTCTGCGAGTCACATTAGGTAATGGGCACCAGAAGCCATGACTGTCATTTTGCAACAAGCCCGTTGTCCTGATGAGGGGATGCACCCCTACTGTAATGTAATGAGACATGTCCCTGTTGTTTAAAGAAAGCACTGTTATGGTCATGCAACATCACAGGTCTCAGCCTGCAAAGCAACATGCTGTGGTTATGATCAGGTTGCGCACTGCCGTTGTTTTCTTGGTTTGACTACTGGCCAGGCAAGCCATAGTCTACTGTACAGCGTGGGTGTGAACATTGTTACCTTCTGCTTTCGCCTTTCGTCTGCTGAGTCTGAGCTGCTGTCAGACCCTGAGCTGCTTTCAAGATCACTCAGATCTGACGACAAGTCCTCTGCGTCCCCGCCAACAGTAGGCAGCATTGGCATGGCTGGCCTGGCAGCTGCCCCATTTGAAGTGTCTGTTGCTCCTGGCATCTGAAAATGCGCGGACAGGTGGTTGCGACATTGCTTTGTCAGGTGGCCTAGCTGCCCACAAATTTTGCATGCTCCCCTGTTTTGGCCCCCAACTGCCCCTTGGGACCGGGCCAGGGACAGCAGTGCCTGATAGTCTTCTACAGCTGTATCGAAGCCACCTGGCAAGCATATATACAATGACATACGCTGTGCAAAAGCATGGACCTATGCAACTACAAGATACAGACAGTCACAATGTGAGTGATTCAGGCGACACCTGTACTTTGCTAGCTGACAGAGCTGAGGCCGATGATATTCTTAAGCTTGAAAGGTGTGTACAGCAGGTTGATCTACTGTCATACCAGTCTTCTCGACGGCTTCTGCGGCTGCTGCACGACGGGCTCCGCGACTCCCTGCGAACTGTGGGGCATTCAGGCTGTTCTCAACAGCTGCATTGTTACCGCCTTCCTGTTCCAGTCCTACTGCATTGGTCCATATGCTGTGTGTGTTGTGTGCTACACTGCAAATAAACACGCTGTTGGCTCACACGTTGTGCGTGTAGTTTCAAGTGCCTGCGTTCTATGACCTGCGCCTCGATAGAAGTTCTGTGAAACATTCTGCAGAGTTGCAAGGCGTTGCTGTACCTTGTACGCACGCGATTGGTGCTAGCTTTCAGCTTGCCGGTCATGGACATCTTTTGCGGCCTCGTTGACCTGTCTGCGGCTGTTGGAAACGGTATTCTACAACAGTCGCACGTCCCGAAGCAATAACCCGACTCGGAGCTCACATCGAGATGACTCATTTCACACGACGCTGACTGGGCCAAACTTTATACGAGCCTCACGAGCGCGAAACAGCCGGTCGTCAGTGAATACGAGATCATCCACGAGTTCGACCAGCAATTGCTGCGGCCAGGGATTTGCAAAGTGAATGAGCACCTCAAGTAGGCCATGGAAGGGCTGTTTATTAGGCGCTCTGGTCATCAGCTTGTTGGTGTTGGCGATAAGTCAGTCACCGACTGCATACCTGGATAGCCCAAGTCCTGTAGCGAAAGTCACCTTTGACTTGAGCAAAGGTCATGCAATGGCGAAGAACCTGTGGGGCATTTTCTTCGAGGAAGTGAGACTGTGTCGCCTCTGATCGTGTACCTGCAGAGGGGCCCGAAGGGTTCGTTGCAGCATAACGACCCTTTTTAGACCACTTTGTCGCATTAGCATGCAATTTGCGTGCGCAGATCGCACATGCTGGCGATGGAGGACTGTATGCCGAGCTGATCAGTGACAGAAGCTTCGGAGGCCTGGCTTACTCCCTAGCTTTCTTTCACAGCGACAGTGAAACACTCAGTGTCCCCGCAAGCGCGTTCGAGCACGAGTACTTGCCCTTGTCGCCCCTTGTACGGCCACCGGCGCCAATCAGCAGTGAAACTAACTCAACCGGGTCCCACCGCTGGCGTTCAACCTTACCTGCGGAATACAGGTACTGTCAAAGCTGCAACTGCTGTGCCTTCAAGTACACGCCTGTGCACTGCGGTCAACTAGCATTCGCAACTGCAGTCCAAGGGGTCAGCCACGAAGCTGGCTGCCTGTGGGCAACACCGCATACACCTTAGTCAGAGAACAGCCTATTCACTCAGCCAGCAGACAGAGCACAGCTTACATCAAGATCAGCACTGGCAAGACAGGCGGAGGAGTCACAAACACTGGCTACTGGGGCATTCCTGTGCAGAAGGACCACGAATACCAATTGGCACTTGTAATCCGGTCTGAGTCCGGTGAGGACAATGAGGTGTGTGCCATTATGTTCCTTCCATAGCAGCGCATGCTTGCTTTCAATCTGTTGTGGAGTACTGCTGACACCTGCTTGTCTCATGGGGAGGAAAACCCTGCTTGAATGCTACACCAAGCACCCTTTGGTGCGCAGAGCTTCAGCATGACCCCTTGATAAGTATGCACCAAGGGGACACTATAAAAATGCTGCCTGCTGCACATGGCCTTGCAATTGCATGTGCAAGCATGCAAACTACAGGTCCCAATGCATGAAGGTGCCGCCACTTGATGGTCCCATCAAAGCTCAGTGCTGACTGCATGCTGCTCTCGGTGTAAGTTGCTGTGACTGCTGTGAGTTATGATGCTGCTGCTTTTATTCCAGCTGCGGTTGTTGCTGGGTAGCCGCCGCCGCTGCAGTGCATCTGCCACTCATGACGCTGTTGCTGCCCTTGCATGACTTTGTACACTGCTGCACCTACGGTTGATGTATAAGCTGTAGCCCCATTGCTCCATCTACATTGCTGCTGTGCCTACTAGCAACCGCAGAAAGTGCAGCAGTGCTGCAATGATTTGAATGCATATGCTTGGAAACAGCTGCTGCACAGCTTTCCTTTGATCATGGCCAATGTGAACCTTTCACCAGCTTGCCAGCTTTCTGCTTCACAGCATGCATACCAGCTACACCATGCAACTGCAAAGACACAGTACACCTGCTCCCTTTCAGCGATGCCAGCATTAAGCTTGTCAGCATTGCCGTTTGCCCTGCCGTTCAATTCTGGTGTCCTTGATGGGCGCCTTGTACTACCGCCAAGCTTGCACTCTGCACCAGCAAGGCCTATCTGAGGTCATCAAGTCACTGAAATGCTGAATGTGTACAAGCTTGTGACAAGGCCATGGTCACCGACTATGCCACAGATAATGCTGGAGCACATCAACAATCTGACATCAATTGTGCTCGCAAGCACTGCATGAGTTCTGCAGTCAACAGCCCAGGTGCAGCTTCAGTATCATCTTGATGTGTTTATCAGCTGTTATCAATAATGAATCTGTCAGCTCACATGTACATCCATTGTCAGCTGTGCAGTCAGCTTGATTTTATGTCGCCTGACAACAAGCCTCTTGGCCACCATGCAGGCACCGCAGATTTCCGTTAAGCTAGAGTCAAAAGATGGCCAGGAAGTGTACGCATCCTCCATTGTCAACAGCATCTCATCGTCCTGGTCACATCCCAAGATCATGCTGACCAGCAATGCTATGGATGCCTCAGCACAGCTCACGCTGTACATCAGTGGGCAAGCTGATGTGGCAGTGCGCCTGGTGTCCCTGTTCCCTGCTGCAAACGTCAAGGGGGAACTGCTGCAGCCATTCAGACAAGATCTCTTGCAGTACCTCAAGGATTTGCAGCCCAGGTATGACTGTTCACAAGCTGAACTGACAACATCAATCAGCTCATGGCGCCTATATCAGTCGCTCTGCTAAACGTGCTTCTTTGGCGCATGTCCTGTTGCCAACCATGCTGCGCCGAAATGGGCAGCTTAGATGATTGCAGTTAGATTGTGGTACGTGTGCGATACGACAGTACAAACACTGCCATGTCGAGCAGCAGAACGTTTCAAGAGCCGTATATTGTATGACATAGAACAGCGAGCATGATGCCTGGTAACTCTTGAGCAAGTCTGTTTGACATCAGGCAGTTTGTGTTCACGACTGAGTGGGGTCAAGCTTAGTCACAAAGATGCCATTTGCTGTCAGAATCGATGTTACCTCTGCCTATACATCATCACAGGTCATAAAAGCCCTAAATTCAGCGCCAGCAAACCTCGCACAATACAATCCAAGGTTGTTCTAAGCATTCTGCCAACAGAAAGCTTGTTGCTACTCAAGGTGCTGCAGGCAAATGTGCTGCCGAGCTTTGGGAGCATCTCTGACCACTCTTGATGTCATTCCTGATGTTCTTCTATCTGTGGCCCAGAAAGTATGTTACCGCTCACACCCAATACCATTTTGACACCAATAGCTGTTCTTCATTGTTGCAATTGGCTGCTGCAGGTACATAAGGATGCCAGGAGGTTGCTATGTGGAAGGTGTGCGACTAGCCACAGCTGCCTGGTGGAAGCCCTCTGTGGGGCCTTTCTGGGAGCGCCCTGGCCATTTCAACAGCCCTTGGCACTACTGGAGCACTGATGGTGCTGCTCCTGCCATTGTTGCCGTGCCTCCTGCTGCTGCTGCTGCTGCGGCTTGCTGCATTACGTGACTGCCGCTGATGCTTGTCAATGCTGCATCTAGTATCTGCTGCTCCTGCCCTTGACAATGTGGTAGGCTGTTGCTGGTAGTGTCAAGCAATGTGGTGGTTTCAACAGCTGGACCAGCAACACTGTTGCAAAAATTCTTTACTGCACCATAATTTGCTTTGGCTGTACTGGCACATTGACATATGCAGCGTGATCCCGGCATGCTTGCAAAGTTGTCTGTCCCTATTGCGACACCTGGTTCCCATGACGATGCAGGTTTGGGGGTGTTTGAATACTTCCAGCTGGCAGAGACTTTAGGAGCTGAGCCTGTGTGGGTAATCAACAATGGCATTGCGCATGAGGACAGCATCCCTGCAGCTCACGTCTGGCCCCTTGTTCAGGTACATTTCTGCACTTGGTTTTGCATGAGCGTGGCTTCTTTGTTGACTTCTTGCTGTGCAACTGTAAGCAGTTTACTTTAGTGTGCTGTCGTACACAAGGCCTGGCACATCCTGGTGAAGAAACTTTGCATATGCTCAAGCAGAACAACCAAGGACAGCTCCTTTATGTTGCTGACAGGCACACTGACAACCAGACCACTTTTAGTATTCCTGTAATTAGCGTGTATTGAATTTACTACAGCATTCTGCTGAAGATGAACTACCTGTCATATTGCTGTGCAGGATGCCCTTGACCTCATTGAGTTTGCAACGGGTCCAGCAGACTCAGAGTGGGGGAGTGTTCGCAACAAGATGGGGCGGTCCAAGCCCTGGGACCTCAACTACTTTGCCATTGGCAATGAGGTCAGTCCTGAAACCTTTGCAGGTCTGTAGCAGGCTGCTTTTTGACTTTTGACAGAAGTATGCTCATTGTGTCCTGGCATCTGAGCTGAACAAGGAATCAAAGCTTGATGCTTTTGGTGTATTTAGTGTGAAGAATCTCAAAACGGACTTTAGCTTCCTGTGGCATCTGAGCAGCCTTGATCTCAGTCAAGTTACAAAGCTGAAGGGACTGACTGTCCATGCTGTCATGCATGCCTGCTTACTGCTATCGCCAACGCCACGGCTGGCACCGCTGACCCCACTGCCACCGCTGCCACTGCTGCCACCGCTGCCACCGCTGCCACTGCTGCCACCGCTGCCACCGCTGCCACTGCTGCCACTGCTGTTGCATCACAACAACTGGTACTAGCTGATCAGAAGATGATCTGGTGTGCAGGATTGTGGGAAGCCATGGTACAATGAGAACTACATTGCCTTCTTCACAGCCATCCGTGCCAAGTATCCCCACATGCGCCTCATATCCAATTGCGACATGGAGGATCATGCACCCACAGATCTGTATGATTGGCACATGTACTCAGACAGCCAGAACATGTTTGACAGGCGGCATGACTTTGATAATGTGGCAAACATTCAAGATAAGCAGATCTTTGCCTCAGAGTATGCTGTGGTCAACGACCCCATTGGTTCTACGATAGCGTTTCCCGGCAATGCAAGGGTAAGCTGTTGCATATGTCTTGCTGATGACCGAGGCAATATGCATTGGTTACTCAGCAGTGCTGCACCATGCTGTATATTTTTGCTGTGGTATGGCATGCTGTGCTGCACCATGCTGTGCTGCGCTGTGCTGTGCTGTGCTGTGCTGTGCACTCTGCTTTCGTTGGTGTTGTGCACTCAGCACAGCACAGCATGTTGCTACACATTCGAACAGCGGGCAACTTCACGTACCATGGGGAGGTGTATGAAGTTGCCTGCTGTTCAGTTGTGTAGTGACATGCTATGCTGTGCTGTTGCCATACAAGGCGACTTGCAGTTCACAGCAGTCTCACCGCACCTCATGTCATGCTGTAGGCTGCAATTGCTGAGGCTGCTTTCATGACTGGGCTAGAAAGGTGAGCACAAAGGCAATTGACTCAGTGTGAACATGAGTTGGATCGCAGTGACATGGCTGAGACTACTGTATTGTCAAAGTTTGCATAGCTTGCTGTTCACATAGCTTTGTCTGTCGGGTATTCTGCTGCTGCCAAAAATTCAATGCTTTGATGGAATGAAGGCAGCAGCATCTTGACACCATAGTTATGTTGCGAACACTTCATGTAGTAGGGTAGCAGCAAGACAGCTGCAGGAGTTGTAGCGTGGGACAGATGATAGAAACCAAAGAGACTCTAACATGTGCAGACCTGTCATGCCACGCCATTTGTAAGCACTCAATGAAGGACATCACTTTTTTCTGCCAGCTTGGGGGTAAGTAGCTCATGATGTCAGCTGGCAATGCAACAAGCACAGTGGTGTAACGGCCAAGACGTTGACATGTTCACCCTTACAAGGTCCACATGCTGGCAATTGTCTCAGCTACAGCCAATATCACAGCTACAACCGACAGCACAGAGCAGCACAGCTGTTGTCCCCTATTTTTGAGCATATTGCTGGGCATTGATGCCACTCAAGTGACCCACTTCCTGGCCGCCTTTGAATGTCAAGGTCCACATGCTTGACCTGCAGGAACTCTGGGCAGGTGGCAATGGCTGCATTTGCCCCTCTGTTCTCCCATTGGAATGACCGGGTGTGGCCCCACAACCTCATCATCTTCAACAACCACAAGTGTGTGCCTACATTGCCTGTCTTCATGCTGCGTGGCTCCCTGCTTGCAGCCCTATGTTCCCTGCATGCAGTCATGGCTCTTGGTCTGGAAGCCAAGCTTCATGTGTGCAGCGAGCATTCCCCCTGGCTCATCTTTACATCAGCTAACACTGACACTCACTATAAACAGGATTGTGCCCTTTCTCAGTCTGGCCTTGCTGGTCAAAATCTGCACATGTACATGCCTAAATGCAAGTTCATGTCATTTGACATGCATGGATAGATGTATACGCGGATTCGTGCCCGATGTTACGTATAGATCACCTGTATATATGTATATGTGTAAAGTTGTATATATGTGTGTATATGTGAAATTGAGCTGCACTCATGCCATGGGCCTTTGGATGTCTTGACCACTGGCTGGCAAGCTTTCACAGTTGCAGAAAGCAGTTATTAGTCAAAGTCTGTGATGCACATGCAGGTCGTTTGGCACAGTCTCTTACTATGTACAGAAGCTGTTCTCGCAGCATCAAGGAGTGCGATACATTGACACCCATGTGTCAACGTTTGATGGGGACGCCCGTGATCACGGCATTGCAGCCTCTGCCAGCTGTCAAGATGAGGCTTGCAGTAAGGTGGCCTTCAAGGTGGGCCATCTGCCTCCCCCGTGACCCCCCTATTCCTCGTCCCTTCAGCCCCCCTCTGCTTGTCCCTGTTTGTTCCACTATCTGTTCCTCTCACACTTGCTGTTGTGGTGCTGTAAGACGTGACCTCACATTCCAGGTGCAGTACTTAGGACCTCAGCTCCTCATGGCAGCAGCTTCATGGCAGCAGTATTTAGGCTGCACAGTCTGAAATTGCATGTACCCAACAGCATGCTGCCTGCAGCACTGCATACCTGCCACATCCCTGAGCCCTATGGCTCTGCATGCCTGTACTTGTAAATTTTGCACAACAGAGCAAGACCAGTCTGCACATGTGCCCTGTCTCATGCCCACAATGGCAATATGACACCATCGTGCAGCTGTTGAGTCTTGAGTTGTCACTACGTCACTGCCTGGAAGCTTGTGCAAATCGCCATTGCTGCCATCCTAGTGACCAAGGCTTCTGTGGCATGCAAGGCATCTCAAGTGTAGCTGGCTGCATTTGCAGATGGTAAACTTCAATAAGGCATCACAGACTGTTGAGGTTGAGGTGAAGCATCTTGTGGGGACACCTGAGTCCATGACTGTCAGCACTCTCAACAGCACAGATGGCAGTGCTGAAAACAGCTTTGAGGAACCCCTTCTGGTGAGTGACAAGTGATTGGCTGTGAATCAGGCAGCATCACCTTCTGTGCATGCTGTATATGNGTCATGCGGGCTTGAGCAACAGCACGGGCCTCTGCCTCCAGGCGTTTCCGAGCCTCTGCTTCTTGCTGAGCTTCCAACTGAGCCTGATTTGCTTGAGTTTTGTACTGCAATGCCTGCACAGCAACAGATCTGAGTGAACTATGCTATCGGTACGGCAACACAGCCCAAGTGAGTGTTCAGGGACCTAGATACAAGGCATGCAGGGCTAGTCACACAAAGCTGCACAGGTACAGACAGCTCCAATTCTTACAGCACTTGCCAGCCAGGGCTAGGTGTGTACGCAGCAAGTCTATGTTCAGTGCATACGTCGCTGCTGAGCAAGCTGGTGTGAGCGGGAGTGGTCAAGTGATGAACATCAGATGAGCCAACATCATACTTTGCATGTAATAGACTTGCAGCATGCAGGTGCACCTGTTCTTGGTATTGCTGGACTTGGGCTTGTGCGGCTCTGAGCTGAGCTTGCATGAGGGCCTGCTGAGCTCGCAGTTGCTGCTGCATTGTCATCTGCATGTGTCGCTGGTACTGTAGCTGCATTTGCTGCAGCCAAACAAGCCAATATAGGCCAGTGAGGCATGACAATACAAAGCCTGCTGAATTGCACCCAAAGCCTTGCATGCGTTTGCGACTTGTCAGCAGCCACAAGTATGCTGTCATTGAATGTCTTTTGACCAAGCAGAATAGGGTTTGCGTCCGTAAACTGTGCTTAGCACGTGGAGACATACAGTGGACGATATACTGCAACTGACATGAGGCAGGAGGGCTTGTAGGGCTGCAGGTCTAACCTGCTGCATTGCCAGGGTCTGCTGCTGCATGCGGGCTGCCATGTCCTCACTGTTGAAGCCCATGCCTGGTAGGGAAAGCTGCGCAGCATTTCCTGCAATGCAGCACCATGCTCAGACCTGCCTGAGCGGCGCAGCTCACAAGGCACAAGTGCATGAGGTTGTGCTTTGCAAGCAGGCATCATCTCAAGTCGTGCCTGCATGCTGTTGCTATTTTGTGAGACTGGGGCATACACCTGGTGAAGCTGCACACAGAGTAATGCTGCTGCAGCAAAGCCAGTAATGAGATGCGGGGTTGTGGAGACAAGCGAGGCCTGACAGCTCCAGTACCTCTGACTTTGAGTAGCTCAAAAGCTATGCAGGAGCAAGATCGATTGACTGCATCTACAGATCAAGTGTCGTGGGTGTGTTGCGCACAAATCCCTACCAGCAGCAAATGCTTGGCTGGGGTTTATTCTGCCCCCAAAACCTGGTTTGCCAGCCAGCAAGGCTGTGCGCTGAGCTAGCATGTGGCCTGCTGCGCCCGCAGAAGCTTGTCCAGCAAGCTTGCTAGTGGCAGGATTGCTGATGTTGGGGGTGAAATTGGTCTGAGGGCGAATTGCATGGGTGTCGTAGTGCTTAGCAGGGTTTGCAAAAGACACGACCAGCTTACTGCCCATGAACTCCTGATCAGTCTCATCAACAGCACGATACGCTCTGCAGCCAGCCACCATTTTGCCATGATATTTGTATTGTTCATGTGGGTGTCACTACACCTGGCCAGCTGATCACAGCAGAACAGCACTGACAGTGAAGTCATGCAACAGGCTAGCAAGGCTGACAAATACGACTTGCCCAGCACCAGACAGAGATGTAACAAGAACGCCTGTTGCACTACACTGAACAAGGCAAGCCTTTGCCAAGCATACCGAGGCCAGCCTCAACAGATCAAAAGAAACCACAGCAAGCAAGGTATGCAGAGGAAAGATTAGCTGCAGCAGAATGACTGCAGCATGTGGAGACATAAAAAGGGCAACATGCAGCAGGCCATGACACAAGATAATCAACATTGACTAAAAGTTTCTGGCAGCCTGCAAAGAAAACTTACGCGTCTGCAAAAATGCTCTGCCTGAATTCTACAAATGCAAAGCCCTTGCTGTTTCCTGTCTGTTTGTTCCTGGGAAGATGGCACTCACTCACAGGCCCAAACTTCTCAAAAAGTTGCTTAAGAGCAGCAGTGTCAGAAAAGCCCTGTCGACATCAGGAGGTGTAGGTCAGGGGGCTATCCTAAACCAACTTAAAGCTCCCTACATGGACTCTCACAAAGCGACAACCTTCGTTGCAAGCACGAGAGAGAATGAAAACGGTGTACAGCCACCCGCACTTGCAAGATAATTTCAGTGAAATAATGTAAATGCATATCTGCAATCAGGGGAAACAAACACAGGGGTCGTCACAGGGGGCGATTGCGTTGAATAAACTTTGGATGCCCATGACAAATTGATACACACCCATGTCCAAGAAAACTGGACAGGCAAATAAGTATATAATCCAACATCTGTAAGTGTATGGCTTACAGGTGTGAGGTTGGTGATGTACAGCACGCGGGAGTAGAGGCCAGCAACTGTGCGTGGATGAGCCCACTCTGCCCGCAAAAGCTTGATTTGCTGCCAGCGCCCATTGGCCTGGATCGTCAAGCCTTCCTGCATAGGCCATATTCATGCTTGACTTCATTGCCATATATACAAGCAGCAAAGTAAGGGCGGAAACGTATGATGGCGCTCACCGCTTATGTCTGGAGCATTGACAGCTGAGAGTTTGAGATTTGGCATTTACATCTCATAGCAAGCAGACATGCAATGGCAGATGACGGGTGTCATATGCTGAATGCAGGTTTGCTGAAAATGCAGCCAGTCTGTCAGTTGGTCAACCTGTAGCGTGCATGACACTGCATAAGACAGAAAGCAAAGCAGATACAGACATACCTTCCTGCGGAAGTCTGGTCGCATCTCTGCTTCTATCTTGTCCATGCCCTCTTTGCATTTCAGGGCACCATTTGGCACACTGTACTCTACAAAAGCGTAGCCCTGCACACATTGTCAAGACGGGTTTTGACATCTTTTGCTGACATGTTCCTTGCGCTCAATCCATTGCATTGGCAAGCTGCAAATGTTGCAGCTGCATGAAACATCCTGCTGACTGCAGCCAAACATGCATTTGTGCTGTATGGCAAATTTGCCTGGGTTTGGCAGCAAACCTTGTTTTGCCCTTTGTAGCTACGCATGACCAAGCATCTTTCCACCGGGCCATATTCCTCCATTTTGGTTCTCAAACTGGCGTCTGTTGACCACTCCTCTGTGATGTTGCCAATGAAGAGCTGGACTTGAGGGTGGCTGGTATCAAACTGCAGCTTGTCATCCCCAATTTGTAGAGGTGGATCTGCCTCTTTCAGCTGTTTGACAATACTGATGGCGATCTTGCTGACATCCATCTCTGGCTTGTCTGCAGCTTCTGACAAACTGCCTGATGCTGCGATCAGCTCTGGAGGCTGAAGGCGGACATATGCTACCCGCTTGTCCAAGAATTTGACGCTATCAAACGCGACGCTTTTCACAGCCAAATTCGCGTTTTCCAGGACTTGGCGTACTGTTTGCTCTGTGACTTCATCGTCCGTGGGAATGTTCTTGACCTGCAGAAGATAAAAAAATTGATGATCTGGTGATGACAAGTACAGCTCAAAACATTTCGCAGCCAGGTGGAGCAAAGGACCTTAAACAGCGGTGCTGGCTTCCACTCTTGCAAAACAGGTGTCAAATCCCACTCGTCTGCTGATGATCCATCTGCCCGCAGAGCAGAGCCATTTTGCTGGACAACAGTGCTATCCACTGCCTGTGCTGTATCAACTGCAGCAGCTGCGTCCACTGTGACATCTTCATCAGCAGCCCCGGCCTGCAGAACGACGACAAAGTTTGCAGGCACATGACAGATCGTGGATAGCCAAAATTCAATCTACATACGAGAGGCAGACCTCTCCATAGCTGTTGTCAGCGCGATGTCCCGCTTCATCTCGCTCTTCGTCATAGGCGACGTCCTCCTCGTTGTTCGCTTCTTCAGCGGGTTCTTCAACATGTTCCAATGATGTGACCTCTGCCGCATTGGGGCTTCGTCCCTCATCCTCGCCTTCTGCGGCAGTGTCTGCTGCAGGAACCGAAGACATACTGAAGTCGTGCTTGTTGAAGGCTTCAGCCAGCGACGAACACTCGCAGTGGTGCTGTCTACGCCATTACGCAGACAGAAGCAGACTTATAGTTATATATGCCAAGGCGTGCCGCGTTTGCGTATGTCGTTAGCTCGTCGAAGAAATGTATGATCTTTGGTTTTGGTTGTTTCGTTTTTCAGACGAGGGTGCAGGCAATTGCAAGGAACTTTCGGAAAGATTGCACTGCAGACAGGATTGCTTGCTCTTGTGCACGTCTACCGGTTTCCTAAACTGTCGTCCGCATGCCGACTGCAAGAATCAGGGTGAGAGTCTAGCACAAGCGAGTGATCTCGGCCGTGCTTGCAATCAGGTATGCTGAAGTGCTCAATGTTTATACACGTGCTATTTGTGCTTCGCATACGCCCACTGTTGCTTGCGATCTTCTAGAGGCAATACAAAACGCCAGCCGTACTCGCTGATAGTCCCATTGCATCATGCAGAACAAGGGCACAGTCCCTTTCCGCCTCAAATGAGGGAGTAGTGGATCTGGTACCGTTGATCACCATAGGTCCAATATGGTGGTCGGCATTGAACTGGCAGTGGCTATGCGTGCTAAGGGAGGCTCAAACTTCCTACTGCAGAGGTACAAGCACAACTTCTTGCCTTTTTGCAATATGTGATGCAATCCCTATCTTGTTATGCTTTGCAGTTGGGGCATTGGCGCCAAGATGGCGAATGATAGCATGCATTCAGCAGCTACAGTGCTAGCCGAGTATGCAAGCAGCGGTGGTCAAGGTGATGTTGACAAGTGAGGATCGTTACCTTGCCAACCTGCTTGGCTTCATTGTCTCAGCCATGCCTCAAGCTGTGCATGCATGTACAAACAATGCACACTGCAGGATGTTCACAACAAAACTACTTGGGGTTGCATGCAGGACTGGAGACACAGCTCCCAACTTTGCATATGGTGATCTGTTGGTGGGAGACAGCAGGTACAGCATTCATTTCCAGTATTATTCTCAATTGCTCATCATGCACTGCTGGCGGAAAGCACATTGTCACACTGATGCTGTGTGTTGTCTGTGCGGAGCAGCCTGCCTTTTGCATGTCATGATGCATCACTGATCAGACACCTGATGCTCTATGCTGTTTGTGCCAAGCACCTGTGGCTGGCTTGCAGGTACAGGGTGGTGTACCGTCTGGTCAACACTGTGTACATCATGGCAGTAGCGTCTGCTGCAGCAAACGTGTTCGCTCTCATGAAGCTAGTGGATGCACTCACCGTGATTGCCACCTTGGCCAGCCGTGGCGTCGAGGTCACACCTGAGAAGCTGAGTAGGCGCTACCCTGAAGTAGGTCTGCTGTGAAGCCAGCAAACACTCACAGCAATGTTGTACAGGCTGCCACTGGTTTGGCTGCACCAAATTTAGCACGTATTGCTGTGCCACAAGCGCTGACAGCACTACTACATGTTGTTCTGGTTGCTGATGTTATGTGCACCAGCCAACTTCAGTGCAGGTGTGCAAAGCTGAGCTTGCACGGGTCAGATTTGCAAATGCGACCCTAATGCAGCCACGGGGTCAGCAAATCACCCTAAACAACGTCATGATATGCATCAGAAGGAGACCTTGCTCTCTGCCTTGCATGTGCACTGCTCTGCAGATGCATACACCCCTACAGCAGAGCATTGTGTGCCGTAGCGCCTTGCGCTGCCACCATGTTATGTTGCATAAATCACACTGTGGGCAGCTGGGCCAGACTTTGTCCCGGAGGTGGGACAGAACAGCCTTCACAGTGGCGAGTCAAGCTTGCCGCACAGCTTCGCAGCTGTCAACAAACACACCTGCACCTCAATTGCCAATGCACTGCAATGCAACAGTACCCTCACAAATACTGAAGCTGTGGTGTATGCCTGTGTCCTGCTGCACCGTGCACATCAGGGTTACGGGCCTGCACTGCACAGCTTGCTGCCATGCTGTGAGTTGGTGCCTTGTGGATGCAGTTGTACACGGCTGTCAGGCATGCTGTGAGCAGCGGAGGCAGTGCTGATGTGAGCGGCATCCTGACCGAGTCAGACACCAGCTTGGCAGCCAAGCTGACCACCATCAGCGCCCAAACAGTTGACCCTGTGAAGGGTGCCAAGTCCTTCACAGCTCGCCTGACAGGCTTAGGCAGGAAGACTGGCACGGCCACCCCAGATGCAAGCGTCACGCCCAGGCCCAGTATCAGCCAGCGGTGAGCTGTTGCGCTGTCGTGGCTGTTGAATAGGTGCTACATAGCTGTGCTGTGCTGCTTGAGCATTGCCTGGGTGGACAACAGCCTGTTTCAAACCTTTCAGCATGCCCAGAAATCGCAGGTAACACCGTCTTCTGCTATCAATGATCGATGTGCAAGCCATCAGTCCTGCAGTGCAGAGGGACAGACAACAACAGACTCCACAAGCAATGTGTTAGCTGGTGTGCGAGCCCTGTGCTGCAGTCAATATCCTACTTGACAAGGGGTGGGCATTTGCAGGACAGTTGAAGAAGCAGAAGACCCAATGAGCAGAATGGAGTTCCAGCTGCCCCCTGAGGCCCTGGTGCCCCTGCCAGGCTCCACCCCNCTGATGAATAGCTGTTTCTGCAGCTTTGTTTGCTCCTTGCAGCAACACCGGCCTGGTCAACGAAAAAGTACGCCTGTGGACAGGACCACTGCCAGTAGAGGCTTGCCGCAGGCTGGTGTCATAGACACCTTGCAGAGTCATGTCTGCTGAGCCTGTGCCAAGGCTTTGCTGAGAGGTCATTTGCTGGTCTGCACCAATGGTGTCCATGCTACTGTATGCACTGCTGCTGTCTAAAGGTGTTTCCTTGAGACTGGACTGCTGCTGGTGCAGCTGTGATGCACTCCTGCTGAAGCTGTGCTGTGCAGCTGTTTGNGTGCAGAGGACAGCGCATAACACATGCTGTGCTATGACACAAAAACAGCTACACTGTGCGGCTGTTCTTGCACGTGTGCCATGCAGTCCAGAACAGACCATGTAGTCTATAATTTCACAAACAGCGCGAGCGCTATACAGCAAGCGTCAAAAGTCTTTCTGGGGCATGTGTACACTTGACAAGTATACACCGGCCTGCCGGATGGTATTAGGTGAACCCTGAACTCTTGGTTGCTTACCTCAGCATTTACATACAGTGACAATGCCTGGTCCTGCACATTCGCACTGCCCTGAAACGCCAACATGTGATTCCTGATAGCCTCTTCCTCTTCGTCTGCCAGCTCTCTACGGCCCTCAGACACGTCCTGCTTCATCTGTTGATATGATGGCAGGCTCAGTGTAGCTGTTGCAGGCTCAGCAGTGACTGGTTGCTGCACACGCCGCCTGCTTCGTCTTTTGGCAGTCAGCTTCCCATCTGCCGCTTGGCCGGCGATCTCAGCACCTTTGCTCTGAGAGTCTGGGCCCTGAGCAGTTTTGCCCTGTCCCTTGACTGGCCTGCTGTTGGAGTTGAACACCTTTTTGCTGATCTGACCTTGTTCTGGTGCTGGTGCTGGTGCAGCAGCAGCAGGAGCTACTGACTTTGGCTTTGGTATGCTGGCTTCTGCAATGTTGTTGCTGCTTGGCTGGGCAGTTGCAGGCGATTGCGCAGGCAAGGGCTGTTGTGAGGGCTTGAGGGAAACCGTCACAGCTGGCTTTGTNAGCCTGGACTGCACAACACTGATGCACAGTCCACAACACAGTGAGTGCGTGATGTCGACATGTGGCTGAGGGTACTGGCATGCGTTGCAGTGNCTGCTAGCTGGCTGTTGTCTTGCACCTGCGCCCTGCTGTCAAACTCTGTTGACCTGTGGATGTACATGCGTGCAAATACAGCCAGGGACACTGCTCCAGCATATGGTGTATTTTTTGCTTTGTGNCCAACCAACCAACCAACCAATCAATCAATTCCGTGCATCATTCAGTCAGGCAATCAGAATGAAAAGGGCACTGTGGCTGCAGGCGCACTTCACTCGAACCAACCTGTCAGGAGACTTGGCCACAGACCAGGCACGCNCCTTTGCAGTCAGCGTGTTTCCTGCTGCATCTGGTAGTAGCAATAATCATCAATGAGGCTCTGCATCCTGTCTGCAGCAGCATCAAATTGCATGCCAAACAAACACATGTTTGCATACATGCCTGGCAGGGTCTTGCTTGGCTGAGTCTTGCCTGCTGGGCGCCTGCTCAGCTGGCACGGAGGCATCATATGTCACTTGCATGTCTGTAAGAGCCAATAAGAGGTGGTAGGTTGCCAAGTCCATGTCCTGCAGTAGTTGTTGTGACGCGTAACCCTATGCTTGTATGCATACGTGACGACAGCAAGTCAGTGCAGTGCTGTATATACTGCTTATCTGCAGTACATGCTGAGGAGAAACACAGCGAGTATCACAACTCATGCTGGTAGCATCAAGGGCGCTGGTTTGGTATCAATACCACCAAAGTGCTGTGCACTGACTTGTCCTGCTGTGCAGACCCTCTGTGAAGAGACAAACGGTGAGGCCATCATCACCACTGGAGTAGGGCAGCATCAAATGTGGGCGGCGCAGTGGTACCAGTACAACCAGCCCAGGCGATGGGCCTCTTCAGGGGGGTTGGGCTCCATGGGCTTTGGGCTACCCGCTGCTTTGGGGGCTGCAGTCGCGTACGATGGCACAGACTCAGGAAGAGAAAAGAGGGTGAGCTACTTGCAAGCTGGTATAGCTGATATAGGTTTGCTTGCATGCGCATTGATGCTGCAAACACAGCCAAGATACGATCCAGGTACGTGTGCTGCAGCGGTACACGAGGTTGCAGACTGAGGGGTCACAAGTCAAAATATTTTGCTTGCACACACACGATGAAGCTGATGCAGTCTGCATGTTTGGTAGCTAATACTATGCAGCATGGGCATGTGCTTTGGCCAGCATGCTGCTGTGGTGGCTGTGTAAGGTACCATGGCACAAACTTCATTCACAGTGAGGCGTTGATCATAGGAAACAGCTTTGTAATGTTGTACAACAGTGATTTGTGCGGCTGAGCCGCGCAAGCCCTGCTCTGCTTTAGACCACTCACTTGTGTGTCACTGTAATTTTGGTCAGTGAGTTGGCCAATGCTAAGCTGCCTCTGCTGCGACTGCTGGTTATTGGTGAGCTTTGCTATCTGCCCTGAGCTTTCACAGCAGACAGGCGTTGCAACATCCGTGCGCCATATGACTGCACCCTGCTGTATCTTGTAATGCAGCACATGATCAGGCCAGCTTGCTTGTCTTACTGTGTTTATACTGTACGTGGGGTAGTTCAGTGGCAAGGCTATTCTGCCAAGTCATCTAGGTTGTGCAAGTCAAAGTGTTGTAAGGCCAAGCTGTTGCAAATATAAGGAGCCGAGGACACCACATACTTGGCCTGTATGCCTGCTGCAGCGTACAGATGTGTGCCCTGCAAAATGACTTCGCCAGGCTGCAAGCAAGCTTATTGCGAGTGGCGTGTGGTTAGGTATGCCAAGCTCAGGGAACACATATGACAATTGACAACACATCCAGTATATGGTTTGACCGTGGGGTGTGGCTGCAGATGGTGGTGGATATTGATGGAGATGGCAGCTTCCTCATGAACTGCCAAGAGCTGGCCACCGCCTTCATTGAAAAGCTGGATGTGAAGATGTTCATCTTGAATAATCAGCATTTGGGCATGGTGGTGCAATGGGAGGACCGCTTCTACAAGAGAAATAGAGCGCACACCTACTTAGGCCATCGGGTATGCCCTGGGCTCAGTCAGTACACAGCTGCATGCAATGCTGTGATGTGGGTCTGTGGTGTGCGCTCATGCTCAGCAGCTCAAATAGACTCAAGGTGGCTTGTATCACTCAGGCTGTGTAGAAGCATGTACTCATGTTGGTGGAAATGCAGCACTGCAGGGTGCATTCAGGGTTGCTGAATTGCGTTGCAATGCAGATCAGACAGTGTGTATTGGCTGACATGCTTGCGCAACATGACTGAGCGTGCTCACCCTGCCTGTGCTGTGTTACGTTGAAAGGGAAGTCTTGATGCACAGAGTGGGCAATGGCTACTCAATGTTGCCATTGCACGCATCAGCATATATGTTCCTGACCCGGACTATTCAGGGTGCTCATTGTGGACTGCTGGGACACTGGTTGCAATGACATCTACTGCAATCCACCTTCAGCCCTATGCATTGTCACATCCACAGGACATGCCTCATGAATACTTAGCATTGGTTTGGTTCGGTTCTGAAAGTTGCCATGGTTGTTTGTTGTCAGGGTATGAGTATCAGCATATCTGAACACATATCTGTGTGGCACGAGTCTGTCGTGCAGAGTTGCCAGTTGGTGCCAACACTTGATGATATGTTGCTTGAACAACCTGTCTCATGCATGCAGGATGCAGAGTACCATCTGACAAAGGAGGTGAAAGACATCTACCCAGACTTTGTTAAGATGGCTGAGTCTTTCAGTGTACCAGCCAAACGTGTCTTGCGACCTGAGGAACTTAGACCAGCAATTAGGTATGCACTAGCTCAAGCACAGATGACTGGGGCTGTTGATGCATGTGCTTAAGGCACCAGTAGACTCTGCAACAGCACTGGGTAGCAAGACAAATAGAATGCATTATTTGCAGATAACAGCATGCTGAAGAAGTCTGTCTTGAGCACGCTGGGCATGAGGGTGGCGGCAGATTAGACAACAACTATCTAGCTGCTGCTGCTTGTGCACTGACTTGACTGCAATGTTGCCCTGCTTGCTGGCGCTAGTCTGCTTTGTGTCATGTCAGCTGCAGTGATGTGTCAATGCAATGCTGGCCATATTTACCTCATGAGCATCATGCTGTTTAGCTGAAATGTGGCTGCATAGTTTTTGGACATAGCAAGGTATTATCTTTCATTGCATATTGATGTTGGCACTGCTAACACCTTCACTGGACAATGACAGGCATGAGAATGTGCATGTGAAATGTGCAGGGAAATGCTTGAGACACCCGGACCATACCTGCTAGATGTCATGGTGCCCCACATTGAGCATGTGCTTCCTATGATTCCTGGTGGCGGCTCATACAAAGACATTATTACCTCTGGCGATGGCAGCATTGTATACTAGGTTGTTGTAATCTAGCACCGCTGTGCTGTCAATACAAAAGTCGGTTACACCTAGAGTGTGTCTGTATCAGTTGCCATGGCTTTGATGATGACAATGTTCACCCTTGTTTATCATTCATGGTGACCGTGTATGTGTTGACTCGTGGGATATCAGCTATGCTGTGATTAGTGATCCGGCTGTACACCCAGTGAGTTTAGCTTCTTGAAACATGTCAGTCTCTGCGTGCATGCTGTAATCTGCCTAGGGGTTCACAGGTCGTTCTGTAAACAGCACCTTACTCTATAGCCTCGTCAAATAGTGTCGCACCTATCAGCTTGGAGACACTGTCATGAACTATACCTGTGTCCCGTTCAGCAAGTCACCGCAAGTTGCAAATACGGTATGTATAATCAAATCGCGTGCAAGCATGTCATCACGTAGCATGCACGAAACCCTGCCAGCTACGCTCGTCACTGTCATGCAGCCCATCGGAAGGTGTCTGAAGCTGCTGCATTGCTGTGCATTGGTGATTTTTCAGGTGGCAACATTCAGGCCTGGCGTTGCAAATGGTACTTTTGGGATTGTTTACGTGACTCAAATTGCATGCGACAGCTGCAAAGCCTACGGTATTAACTCCGACACCGCGATCTTGCGCATCAACACAGCGAAGCTCAACCGCGTCTCATCCTCATTCTTCAAAGGGGCGCGCCTTAAACGCAATGGCCGGCGTCCCTGTTACTCGTTCTAAGCCGCAGCTTGGCGTCGGTGCACTGTCAATCGCTTTTGTGTTCTTGTCGTGGTGCGTGCTTCTGGCCGGCCTGGCGGCAGTACAGCACCGATGTAAGCTCATTTTGTGGGATCTGCTGGTGTAAGAACGCATATGTTCTGTGTTCCTCTCATCGGCGAGTGTTGGCTGCAGCAAATGATCGTAACTTTCTTGAGTTTGAGTGGTGGATAATTGGTTTCGATTTCCTTCTTGTCCTACTGGGCGCGCTCGAGCTNGAAATTGGCGCTTGTCAGTGAGGACAACCGTGCGAATGGCAACGCTGGTAGCGTTTCATGCTGCCTTGGCTCCTGTGGAGAAGCCGTTTTGTAATCGTCTTATACACATCTTTCGTGAGAGCATGCGCGAGCTACTGCCATGGAATACTGCTGGTAGAGAATTTATCAGAGACTTTCTGACAACGTCTTGATCTGCTGACCTGTTTGGTATAAAAGGGAAGTGTGTTGAGCCGTAAGGCGGATGGGCGTCTAGGCGTGCGCTTGAAGAAAGAGCAGTGCAGACAAGGAGATAACGGTCTGAAAACAACCCTGCTCCTCTGTAGACTCTGCAAGAAGCGGACAGGAAGTTAAGTACAGGACTTTACTTTAGTTTCAGCAAAGCTTAAACTTGAGGCATAGCAGGGCTGCAAACTACGATACAGGAACGGCGCAGTCGTAGGCGCAAAGCAAGCAAGCATTGCATTGTGTTTGTCTGTAGTTGAAGTCAAAGTCAGTAAGTCAGAGCCCCGAATGTTGGCCAGTTTTTAGGCACCATGCAGTGGGTCACAGCCTCAAGCTGACTGCACAGAAAGTTTGTTCAGGCAGCCAGTTTTAGCCTCTTTTCATGTTCTCGCTGCTGTGGCCCTGTGGCCGGAGTGTGGAGAAAGTGGATAATGTTATCTAAAGCTGATCTATTTTCCCACAGGTCCAGGGCAGCCGTCACCTTCGCTCACCAGGTTGATGTTGTGTCAAACAGCCAGCAAGTTGACCTCTGCTTTTCACAACGTTTCGGTGCAAAGACTGTGCTGTGGTATGAGGCTTTGCGCAAGCGTTACAACGGCTTTGCGTGGCGGACAATCCGTTCGCAACAAGGTATGCCGGTCAACTTGGCGTGCCAGGAAGTGCAGGTACGTTTGTTGCGACTTGCGCTCACACGCCGGGCCGGAATGTGCAGGTTTTGGTTTCGTAAAAAGACTTTGTCTCCAAGCTGTAATGTGACAAGTCTGTTGCTTGTGATATGGAGAACCAGCTAGAGAGCTGGCCTACGGCTGCGTGTACCGCCTGTCAAGTTCACGTGTTCTGAATGACTAATTCTCACTGTCTGGACAGAAATGCTGTCTCCGTGCTCAAAGTTCATCATATGTCATAACATTGTAACAAGGCACGCTGTCGTTGCGTGGATTTCATGGTTCATCCACACCTCTGAGTCAAAGATTATCCTGATCTAACAAAGTCCTGATGCAACGAAGGTCTGGCTTCTGGACGTGATTTATACCAGGTCGCTTCTGTTCTGAGCATTCAGTCAACCTCAATTGGGTTTTCCCGTCACTTCAGTACACGCTTGACTGGAATCAAGCAGTTCAACCTCATCACGCTTTTGAAACCAGCTGCACACATGTGGCAACATCACAGACTGACCCGAACCGCTCCACATCCCAAGCACAGTTGTTAGTTTGTTCCTCCTCTTAGAGTACAGGTTCTGGCATATTCAACATCGTGCTTCATGCTGTTGCGTGATATCTAGCTGTGCTGCTGATAAATTTCACGCGATGACAGAGGCAGGCTGAGGGCTGTTCAGCGTCATACAGAGCTAAGCATCAAGCGCGGTCAGCTTGGTACTATCATTGCACTTAAATCACCACTAGACCTCATGCAGCGTCAACAACAGTAGCCTTCTCAGCCAGACCCGGCTGGCAGCATTGTAACATGTGCTGTCATCCGCAATGGTTTTCATACTACGGCACAGCTTGTCCGTAGGGACTGTGAAATCAAAGTCTGACAGCAGCTGGTTCAATTTCCTGCAGCTGGCTGGCAACAAATCCGAAATTTGAGGCACAGCTCGGAGCGCCTAGACTTAGACTTCGACTGCAGACAAGGACAAACTCACTGGGCTTTGGGGTTGTGGAATACACGTGGGGAAGNGACGGCTGTTGGTGCAGGCTGCCATGGCTACTGCTGCCGCTGAGGTGATCTTCATCTTCTACACCTCCTGTCTTGGTGATACTGCTTGCTTCCACACTTCTGCTTCTGCGGCGTCTCATACCATGCTGGGGTCCATCATGGCCATTAGTCAGCTGATTGCTGTCTGTTGCCTGGCCATCTTGCTGCAGCTGGTTCTTGTCTGAGCTGACACCCACATCAGCTGCTGGAATGTCGGGATGCAGCTCTTGGTAGCAGCGCATGTGACAGACTGCGGTGCAGGAGGAGCAGCACCACATGGNCATCTAATGTAGCAGCACAGCAAGCTTCAAATCAGACGCAGTGAGCTGCTGCAGGTGATCGAAGCCAGTCAAAGACAGCTGTAGAAGATGTGACTGAGTGCACTAATCAGACCACAAGAATGGTGGCTCCTGTGACAGNCAATACTGTTCTTCAAGTAGCTTGTCACAGCCGACACTGGGTCATATTTGACCCACCATATTTGACCCACACTTCAATTAGGCACAGGCAGTTGCAACAAGAAGCCCAACAGCAGGGCAGCTCAGCTGTACTTTGGGCATTTGTGAGCAACAAATGCTCTTGTGCAGCAGCATTTGCCGTGGCAGCAGCACCACGAGCGACAGCAATAGTATTAATAGCAGTCAGTCCGGTATCGGCATACCTTTCATGTGCAGTGGTGTTGGCATGCTGATCCAGGCGCCAAGGGCCATCTTGCAATGCCNGGAAATGGAGCCTTGGTGGGGCTAGCAGTGGGTGAAGGGGTAGGCGCCTTTGTGGGGCTTGCAGTTGCAGTTGGGGATGGGGACGGGGATGGAGACGAATGCGGGCAGGTGTAGCTAGCACAAGTCTGCTTGCAGGTGTTGTGGCGGCCACAGCTGATGGGGATCTTGGCCTTCAGTGCAGCTGAACATGTCACACCCTTCATCTCCTTCACAGTCTGAGTCCCTGCACAGCCAGCCCACAGTCAGCATGTCATACTATACAGATGAAAAGGCTGAGGGGTATAAGATGGGCGCTCAGCAAAAGTTTTGCTGCAGCAACAAGACTTTGCTCACAGTGTCCTTCCCCACTGCAGCAAACAAGAGATATTGTTCACTTGTATACAAGTTGCAGCAGGAGCCTTGACTTGACAGTGTGAGCTTCAGCATGAGCATGTACTTCTTGCATTGTTGGTCAGCTTGGCAACGGCTGTTGCTTCTGCAAAGACAATATGCTGCCATGTCAAGTAGACATCGATGAGCACACGTGTAGGATCAAGCACATTGCTTGCAATACCTGAGTCCCACAGCAAGGTACACCAGTAGTCCATGTACTGCTCATAGTTCCTGTTGACAGTGTCAACATGGTACAGGTCATCCTGGACCCTGGCCAAGTTGGCTGCATCATAGGTGCTGTTGCAGGCATAATTGGGCAGCAGCTGGTTTGAGAAGCTTTTGCGGTGGTGAGCATCGCAATAGTTGCAGTACATGCTGCATGAGCAGTTACTGTACGATGGTGAGGGAGCGGGGGTCAAAGTTGGCGTGTGTGTGGGAGTTGCAGCAGGAGTGGAAGTCCTGCTGGAGGTGGGTGTTGGGGTTGTCTTTGGAGTACTTGAGGGTGAAGGAGTGGAGGCGTGAGTGGGGGTTGGTGAAGGAGTGGGGTTTTTGGTAGGGGTGCTGGTGGGTGAAGGAGTTGGGGTCTTTGTAGAAGTGGGGGTGGGTGTAGAGGTGGGAGTGTGGGTAGGAGAGGGTGTGGGAGACGGGGATGGAGATGAGTTTGGGCAGGTGTAGCTGGAGCAAGTCTGCTTGCAGCTGTTGTGGCGGCCACAGCTGACAGGAATCTTGGCTCTTAGCTCAGCTGAGCAAGTGATGCCCTTCACATTCTTCACAGTGTGGGTGCCTGTGAGGGAAGGAAACACATTGCTGCAGCATGTCTTACAATATTGGCATTGAATAGCATAGCATATACATGCAAGAGCAATGGCAGCAGGTGCAGCAAAACTCAAAGGAGGCATTTTGTTTATGTATTGCATCCATGAGGCGTGGCACAGGTGATGGTTTTGTTGGCTGGCCAAAAGCTGTGAAAATCTTCTTTTTCTTTGTGCACGTACAGAAAAACAACACCAACAGCTAATTCACAGCTGTGCTTTGCATATAGAATTCAAGAATTATCACTGGCATGACGTCATAAAGTGGTCCTAGAGTCTGTTGGCTGGACTGCAGCATGGCAGGGGTGCAAAAGTCGGATGTGCTGTAGCCAAAGCTTACTTGAGTCCCACAGAAGGGAACACCAGTAGTCCATGTACTGCTCATAGTTCCTGTTGACGTAGTCCAAATGATACAGGTCATCCTGGCACCTGCCCAAGTTGGCGGCATCGTAAGTGCTGTTGCCAGCATACTTGGTCAGCGAGAATGTGTTCCTATGGTGGGCGTCACAGTAGTTGCAGTACATGCTGCATGAGCAGTTACTGGAAGTAGGCGTCGGAGTAGGAGTGGGGCTCTTGGTTGGTGTAGAGGTGGGAGTGGGTGTGTGTGTAGGGGTGCTGGTAGGTGATGGAGTGGGTGTGTGCGTAGGGGTGTTGGTGGGTGGTGAAGTGGCTGTGTGCGTAGGTGTGCTGGTAGGTGATGGAGTGGGTGTGTGCGTAGGTGATGGAGTGGGTGAGAGTGTAGGTGTGCTGGTTGGTGAAGGAGAGTGTGTTGTGATTGGGGTGCTGGTGGGTGTGGGAGTAGGAGTAGATGTAGGTGCCTTGGTGGGGGTGCTGGTAGGGGAGGGCGTGGGGGTTGGAGTTGATGTGGGTGAAGGCTTGGGAGTCTGAGTAGGGGTGCTGGTGGGTGAAGGTGTGGGAGTTTGGGTGGGAGTTGAAGTGGGTGAAGGCTTGGGAGTCTGAGTAGGGGTGCTGGTGGGTGAAGGGCTAGGACTCTTTGTTGAGGTGGCTGTAGGAGTAGGGCTGCGGGTGCTGGCAGGGGTGGTGGTTGGGGAGGGGGTTGGAGATGGAGACGGGGATGAGTTTGGGCAGGTGTAGCTAGCACAAGTCTGCTTGCAGGTGTTATGCCGGCTGCAACTGATGGGAATTTTGGCCTTCAACTCAGCTGAACATGTGATGCCCTTCACTTCCTTTACTGTTTTGGTGCCTGCAAGCCAGCATCAGCAGTAAGCTATGCATAGGAGAAAGCTTACTCAACTGTCCACTGTGCCTGATGGTACCACACACTGAAACTGTGTCAGTATGGTGCTGTGCAGTGCAATCTGTACAAGCAGCTTGCAGCCACTGCTTAATGATATCCTATCTTGATGAGCTGACATGCTGGCGTCCAATGACCCCCTTGGACTGTGACCAGAAACCCTGCTAAAGACAACGCACATCACAGGTATGTATTACATGTTATCCATGTTTCCACAACTATGCCACTGCAGCCAACAAGGATTGTGCTATGACGCACATATGTTTGGCGAACATGCCTGTTGGCAGGCAGGGTTCAGGATTGTTGTATACCATATCCCTGTAAAGAATGCAATCAAACACCAGCCAATCTATACATGAAATGCAGACAGCAGATTGTCACTGGCGCAAATCATGCTGGTTTGTATGCACTGATCCCAGGTGATGGAATTGGCAGCTTACTTGAATCCCACAGCACAGTACACCAGTAGTCCATGTACTGCTCATAGTTCCTGTTGACGGTGTCAAGATGGTACAGGTCATTCTGGACCCTAGCCAAGTTGGCTTCATCGTAAGTGCTGTTGCAGGCATACTTGGGCAGCAGCTGGCTGGGAAATGTGCTCCGGTGGTGGGCATCACAGTAGTTGCAGTACATGCTGCATTGGCAATCAGCTGAGTTGCTAGGGGTGGGAGTTGTATTGGAGGTACCTGCATACACAGCATGGTCACCATGCATGNGGGGTGGGCAGGTCAGTCAATCTAGGCCAAATCACAGCTTACCCACAAGCTGGCAGCAATGTCCACAGTGGGCTTCATCTGACAGACTACTCTCTTGACAGTCGGCACAAGATAGTCAATCTGAAAACTCATGAACTGTCACCATTTTGTGCAGAGCATGGTGATAATCAGGACTCTGACAATATGGGCGACATCGATGAGAGCTTAGTTGCACTTGATGAGGCTGCAGCAACCTTGGCGGAGGCTCGGGCACTGCTCAGAAAAGCTGAAGGTCAGGTAAGTAGTGCAGCAGTACGCAATGCCTAGTTTCACATTCCAAATCTTCACTTGCATGGCAGCCATACTTGCATCTGTGTTTTCATCACACCACATTTGGTTCACACTTGTGCCCACTCCACAGCTGAATGACAAAACTCAAAAGCACAGTACAAGTT
>KN805314.1:0-18697 GCA_000818905.1 Trebouxia gelatinosa | reverse complement strand
CCCCCCCCCCCCCCCCCCGACCCCCCTCCCAAGCTAGAAAAGTGGGCAGCTGCATGCAATGAGCATCAGCCTGACAATGCTACTGCTTGCCTTTGTTGCTGACAGTGCTGACAGGCACTGCCCAGTGGAAGCCCTCATGTTGGTTGCTCCCTCATCAGAGTCAAGGTGCAAGAGATTTCACTTTTTTTGTTTGGCCACTGTGCCTGCTCTTCTGCTTTCTTGGTGCCACATGCACTCTTGTAGTGCGATCACACGCTTTCTGACAGTGTACATATATGCAGCCTGTTAGTGTGTTGAGGCGTGAATGAAGCAACTGCATATGTGCTGTTGTTATGACCATGTGTGTGGTGCCAACATGAAGTACACAAATGCCTGTTATGTGTGTATATGAATCCATGTTGGTAGTATCACATACGATCCTGGCCGTGTTTAGTCATGCACCATGTCCAATACAAGGCCATCATGTGACATGAAGTTACCTGCTGCCATGAACAATTACTGCTGCATGCACATGTCTTGATGTTGAGGAAGTGTGGGTGATGCTTTGCATGCATGTACCTATTGCGGTTGGACTGGTCATCTCGGCCCATAACATAGGGACAGAAGTAACAAAGCAGAATGTGAAAAAAAGTTGCTGCAATGCACACTAGAATGGCAAGCAAGCTAGCTGATAAGTTGCATTACCTGCTGCAGTTGGACTAGTGATGTTGAGCAGTCCCTGATATTCCTGGAAGTAAGTGGGGTTTACAGCGCCTTGTGAGGGGTCAGGAGTGAAGTGTAGCAGCTTGACGCCATTCAGCTTTGCTGTCTGGCTAGAAACCAGCTTGGTTGACCTGTGTCACACAGCATGAATCTATCAGTACATTGGTGATTGTGTGCAATGATTTGATGCTGAATGATCAAACGTAGAAACCAATGGCTGTCGTGCCCTTTCTCATCTCAGTAGCATTTTGAGAATATGCGTTTTAGCAGTCATGGCAGGCCTAGTGCTACATGCCTGTGTGGTGCTTGCATGATGGATGGCCTCGGTGTGGGCACTTGACACTGAAGTAGCAAAAGTCTGCAAGATAGTAACGTCTAAAGCTACGTGGTGTTGCTTGATGTTGACCTGCCCAACAAGGCTGCAATGTATGCCTGGTGCCAGCATCTATGGCAGCGAAGGGGCAGAGCATGGCGCTTACTTGGACATAACCAGGTAAGCAGGCACAGTAGCTTGTTGCAGGCAGGGTCTTGCTAGTTCTGCCTGCTGAGGCCAAGTAACAGCCAATCACTCTTACTGCATGTGCTTGTAGACCATGGCTTACACAGCTTACATGCCGAGACAGACACATGTCACTGGAGGCAATACTGCAGTTGCATGTGCAGATGAAGTATAGTACACAGCAAGATAGCTCTGACGCAGCTCTGATGAGCTTCTAATGGCACAGCAACATGACATGGATTCAAAACCAAAATTGCTGGCTAGCAATCCTTGTTCAAACCTCAGCAACCACTCACACCACTCAGAGCAGCGCTACAAGATTTGTTTGTGAGGCAGGGGAAGAGGGAGCGGGGGGGCTGGGGGGGGGGAGGAGGGAACCAGAGGAGGGCGGGGGGGTCGAACATGTCATGCTGTGGGTGAAGGAACTTGCCTGAATAGCTGAGCTGCCCAAACTCTGATGCTGTCCCCTTCTTGCATACCTGGATTTCACAAATGCACAGCAGTAATAACCATGCATACCTCACACCGGTTCACAAGCTACTGCATGTTTGTAGCAGATAATTCACTCTACCCCACAGGCAACATATGTTGAAGACATACACCACTATTATGTACAGCACACAAAGCCAAACATGCCGTCACTACAAGCAAGTGTAGTGAATGCTGGGCCAGACCAGAGGCACATGACACAAACATTTAATGCCAACACATTGTCATAGACAGGTGAAATATGCATACGAGCATGATCTGAGCCACATGGCACAGTGCAGCACAACCACAGCAAAGCTTGCAAAATGCACATGGAGCTGTAGACCACAAGTACAACCACATGATACAACTTGCAAAACAAGATGTAAGCAAACGGTGGCAGCCAGTGGCAACAAGGTATTTCGCTTCCAGAAAATGCCTGTCTCTGTATTGTTTTGGGACCATGCACATTGTACAGGTCGTGATTGTTGTCTTGTCAGCGTGAAACTGTAGGCAAGCTATGCAAAATTGGCTGCCATCTGTTGTTCTGCAGTGATGACCTTGTATAATTACAATTATAGATGTGTGTCACATCTCGCAAAAACTGTTGCAGTACATCTGGGCAAGGGCAGCAAGCAATTAGCAACATGCTTGTATGGAGCTGTAGGTGACCTGGGCGGAACTGCGTGCCATCAGAACCCTCTACATCCTCAATGTGAGGATACTTCCAGCTCTTGATGGATGTGTGGTTTTCCCACATCTCTGTGTCCCAAATGTGCTTGATGTTGTTCAGGCCGGTATTCATCACATCATGCGGCCTGTGGACAGCACCAAACAGATTATACTCTCAAGCAGCTGTGTGGGGTTCGGCGTGGATGCCTGCTGCTGATGCTATGCTGTGCTGCACACTGTCACATTCATTCTGTTGTTGAGCCTACACAGGGCTGCAACTACATACTTAGCCCTGCATGGTGACTGATTCCGATGGTGACTAGTTGATACTCAGTCAGAGAGTGATGACTACAAGGCACATGTACAGCTGCATCATGTATGCTGTTTGACATTTCGACCAGCATGTAATAATTTGCATGACATTTTGGGAAGTAGACCAGCATTCCCATCGCTGCTTTGGAGTGTATGTGCAAGCAGCATGCAGCAGCAGCATTGATACCAGCCATGCATGTTAGGGCTTGCCTGGGTAATCGTGCTGTTGTATTAGGAACAAGCTGAAAGCGGGTGTGCAAACCAGGCACAAGGAGGTGAAGTTTCTGCAGCAGGGGATCATCGTAGCCCCACAGCAGCTGTCTGACTGTTCGCGTCATGAACAGGCCATTGACATTGGGGTCATGGAAGCTGGATATCACTTGCAGGAGAAGCTGTAAAGCAACTGCCTTGCCAAAAACGCTGTGTACTTTTGCCAAAGCCCCCAGCAGAGGAATGTTGACAGTTGTGACAACATCATCAAGAGATGAGATCTTGGAGTTGTCGTTGAGATCTGTGTAGAATTCGTCCCTGGTGAAACTAACTTTGCCGTTGCTGTCAAAGGAGATATGCTTCTTGACTGTGTGCTTTCTGTAGGTGAAGGGCCCGAGCTGCTGCAAGTGTGGCTTGTGACCGACCTTCACGTCGTGCAGGTTGGTGATGTTGAATAGGTGAAAGCGTGAGAAAATGATAGGATCATCAGGATGGTCATCTCTGGCGTATCTCGCATAGGTGTCAGAGGAGGAGTTTTGGCTCCAGATGATCTGTTCCTCGATGCCGCTATGGAGTGACTTGTTGATGTGTCTGGGTATGAGGCAAGCTACCAAGATAGCAAGCACACAAGGTAGCAAGAACGCTAAGCCTGTTGGGATCTGCCACCTCATCGACTATCGGACTGTAAGCTGACGAATGGTGTTGCGATGCACGTCTGCACTCACTATCACTACAGGTCGCTACCCTCAAGCATACGATGCTTTAGCGGGGAGAGGATGTGTCCGTTGCGCGCAGTGACTTGCAGTACAGGTGTCGTTCATCGTTTCGTATTCACTTGTATGCAGCGCCATGATAAACGCGCAAGCTAGCGATGCATGCGCTGCACTGCATGACTGTTGCCAATCAGGCTTGCCGGACAGTGGCCTTCTCGCGTCTTGCCATTGCTCACGCTGGATTAAGCTTTGTGTCACCTTGCAGTGCACAGAGAGGCCGGTGTTTGTAACTAGGTCTCCCTGACACATCAACGTCCTGGGTCAAACAGCTACGATGACGAGCCAGCTTGCAACATTGACCAGGCGACTGAACAGTCCTGCCGACACGTCGATAGCTTGGAAGTTCGCCAGCTTGCTGCTGTGCATAGAAGCTATAGGCTGTGCTGTGATCGTATGGCGCATCCCCTGTAAGTTCCGGGCTGCCGCACCATCAGTGCGGCTATCTGTCGTGACTGTTGAACTACCGCAGACACAGAGATCGATTGGATCGCGTACATGCAGCAAGTGCAGCAGTTTGTCAAGGTATTTGCAGTTGGGATCCCCTTCTGCACAGCTTGTGTAGATACTCTCTATTGATAATGTCTTTGCAATGCCTGGATTGAGATCCAAGTACAGCAGAGTGTTGCCTGAAGGGTGAACGCGACTACAGCCAGATCAAAGGCCAGACAGGGCCTTTAGTATACCCTGCCGGCTTCCTATACCTGTACACACTATTGTCGCGGCTAACCAACGGTGGAAACATCTTCCTTGGACAAGTCATCTTCTCATGTCTGTACCTGCAGACACAAGCTGTGGTCATGTTCCTGTACATACGCTCACAAGCAGTAAGACAGCACACAAGCACTGTTGCTCAATCACGAATTTGCCTCGCCTTTATGCACACACATACAGATGCCTGTGGCACCACACAGCGCATCTGCATGCCTGCTGTCTGAGTGAGTGCTTTTGCATAGCCACTGGCCACTCACCACAAGGTCACCAAGTTGAGTCTGTTTCACAGGTTTCGCCTTGGGCATTGGCGCTACTGTGCCTTTCCAAACGAGTCCATTCCATTTTCATCCTGCGCATGTTCAATGACAGCATCACCATGCTGCTGGCATACACAGCCTGTGCACTGCTCATCAGCCGCAAGTGGCGCTGGTCGGTGTTCCTGTTCAGCGCCGCCCTGTCGGTGAAGATGAATGTGCTTCTCATGGCTCCTCCTGTCCTTGTTGTCATGCTGCGGGTGAGTTGCCTTCTACACAAGAGTGTAGGCTTCCTATGCTGTAAATGCACATGCACTTGCCACAGCACATCCAATTGCCAGGGCTGTCTCTGGCAGTGCTGTACCACAAATGTGTGTCGTGGCCATAGCTTCTGTAGTTCCTGTTTCAGTGCTGAAGATGGCACGCTGCATTTCACGTGGTGTGTCACCTGTTCTATCTAGCTGTATGAATGCACCGTCTGAATCCTTGCACAGGCAGGGCTCCACCACAATGCTGTCAGGCTGCTCTAATGCGCTGATGTGTGAGACGCTGTTCTGTTGAACCTACAGCACAAGACCATACTAATACAACATTCATCTGTACAGGCTGCCAAATGGAATGACTTGCTGAAAGGGGTGGCAGCTGCCATCTGCCTGCAGCTGGTTCTGGGTTCACCCTTCCTCATGCAGTATCCTGTGGAGTATGTCAGCAAGTCATTTGAGCTGTCAAGAATTTTCCTGCTGGGATGGTCTGTGAATTGGAGTTTTCTGCCAGAAGAGTATTTCAAGTCTAAAGGGTTTGCAAGGTTCCTGCTTCTCGCACATGCAAGCTTGCTTCTACTGTTTGCACATTATCGGTGGTGCAGGGCAAATGGCGGTCTGCTGTCACTTATCGCACAGCGTTTCAAAGGCAATCAGCTGACTGTTGAAGATGTACAGCCTGGACTTGATAGGCATGCTCTGTTTGCGCGGCGGACATTGCTCACTGTGTTTTCTGGGAACTTTATTGGCATTGTATGTGCACGGACGCTGCACTTCCAGTTTTATAGTTGGTACTTTCACACCATCCCTTTCATGTTGTGGCGTGTACATGCAAGTGTTCCTTTACGCTTAATTCTGTTTGCGTCTATAGAGATAATGTGGAATGTGTTCCCCACTAGAGCGCTGTCATCTGCAGTGCTGCTCTTCAGTCATCTGATTTTGCTTGTGCTGCTGTGGTTCAGCCCTGACTGGCTTTCATCAAGGACTACTAGTAAGGTGGACTGACATGGTGGACGATGCTTGCAATGGGTGTATGTGTACCAGTGGATGATCCAAATAGGTGCTCATACACCATCAGGAGACCTCCTTGGCCTCGGGGTCAGCTCGTGTAAGGTATAATCCATACTATTGGCATTCAACCTGTCGAGTGTGCTCATTGCAAACAACAAGAAATGAGGTACCGGTACCTCATACAGGGTGAGGTACAAGCCTTCCACAAATTGAATGTGACAGACGAGTTTAGCCTGTCGTGGTCTCGAGGGTACAGTAGACTGCAAATCTTGTTTTGTCTTCCTCTGAGCAGCATACGCTGAATTGCTGAACATGGTCGCTGTCGGACTTTTCTTTAGTTTATCATTGAAACACACAGCTATCTTATCACAGGTAAGTGGCTATCTAGAGGCTGCAGCTAGGAAGTTTGACAACAGCAGTCCTGATTGAATGATACTGCATGTGACTTGGCAACACATCAATGTAACATCAAGTAGAGCACGGAGTGGCTTCAATAAGTGCCGCTGCACTGGACAAGTACTAAAGTTGTACCACATTGCGCTGTGACACATTGCTAGCTGGTGAGTCTGGTCAGGTGCTAGCTCAACGCAACAAGTAGGGATCCCAACAAAGAGGCCCAAGTGCACACACGCATACACACAAATACACAGCATTCCAGAACATGTTTCCACAGACCAGGGATCAGTAAAAGTTGGATCCATAGTCGTCATTGGAGCCAAAAGCATCATCATCACTGTCATCAGACTGTTGCTTGCTGTCATGCCACCAGTAGGTTCTGCCTGTTTGGCTTGGCTGGCTACCTGCTCTACTGCTGCTGGGCTTATATCCCGCTCTACTGCTGCTGGGCTTATAGCTTGGTTGAGGCCTACAAATTGTCACAACATGCATTTGCTTAGGAGCCTTGCAAGTGCATGCCAAGATAGTAGAGCTTATACACAGCCTCAATCAAACAGGTACATAACATATGTTGTGGGTCAGTCAGCACCCAAAGCTTCAGCCCACTCAACCGCTGACCAGTTCTTTATAGAACAGAACCACTGAGAGTGTTGAACTTGGCTACACTTCAGGATTATTATCAAGTCACATGCTGGACATGTTGCTTGATCACCAACTCACATAATGAGGCCAGCCAAGGAATGGTGCTGAGGGAAGGGGTTATGTGTACAGAGCTAGGGCGTAGCCAAATGAACGGGGCATGGTTGAAAGTAGGGGATGTTTCAGTACAGAAAATACTTCAATGTGTAATAAGGCTGGCCAAACATGCACACTTATGGCCATTGCATGTGTGAGTCACAGCATCTCTGTGTTCTGTAACTGGATTTATTGAAATCTGCCCTGCACACGCTATCAAATACCTTGTCATCTGCAGCGTGTGAAGCATACATGTGAGGCCGGGGCCCCTTGAGTATGGCTGGACAATGTAAGAGCTCAAAAACAGTCATACCAAGCAAGCTAGCTTGGAGCACAGTCACCTGTAACTGGCGGAAGCTTTGGCTTTGGATGGCCGCTGGAACGAGTAGACGCCACCCGGCGGTGTGGTCAAATCATTCCTGTAGAACATATACCGCTCCTCTTGGGTCAGGGCAGCATCCAGCTCCCGCCGTTGCCGGCTATCAGACAACACATTGTGCGCCTCTGAGATGCACTTGAACAGCCAATTTGCTTCCTCCCTCACCCTGGGNAGCAAGCCCAGCATGTAGAGCACAGTGACACAATGCAGCATGCACAGCAACCGCAGCAGAGCGCAGGATTGCAGCCAGCTCAGCAGATAGATCAGGGAGAGGCAAGGCACCTTGCTCTACAGAGACAGCAAGGCAGCACCATGCAGGCAGCACAGCAAGCATGTCCAGCTCAAGTGCCTGGCGAAGCTCAGGACCATGTCATCGCTCATCTACATAGTGAGATTGCCACTTTTACTCTGCATCCAGATCATGCTGCTTGACCCACCATGTTGTCTGACATGTCAGCTGCTTGTGACCCTTTGCAGCTGGGTCGTGAACAGTTGCTGTCCCTTGCGCTGATGCACTAAAGCATGCCATGCAGCAACTTCATGATTGTAGCCTCCACTCACATGCAAGCAATGCAGGACATATACTGCACAGCCTGCAGCAAACCGTGTGTTTCAGCAATGAACCCCTGCTGCAGATAGCGGATGTCGCAGCGCAGCCTCTGAAATGAGCGATAGTAGCGGGCAGCCTGAGCCGCGGGGCCTCGACTCATTTCTACAGGATCTGGTGTGCTGCCCTCTCACCCAGGTCAGTACCTAAGCCCTTGCTGCAAAAGTGTGACAGCCAGTGCTCGTCTATATTCAGGATAAGCTTGACAGGATGCAGTCTGTGGTGTCAAGCAAATGCAAAGATGTGACATCTTGACGAGCTTCTAGATCTGCTTGACAACGCGTCTTGGACCAGGCTACTGCAAGTTCTTAGCCTTTGCCTTTCATGTAGATGCACCTTTCATTTGCAGGCAGGTATGGTGGACCCTGTCATTGCTGCTGATGGTCATACCTACGAGCGTGCAGCAATTGAAGCCTGGTTGAAGCAGCACAGCACGTCACCAGTCAGTGGCCATCAGCTTGCCCACAAGCGCATAGTGTCTAACCACATTGTCAAGAGCGTTATAGCCATGCAATAGGGACCAATGTTTAATCGCGCTCAAGTGCTGCTGTATGCGTGTATTAGTGTATGGCTGTATGATTGAGACAGTGTTGCAGCTCCCATTTGCTGGACCTTGCCTGTGCTGCATGTACCTGCCTTGTGCTTGTCCTGCTTGCTATTGAGCTCAGGTTTGAGGTGTCCTTGGGGTTTGTCATGTAGCTTGGCATGATGCAGCGATTGTCCCTCGCTGAGTTCGTGTGTTCCTTGGTGCTGATGATATGTCGTGAGCTGTGGCAANTGAGTGTTCTCCAGCTTGATCCAACCAAGATAGATTTTGGAGGCTGGCGCATTCTCAGCCTCAATCCTGCTTATACTGCTACCAACAACNGGATGTGTGCACACTACAGGCATGTATGGTTGATACTGCAGGCAAAGCCACGCTCCAACAGCTTGACAGTGAGCCCAGATTAGTCCTTGCTGCCGAGGCAGGCATGGCACTCCTGCATCTGTTTCTCATGCTGGTCGGCTTTCTCCACATCAGCTACACAGCATCACCTTATATGCAGCCAGCAACAGATCAATCAGAAGGGCAGGCACAGCAACACGTTGGCAGCAGCAACAACAGCATGGACCCCATCAGGGCCAGCGCCCCACCACTTATCAGCAAGACACCAAGGATCTGCCAGCAGAACATGCTGATTGTGAAACAGTGATCTGGAGTATTGTGGCGACATTCAGCAAACAGCAACTAGCAAAGCCCACATGACGAACAGCCGAAGGGTTTCATGCTCAATGTCTGCATTTAGGTAACTAGTGCTGCAATATGTTGGTAAACCAGGGCTTGATGTGCAGATGTTGTACCTGACCCTCAAACTCTGCCACACCAAAAGACTTCCACGCTGTCAGCAGCATCAGCAAGATTCCGGCTGCAGCCATAAGCAAACCAAGGGTGTGCACTGCCTTTTGCCACTTTGCTGCACCTGCAAAGTGCACAATACAGTCGATGCTTGGAGATTTGCACAAGAAGTTGGTTTGGGAGACTGCAGATGTAGCCTGAACACCTACTTTTTCGCTGGTCCAGAGCGAACAGGTCGTGCATCGCAAGGCTGACAGATCAAGTCCGAAACACCTCCCGGGTAATGAGACTGCTGAACTTGCAACGCCCAAGGCTCCTCGGGGCGTGTTGTAGCTGCGATAAAATCAGTAGAGGTTGCTGTCGGACTGCCGAAACTCCAGCTGGTAGCGGTGTGTGTACCTTCAGTTGCAGGATCTACGTCTGCGCTTGACACTCCGTCGAGGGTACAGGTAATGCCTGGCAGTACGTCATGAAGCGCTACAATACCTGTTGCTTCTGACATGGTGTCACGCAAGTCCCGATAGCTGCAAGGGGCGCCGCGATCTCTGGGACTGATCGAGTGATCAGTAAAAAACGCCAAGTCTCGAAACGGCGTTTTTAGAAACGCTTTGTTGAAAACGCTTCGTCGCAACCTTGACACTAGTCACAACCAGCGCGTGAGCTGAAAGTCTGGAAAGTCTACATCTGCGAGCACGATCAGTGGTGGCCGGTGCAAGATTGCATCACTCACACAAGACTGGATTGTTCGTACGTATCACCAGCTGATCAGACACAAACATGCAAGCCAGTTCCAGTGAAGTGTTGCTGTACCACGAGAAACAGGTCTGCTGGCATGTCTCACTAGCTCACCGAACGCGTGGTGCACGTTCTGCTGTGCTGTTGCGATCGCCGAGTCGTTGTGAGCCAATCCTATGCAGGTTGCCTCTCTTTGCGGTGTGCACTGCCTGAACACCTTACTGCAAGGACCATACTTTGACAGCATGGATCTAGCACAGGTAATTTGACGGTGATTACCTGTAAACATGACAACACAGGAGTTCATTTGAAACCTGCTGCAGATTGCGCAAGAGCTGGATAGGCAGGAAAGGGCTTTCATGGCTGAGGGTGGCCTGGAGTCGGAAGGCTACCTCACCTACATGGCTGAAGACTCTGGCAACGTTGCTGCTGATGGTAATTTCTCTGTCCAGGTCCGTCTGTGTCATGTCAGTATGAACTACTTCATGTCTTATGTGCGTGACACAATTAACCCTGCGACAGCAGAAGCCATGCTGCTTAAGCTCTCATGCAACCTGCAGTTATTGTGCTGCTGCTGCTCAAGGCAACACCTGTAAATCTGACATACCAAGGCTTTGTATCCATTGTGCCTTGACAAACAAGTATTGTTTCCCAGTATTTCACATTTGCTGGGCAATGTCAACATGTAAAATCAGTATTGCAATAAGGCCAGGTGGGATGCAAGCCATCGCTGAAGGTAAAATGTGCACAGTTGTAGTGCTTGCATACAAGCAACACTCATGTTGAACCACCGCTTGATTAGCCATTGCTCCTGTACAAACCCTATACAATGAGGGGTTCGCAAACATTGTACAGCACATTACACACAGGCAGCCATCAGCCTGTTGCTGCAGGTGCTGGCAAAGGCACTGGAAGTTTGGGATTTGCCGCTAGAGCCCTTAGATGCTCCTCACATGATCAGCTCCGCTGAGCACCCTGAACAGGAGCATGCATTCATCTGCAATCTGCAGGTTGAGCTCACTTCCATGCTTTTTCACCTGCCAGTGCAGCTTGCAGCATCTAGCATGCTGCAATTGCTGTATTTCAGTCATGACTGACAGCGCAAATGTTAATTATGTGCACACAGCACAGAGACGTAGAGCATTGGTATACTTATTTCATGTGTTTGCAAGTGTGTAATGGAGTGCTGAGTTGCTGTCATGCACAGGAGCACTGGTTCACCATCCGGCGCATCTTTGGAGACTTCTGGAACTTCAACTCTCTGTTCCCAGCACCTCAGCCGTTGTCTCAGTTTTACTTGAGTGCCTTCCTAGCAACGCTGAGAGAGCAAGGTTATACCATTTTTGTGGTGAAGGGGCAGCTGCCACAGCAACAGCATGATGACGCTGGAAAGCCTGACAGCCACGGCGCCTGGTTCACTGCAGAACAGGTCTGTTCAGCAGCGGCTGTTGCTGCAGAGCCTTGAGTGTCGTTCATCACCTGTCACGTAGACATCGAATCTGCACATTGCCACACTACCCACCTGTTTGCCAAACTCTGACTATGCATGCCTTCCATTTGTACTGATGTCCACTGTGCCTGCTGCACTGGCTGCACAATCAGTGGCACAAAGCACTGGCAGAACAGCGGTCCAAGTGGGCAAGTACTCATTCTGGCCGCAGGCAAAAGCAGCCAACACGGAAGCCTCAACCGCAAGACAGCATGGCTACTTGAAAGCAGCTTTGCAAGGAACCCTGGACAAGGCAACCAAGGTACAGCAGAGCACCTGTAGGCTGCACTGTGCCCAACATGTTGCAGCACCTCTGCACATCAAACCATGCAGCATGCTCCAAATTTGCCCCACATCGTTTGCACACACAAGCAGACAGCCTGAGGCTGAGTCACTAACGCAGACTGGGCAGTGTCAAATTGCTACTTGGCTATGCAAGCATGCTTTTACGAATCATGATTCGTCCATCCAGGCTCCATATCAGTGTGCCAGCTGTTTCACTATGTACATTCACGCTGCCAAATGCAGTTGCACTTCTTCTGTTGTCATGGGCATTTTGTTGGTCAACAAACCAACTCCTCATGACATACCAAACATACTGATATAGCAGTGTGTGGCCAAGTCCAGCCCGTAAGCTTGCCTGGCACCAGCAGATAACCTGAACAGGCCAGAAATGCAGCAGATCTGCTGGCCATGCACAGAGTCCTGCTGTCTAGCCTCTGCACCAGATTGACTTGGAGTACACTTGGCAGATCAATAAATCCTAACCTCACCTCACCTTGCCTGACTTACCTCAGTCTGACCTGACCTGATCTCAGGACATTGCGGCATGCGTGCAGATGGGCAATCTGGTGAGTCTGAGGCCCAGAGGGGCAGCAGCGCAAGCCAGCAGCAGCAGCCAAGCAGGTGAGTGGGAGCAATGGCCAGAAGATGAAGGCACCACCAATGAGGATGATGAGCTGCAGCGCGCGATTGCTGCCAGCCTAGCACATGATCAACAAGGTGGGGTACTGTCTGTGCATTGTCATGCACAGATTGTGCAGGGAGCTGGTCTAACAGTGTGATGCACTAGGCATGCGACATAGCAATTCTGCAATCATAGCATTACAGGTCCTGAATATTGTTTCACCTGGAATGCTGTCATTGTTTACTACTTTGTCATACCAGAAGCCTCTCGTGGCTGCCAGCCTTTAAGACACCCTGCCCATGGTAACAGCCCTGCGTCAGCAGTGTACATATCTCACTTCCATCAGTGAACAGTACATGCTGCAGCCATACATGTTGTATGCTTGCGGACAGAGTTCTGTACAGACAAGAGTTGAATACACAGCATGACTTTGTGCACTGTGACATGCCTGAAATCACTACGAGTCAAGAGAATCAGCCTGAGCTACAATTGTTTTGTGCTCTCATTGCATGCAGCCAAGCAACCTACAGTCTTCCGCAAGCAACATGCATGTACAATCACTGCAGCTGAGCTCAGTCATATACACCAAAATTGTTCTGCTGATTGTGCATGATGCAGTTTTTTGGTGTTGCACTGAGCTGTCCCCATGCCGTACGTGGGCTCTATTATACTGGGGTCTCAGACCACATGCTGTCTTGTCTTTACTGCATAACATGCGGCATGTGGCATACACCGTTCGCTGTGTTAATTTGGCCCGGCATGACTCAAGCATCATATGAGCCTCAAGGGGTTATGGAAATCACCTTTGCACAGCATGACATTTCCAATTTTTGGCAGGGAGTATGTCAGGGCAAGCTGAGTCAGCCTCTGCAAGCACAGCTCGCCAAATAGAAGCAACAGGTCCTGCAGCTGTGGCGACAGTTCAAGCCATACAGGCCACTGCTGTGGGCAAGCCTCCTTCAGGTGGAGCCCTCACTCGAGATCAACAACAGGCAGGTCCAAGCTCCACACAGCATGACCCCCCCAAATCAGTCCCATCACAGGACGCCCAGAAGCCTGGTACATCATCACAAACAGTGTTGGAGGATGAGCCCCAAAGTAGTGAAGGTGAACCTCCACTTTCTGTCTTGTGGGCTGCGGTCAGCTGCTTTGACCCCTCCCGCAGAGGACTTCACAAGATATTTACAGTAACAAGCATACGTGCATCTCAAGAAATCCTATGACTAATGCCAAATGTATGCAATGTGCGCAAGATTCAGCCACAGCAGGGGCTGTGCATTTTGCATGGAAGATCACATGCCAGAGGTTAGTTGTTGTTGACTGTGGTGACTATGGCATGTTGTTAGCTTCCAGATCAAGCCGGTAGACTCTGCATGCAGCTTATTGCAGTCTTGCTAAATGGCATGTGCTACATACTATGCTCTCTGTGTATACAGACCACGCTGAGACTAGTCACTGCCAAGCTGCACTGTTACCCAGTACTACTGCCCTCAACTACATGGGCAGCATCATTGACAGAGTCAGAAAGGCTCCTTGAAGTGATGTCTTTGTCCCGTGGTGTACTCTTGATTGAACATTACGAAGCAGACTTTGCATGTTGCATGTCTCCAGGACTGCACCAATGGCGTCTTTGATACACAGTGCAAACAGTCTGCAGTTGGGCTGCAAGCACAATGCATGCAAAGGTGTTGAGATCCATTGAAGTGGGCGGCTTGTATAGCTTGACAAACAAGGCACCTGCTTGCAGGGACGCTGCAACTGGCCCTGAGATTGCCTGACAACCAGCGTGTGCAGAGGCGCTTCAAAGCTGATGCAGAGGTCAGACAAATAGCTGCTTACCTGACAAGCAAAGGGCTAGACATGCAGCAACATGCCATCGTGCGCAGCTTCCCAAGACAGGTGGGGCAGATCTGCTACATGCTGGAGTCATTACTGCACTCACAGCGATTGCAGGTGCAGCCATGCACCATCCAACATGAATTGAATCATTGTGTTGCACAACATTAGTGTAATGAAATGCCCAGTGTGAGGTGTCTCACTGCCGTTGCTCTCACAGGTATTGGATCAACCTGAAAACAAGCTCAGTGAAGCGGGGTTGACAAACATGGAGATGTTGACTGTGAGCAAAGTTGCTCAGTAGAGTTTTCACCGCCCTTGAAGCACTTTCAGTTGGCGTGATCACATGCCTAAGTTGCATGCATAAGATTTGGCCATTTACCACAACAGACATTACAACCATGCGTGGGTCTTTTGCTCAGCAGGATCACATTCAAATACGTCATACAATGTAGACTTCATGAACAGCGACTCTTCTCGACTTTGCTTCTTCTTCATGTGACTGACGCGGCGTCCTGATTCACGCTCGGCGTGGCAAGTGAAGGCTACCACGTGTCGAAGTGATATGAAATTCTGTCGCTGCTGTCCGCTTCCAAACACGTTCAAGGGGACAGTGTAGCAGCGTGAGCGACACACGCGGGCGGATTTGGTACGTTGCCATAAAGTCTGCATCACTTCGTGGTCGCCTGCGTTCGGACCCTTGTTCTCCGCTTAAACGCGTAGGCTGTTTGTTGTGAGATCGTTGTGGCGTACAAGTCACCGCTGCGTGCGTGCAAGTAACGAGAGCTGCTCTTCAATTGGCGGTTTCTTCTAGCAGGTGGCGATACGCGTACATTCACGTCTGCTGTATCGAGAGCCGCGTTGCCGGTCCACGATAGAACCGTGCTCTGTACCCCAAAACAGCGTTAACACCGTTGCTGACCTTCAGGTGGACAGCATGCGGAACGCACCTAGTTTGACAGGGCGTCAACTATTACAGTATTACAACAACAGGAATTGCGACTACTATGGCAACTGTAACTACTGGTCAGGCGGAAGAATTGCAGGCGTTGTTGTTGGAATTATCTGCTTCTGCCTAGCAATCTTTTTCCTGATCCTATCCCTTCTCCTACGCCGCAGAAGGCTTGCCCGAACACAGGTACAGTCCCATGCTTTCAGGCTACTGCTACGCATTGCCAATGTCAGCTCTTGCAAATCATATGGCATAGGCAGTGCCAGTTCTGTTACCCAAAAGTGTTATGCACTACATGCAGGGCCCCACAGGAACATACCCTGTGCAACAGCCATACCCTGTGCAGCAGCCATATCCAAATCAAGGCTACCCACAGGCATACCCCAACCAAGGCTATCCAGCAGCAACAACAGCTGGTAGCGGTGGCTACAATCCAGCAAATCCATATCCAGCACAAGGTGTGCCAGCATATACAGCTGCACCTTATCAGGGAGAGGGCAAGGGGCAGTCCTCCTCTACGTACAATAGTGGCGTCCAGATGCAGAGCTTGCCTCAAGAGCAGCCCTACAGGACAAATGTTTAGGCTTATGACCAGCTCAGCTGCTTACATGAAGATTTCAAGATTCGACCTTCTGTTCTGCCATCAGTTTGTAGCTTTGTCAGGTCACAGTATAGCTGCATTGTCTGTGCCTGCATACTTACTCGAGAGGTGCCAAGCTGTGTGGTAATTCACCAGTGAAGAAATCTGTATAGAGTAGATGTGTTGTGCTGTTGAGTGTGAATATTAGCGTCGGCTTCCGCTCCTGGTACATGGCATGATGGGTGTGTCAGGTCTTGCTCACAAACCCAGACCACAGGGCACAGCACTTGCTATCCAAAATGCTGATGTAAACTTATATGCTTGCAGTTTGCCCACTAAAAATCAAAGGCTGCAAGTGGAAAGTGGCTTTGCCATGCATGTGAACCAGTAAGATGTCTTCTTAGTGCCAAAGTAAAAGTCGACTGAAGGCCATTCTGCTGTGTCTTAACCTCTTGTCTCCTTTCGAAAGTTCAGGCTTATGATGATATGCTTCAGATCCGCAGTGTGGTGCCCTTGAGCAGTAGAATCAGTCTTGCCGATTTTGACAAGTCTCTGAATCACGGAGTTGACTTTCACTCAAACAGCAGGCTGTGACGCTGTAGCCACCGTCAGTGACACACAACACATAGAACAAGCAGCTCTGTCCTCAAAAGTGTGGGTAGGCCTGTTGCAATCTGGCTGTCCTAATTTCTCCTTAGCATGTGATTAGCACAATAATGGCATTGTCAGTGTACAGCAATTTTATCAGCAACAACTGTCAGCTTCAGATTTATATTTTCAGCCAGCAACACAGACTTTGCACCTCATGATGCTGTCAAGCAAGGATGCGTATCGCATCACTATATCCAAAACAGATTTAGTGTTTTTTGCTTGCTTCCATGTTAGGGCCACTTCAGTTCTTACGGATTTTCCTGTCAACCCGGCAAGCAGCTCTGTAGTTGCAGCTGCAGTTTCAACTACAGTACATGATACCGACTCCGGTCCTTACAACCTAGGTGAAGCACTTTGTGCTGTGTTGTTGGAGTAACAGTTTCTACGCAGCTGCTTCAGCTCCTGTTGTTGGACTCGCATCTGCACTACTTGCTGCTGGGAACATTGCAACTCAACGTACTAAGTGAGTGAAGCAGTTTGCTGCTAGAGCTGATACATCAGCCTCAGTGACACTGCGTGACAAAGAGGAGGCAAGTTGCTGCAGAGCCAGGTCACCTGCATGCTGGCCTGGTCAGGCATGGGAGTTGCATCCCAGCCATAGATTTGTATGCTGAATTGTGCTTATGACCAATAAGTATTGTTGTTTCATATCATGTCAAATTGCTGAGGAATAACAATGAGTAATGACAACAGGGCCAAATGAGGATGAAAAAACTGCTGAAGGCAGTTACTGCACGGTGCCTGCATGCAACTGACACTCACGTTGAACCATCACTTGATCACCCATTGCTTCTGTACATATCTTATACAATGAAGGTTCAGCAAACACATTACACACAGGCAGCCATCAGCCCGCTGCTGCAGGTGCTGGCAAAGGCACTGGAAGTTTTCTGCTAGAGCCCTTGGATGCTCCTCACATGATCAGCTCCGCTGAACAGCCTGAGCAGGAGCATGCATTCATCTGCAACCTGCAGATCAGGCTCACTTCCATGCTCTTGCGCTTGCCAGTGCAGCCCGCAGCAACCAGCATGCTGCACTTGCTGCACCTTGCCTTCAGTCATGACTGACAGTGCAAGTGTCATATATCAGTACGCAGGCGTGGAGCGGGATGGCACTGATCTACTGTGTTTGCGTGTGTGTGCTCAATTGCTGAGTTGTTGTCGTGCACAGGAGCACTGGTTCACTGTCCGGTGCATCTTTGGAGACTTCTGGACTTGATTCTTCAACTGTCTGTTCCCAGCACCTCAGGTGCTGTCTCAGTTCTACTGGAGTGCCTTGAGAGAGCAAGGCTACACCTTGCCTGTGGTGAAGGGGCAGCTGCCACAGCAACAGCATGATGACACTGGACAGCCTGACAGTCATGATGCCTGCTTCACTGCAGAACAGGTCTGTTCAGCAGTAGCTATTGCTGCAGGTCTCTGAATGTCAATACATCACCTGTTTGCAATTTGCACTGTGCCATACTGCCCATCAGTCTGCCAGGCTGAGCGATGCATGCCATATAACTGGACTCATGTCCAGTGTGCCTCCTGCACTTGCCTTACATGAACACGTGGCCCAAAGCACTGACAGGACAGAGGTTCAAGTGGGCAAGATTTATCTTGGCTGCAAACAAAAGCAGCCTACACGAAAAGCCCAACTGTGAGACAGCATGGCTACTTGGGAGCAGCTTTGCAAGGAACCCTGAACAAGGCAATCAAGGTACAGCAGAGCATCTACTAAGCTGCACTTAGCCCAACATGTTGCAGCACCTCTGCAAAGCATTCCACACAGCACACTCCAAATTTGTCCCCCACCAGTTGCCCACATCACTCACATGAGAATGCACTTGCTGAGGTCAGTCACTGAGCAGCAGGGCTGTATCAACATTGCTACTCGGCAATGTAAGCATGCTTTTCACTCAACATGATCCTGTTCAAAATCCAAGCTCCAGGTCAGTGCGCCTGCAATGCTGCCCAATACAGCTTCACATCTCCAACCGTCATGTGTTGTTGGTCAACAAACCATACCCATAGCACACCAAACATACTCAGGCAACAGTGCGTGGTATTGAGCAGTGCTTGGCATAGCATTGGCACGCTCCATCAGCTCTTGACCACACAGATGAACGCTTGTGTCATTCATCTTACACTTGTCCACCTAACATGGCTTACACTTGTACACCTACAATGGATCCTTTCCTGCTTGAGTGGTGGCGTGAGTGCATGCTGCACATCACAAAG